>MU585527.1:2478264-2544170 GCA_024362625.1 Silurus asotus
TTTTAATATAACATGTTAAAAGTAAATAATATTAGTGAATATTTGCTTTATTTTTATTTAAGTAATATTTTTGGTTGTCCAGAACGAATTACCGAAGTTTCTGTTCATTATTATGGGAAAATTTGTATCGGGATACGAACTTTTCAGGTTGCGGATAAAGTACCGGAACGAATTAAATTCGTAACCCGAGGTTTCACTGTATATATATATATATGGTAATGAGGCCTGGGGGGCATTCACATTCAACCCCAGTAGGATCGAGGTCTGAGCTCTATTTCAGGCTACTCAAGATCACTCCATCTCATTTAAGACATATCTTCATGGACCTGGATGTGTGCGTAGGGACATTCTAGCTTAAGTAAAGATGAAATTTAATGCTAGCACATTCAAAGACGTCCTATACTGGTCACGGCAGTAACCACGCATAGGAAGCGGAAGTAACCCTATCATATTTTATTTAGTCGTCAGCACTCAAACACAAGTCTTGAGATAAAGTATGCAACGCGAAGCGTGTAGAGTCCTGAACGCGGGTATATTTCTCAAAGGGGTATAATCCAAAAGGAAAGTATAATCCGAAAAGTAAGGAATATCTGTAGGGAAAGGTTAATCCGGAATCATGAGTGTAATCCTGATAAGGAGTAGAATCTTTAGAGTTGGAGTCTGGAGCAGGAACCAGCGGGGAATGCTAGCAGTACGGAGTCCTGTAGATCAGTGGTCCCCAACCCCTGGGCCGCGGACCAGCACCGGTCCATGGGTCAATTGGTAATGGGCTGCACAGAAAGAATACATAACTTACATTATTCCTGTTTAATTTATTATCTGATTCTGAACTATGTATTATTTTGGAAAATTCCCAGATTCTCTCAACCACATCTGTCTATGACTCACTCATGATGCCTCGGCCACATGTCTTACCTCCATCCGCTACCTTCTTAAAGGGGCTCCGGCCGCTAACACATAATACATTACCGCTAAATTCAAACCCCCAAGCGAGCAAAATGAACAAACAACCACACAGTGGATTCACGATTATTATTATATTTAGAAAATATATTTAGAGAGAGGCATCATGAGAACCTTCAAGGGGAGCGTGGCAGGTGGATCTCTGACAATACTATTGTCTACCTCAAAAAAAAAAACCAGTTTGGAATATTTTCCAAACAATTAACAAATAATGATCTTATAGAAGAAAAAAAAAAAAAATGACCAAAGAAATATCAGCTGTTTCTGTACAAATTCCTTAACAGCTTCTTGGTTTTATCATGTCATGGCCAAAAGGTATTGACTAGGAGAGAAATGTTTTAGAAATTTCACAACATTATATCTGCAAGTATGCCACTCCAAACCTGACTAGAACGACTCACATACTCATTTAGGGAGCTGCAAGGATAGGAAATAATAGGAAAGTATTGGTCATTCTCTGCATGTGAGAACAATCTCCTCAATTCTTCAGGTCATTCTTCTTCTACAAAGAAATGTCTCAGACAAATTACTGTGAAGCATGGTGGGGGAAGCATTGTGCTATGCGGCTGTTTGCCTTTATAGCAATGGGCTCTAATAAAAATGTCAAAAGTCATCATGGATAGTTTCGGGCTGATGAAGAAATAATTGTCAGCATGAAACACTAATCCACATATTGCAAGGAATGGCTTCAGAAGTAGCACAACAACATTTTTAAAAGGTTACAGTAAGATCATTAGGCAATCAAAATCATAGAGAAAGACTTGAACGCTGTCCACTGGAGATCCATGTGAAATAGAAGAAATCTTGCAAGAATGGAATAACATTTCATAATTAAGATATCATGGTAGCTCCATATGCCAGAGGAACCCAAAGAATTATCTGTTGAGCATTGAGAAAAAAATGCACAGGAAGTCACAGACTGAAACCCAAGCTTATGATTAAACCTGAAAAATCAGCCCTACCTACTGCACCACCATGACACCTTCTATAGCATCTTACACAGCTATTTGTTTTAAGTAATAATAATAGTAATCATTGTCTCTTTATTGCAGGTGAATGTGTTTGAATTTGGGGCAAGAGAAGATGGAAAATGGTATCATTACTATGACGAAGACTATCTTCAATATATGAGCACAATGGAACAGCTGAATACAATACAATGTGGGAACTTGAAAAAAGAGTTTCAAACGTATAAAGGATGGTTAAAATAAACCATTTGTGTCAGATGATTATACAGGACAGATCTTTGGTTTGGATTTTTAAGCCCCTCTGTATAGATGATGAACTGACCTGGACCAGCTCTTAGATTTATTAGCAATACAAACTTTTATTTTTTTTCACAAATTCCCATTCAGTTATGATCAGTGCCTAGAAATATAGAAGGATGTGACTTGTCAGTGTTTAAAGATACTGAGATTCTCCTCAGACTCTACTGTGTGATCAGTTTGACTTTATGATCAGCAGATGGAAATGCTAAGCAATGAACCTTCACATGTTATATGGAAGAAGATTGGATGTTGCCAGCTTGTTATGAGTCTCAAACAATGCCTGCTTTAGGTTTACATTAAAATACCCAAAAGACACAAAGACCTTTCCTCCTTTTTGTTTTCTTTAGAAAGGTAGCATACTGGGCATCGGTATACCTGCTAGATAAATGCTATTTGTCTTGAATACAATAACTTTTTCTTATTTCTTTTTCTTAAAGTTTTTGCATTTACACAGTGTATTTCAGCAAAATATACACTTTATACATCTGCATAATTACTTGAAGGTCTGGAGACCAGCATTTGGCATGCAACAGGTTGATGGTTTGAAAATCCAATGGTTTTATGTACAGATCATCTAAGTTACCCCACCCTCGATCTGTTCCTCACTATTTTGTGTCATTAAACACAGTGTATATCAGAACCCCTCTGTAAAACACTGTCCACTATTTATGTCAAGTAAAAGCATTACTTAGAATTTTCATTGGAGCAGTATGTAATGTGGGCATAAACATGAGCCCCCATATAACAACACACCCAGCCCTTGGAAAACCTTGGAAGATCCACAATGCAATAGTAAGACACAAGTAAGAATGGGTTTGTCTTCCAGATTTCATCTATTTGGATATCTTAAACATGAGGGGCATTCAAGTCAAACCATTTCTTTTAATTGTACAGCTATAAAAATGGATGTTAGCAACATGGTACTGGATCCAGTAGTAAGTGGCTAGTGTGTCCTATTACTGATTACTGTGGTGCACATGTTGCAAAATGGTCCATAAACCAGAGATAGCAAAAGTACACACCCTTCACTCAGAGGAAGTACAGATACTCATGTCTGTTTGCATTATTGTGAAACACTTACTACATTGAAAAGAGCAATACATCATTCCAATTTGTGAAGGGTCTACTTTTGTTTGTACACACTTCACAGATTGGAATGATGTATTGCTCTTTTCTGTACGATCAAAAAAGTCAGAGTATTTTAAGTTAATTTCGTCGTTATGAGGTAAAAATGGCTCATAGCACGTTTTTAGACACCAGAGGGTTAATTGTCGGATGTAAGAATCATGAGGGAGTTTGGTGCTGATTTGAGACTTGGTGCATAAGCAAAACAAATGTTTACTAATTAAAAAATATTTTTTCGGTGATAATATATATATTTTTATACCTGAGTAAAGAAAGGACATCGTGAATAAAGGTGTGTTGATCTGAAGGTTTGAATTTCGCCTCTTTTGTATTTATTTATTTATTTATATTTTCATTAAAAATGGCCAAACAGAATTGCGTGCTGCAGTAATCGCTCGTTAATCAAACCAGTGCCGTTAAAATGCATTTCGACCGCCCTATTAAATATATTAATACAAGACTAATTAAGATGTTGTTCTCTAATGAATGTATCCAGAATAAACATCCACCATATAGAACACAAACAGAGAAAAGATGATGATCAGGTGATCAGGAATGTCTCTGTTTTCAGTCATGTTCTCATCACTGACTCCTTCTGTCTCTTCCACGTTAACCCCAGACTTCTTACTGCCTTCTGCCTGCTCATTGTGAGCTTCAAAATCTAGTCTACATCTGTGGTGTGTGAGAGACAGGAAATGATGTCCACCAGTGGATTGAAAAGGCTGCGCAATGACAGGAAACAGGTTGATGAGCTGAAAATGGCGCAATGAGAGGACAAATATTGACATTTCACCAATTAGATTTGTGATAGTGAAAGTAAAAAGTCTGAAAAATAAATAGTGAAGTAAAATACTGATACCAGAAAGTACAGTAACAAAGTTTTTGTACTTTTTACATCCCACTTCTACAAGAGATCATTAATCAAGATGGCATGAAGCAGTATAACTGGTTGTGTTGACATGCCCATGGGGCTGAAGTTACTTGTGATCGAAGGCGTAAAATCTGCGGATATCTACAGAAGATATTACGGTGATTAGACACTCAGCTGCAATAAGACATTTACATTTTCATGCCTGTACCTCCGTCAGTGATGATCATGGTCGTGGTGGTTCCCTGATGATGAAGTGAAGCAGGGTGTCCTAGGATTGTTTAGTAGCACTGACAAACCTTTGTATGCTGGATTTTTCCAGGAGTTAGTTCAATTTTGGGAAAAGTGTATAAATGTAGCTTTGGATGTTGAAAATGCAGTTTCCACTCCTTGAAATTTGTTCTTTTACTTTATAAACTCAAAAGTCGCCCCTCATAACTGGCGACGGACAAAAGTAACGGGTGTCCATCCCGTTTTCTTCGTTACTAAATTTACATTGCTTTTGATTGCTTTTGTAATATTTTTTATATTTTGCTGAGGCAATCATCTCCTAAACGTCATAAGCAAACTTCTCCAGCTGTCTCAGGTTTAAAGAGTGCCTTCTTCAGATTTAATGTTTTACCTATTTTTTTTATAGATGTTGGATAGAATTCAGATCCGGGCTGATAAAAGAAAAAAATCCTAGGTTTTTTTTTCTGGCAGTTATAAAAATAAATAATAAGTTTATAAGAAATTCAATACTGATGCAAAAATCCACTCTGACCAGTGTTGTAGGTTCCAGTGCTTCCAGTATTACAAAGGTTTAAGATTGCTGTCTCCAGCCATCAGAACTAACTAACAAAATATGCTCTTTTAACAGGAAAGTAGATCCATAATTTTGTAGTTTTAGTCATGATTTGTATGTTTTGAACATGAACAACGGGGCGAAGAAAGTTCTAGCAAACAGGCAGCAGGGTGGGAATTACTGATGCTGTGGTTACTTCTACTGCTGTGACCTGTGGAGTTTTCTCTTGTTAGTTTAACTTGTGGTTGGACGCCTACCAAAGAGAGGTGGTACCTCAGAAGTTAAGTTGCTGGCTTTTGGATTGATAGTTCATGAGTTGAAATCCCAGCACCACCAAACTTCCACTGCTGGGTCCTTTAACAAAACCCTGAACTGCTCATTGGTAAGATAAGTGTCTTCATAAATATCATAAATGTAAGATTGTTTCAGTGAGGAAGTTGTTCCTGAAACACACACCACCTCGCCAGTGGTGAACAGTAACAGAGTACATTTTTATTTATAAGGATAAAAACGTAACTGGTGAAACACGCAGCGAGTCACCAATCAGGATCGCGTGTTCTGATCGGCACTTGGTGTATCTACTGATCACCGACATACAGTTCAGTATCAGTTCAACATCAAGCAGAAAATTTACAAAGGAATAAATGATGAAGAAACTCCAGACTCGAACTCGAGACAACACACGTGAGCTCATTTATGCATTTATTTTTAGAAGGTTTTGTGCTCATAATAATTGTAATAGAAATCAGTCAGTGTTTGACCCATTAATGACATTCTATTAATAGATCAGTGTGCTGAGAGTCACATTAAAGTCTTTTCACATAAACTGAGTGGATTAAGTAAAGAGTCTTGTGATAAACATGTTAGTAAGAACATAACAGCCATAATAAATCATAGTGCTTTGGCTTTTACTCAACTACATGGTTTTGAACTTCGTCCACCACTGGATCTCACAATGCAGCTTTACTGTTTGATAAGTTGCCCCATTACAATAAAGTAGAGAATTTAAAATGCTTTATTGAACTTTACTTTAGTGACGATTGAACACAGCACTATTAAACGATCAGAGGTTATAGCATAAACATGCTTTCAAATAGTTTACAAAGTTAACCTGACAGCAGCTTTTCTTTCCTCCAAATTTGGTCAAAATTTTCTTCATACCTTCCTCATTTTCACAGCACAGTTTTACCAAAATGCTCTAGACACATGCTGCACATAAGCTTGACAGAAAAGAAAGAAAGAAAGAAAGAAAGAAAGAAAGAAAGAAAGAAAGAAAGAAAGAAAGAAAGAAAGATAGTATGACAGAAAAAGTTGCCTATACATCTATACCCTAAAAAAATACAAATAATATTAATAGTTAGTATTATCAGTAAAATCATTAGTAATCAGTTAGTAAACCATTAATCCTAAGAATAAAAGAGTTGCTATGGTAACAGTCTATATGCACTTTTTTTTTAATTTTAGAACAAATTGTCCAGATTATGCCAATAGACTACATTTTCCACATGTCCTGTGAATTTCTGCACCTGAATCTTCTTCACACTGATAATCAGTTGGATGTAACATCGCCGTTCACGCTACATCTTGTTTGAATGCACTTTGTTCCAGAGATTGCTGATAATCCAAGATAAAGTTACAGAGAAAAAAAAACCAGGGTAATTTACTTCTGTGGAAATTCAAGGGTTATAAATTTCAGACCTGTTAATTATATACAAATGGTGAGGTTCATAAACTGGAAGATAAACCTTCAAACTAGTCCATAGTCCAGAATGTTCATTAGAATTTCCCATACCAGGCAGTTCTTTGGGCTGCTATAGACAGTGTAGCTAGAGGAAGAGAAAACTAAGGTAGAATTAAGTGCCTTTGCTAGTGCTTAGGCCCCTTACAACAACAACAACAACAACAACAACAACAACAACAACAACAACAACAACAACATTAATATTATTATTATTATTATTATTATTATCAATGTTCGGTATGCAAGTAAAAAATTGAGTCATGCTCATATTATTGGAATACACTTCATTGCCAAAAGTATTGGGACACCCGGAGAGGTGGTAGCTCTGGGGTTAAGCCATTAGACAAATTTAGAAGGTCGTTAGTTCAAGCCCTCAGGACCACCTTGGACCAATCAATTATGTGACCACCGCCACTGCTGGGCCCTTGAGCAAGGCTCTTAACCCTTAACTGCTCAGTTGTAAGTCACTCTGGATAAGGGTGTTTGCAAAATTCCATGAATGTACCTGACTTTTCCACCCATATATGGTAATTTTCTAAACTGTTACCACAAAGTTGTACACGTAGTTGTTTAGAAAACATCTATGGATGCAGGCGCATAACATTTTCGCTTCATTTGAACTAGGAGACTAAAACCGGTTCCACCATGACAATGTCCCTGTGCACAAACACAGTTCCAAGAAGATCTGCTTTACATGGGTTGGAATATGTGGAAGATCTCCTGATAGAGAGTTCCATGTCGGCACATGCATGAATTTTAACTCTGACTGCACCCCAGGCCTCCTCACCTCACCTACATCGCTTTAACAACACCCTTGTGGCTGAATGAAACTTAGAAATTTATGCAAAACCTCCAAGAGAATCTCCTCCAACTGTAAAAAAAAAAAAAATACAAACATGTCCCAGACCATCAGACTATATTTCGTATAAAGACCTCCACTCTTCTGGGAAGATGTTCCATTAGAGTTATGTCGAGATAAATCCTTTAGCTTCAAGTGTATAAGTAAAGTCGGGTACGGATGTAGGTAAAGTGACGAGGCCTGGGATGCAGTCAGCATTCACATTCATCCCGAAAGTGTTGAAGCTCTATAGCATGAGATCTTCTCTGCAAACTTCATGGAAATGGGTTTGTCCACAGGGGCATTGTCATGCTAGAACAAGTTTGGGTTTCCTAGTTGAAGTGAAGATTAAAATATTGTACTCCCACATACAACAACATCCAATTCCATTTGTGTGCCTCCATCTTTGTGGTAACAGTTTGGAGAAGAACCATGGCTGGTATCCAGTTTTGCACTCGCATATATACCTCCTCAAGAATCTTTACCATGTGTTAGCTCCTCTGGTGAGATCAATAACCTGTCACATACTTTTTCTAGCACCTGTACATAGGGGAAAGGTCCTTTTCTTCACATGACTGAATTCTAAGCTTTAAATGGCATTATTCTATGCATTTTACTGAATGAGGATCAATGAATATTTTCCAGACATCATCCTGAGGATCTGCTGCTTGTTTGCTTCAAAAGCTCAAACCATGCTCTGGTAGCAGAAATTCCACTTCTGTTTCCTCCTACTTTTGGGCCTGACGCCAGCATTTTAATGAATGTTATGTTACTAATCAAGTGGTTCTTCTACAAACTGAAAACAAGTTGGATGAAAAAAGTATTTGGAGCAGGATTTTTTTATTCACTTGAACTAGGAGACCTAAGCGTGTTTCAGCATGACGAAGCTTCATGTAGATCTGCTTCACATGGCTTGGAGTGAAAGATCTTGGGTGATAACACTTTTGTGACTGACTCTTCACAAGCCCATTTTAGGATCCAGTGGAAGATCTTTCTAGAAGAGTGGAGCTTATTATAATAGCAAATAAAGACTAAATTGCGAATGGGATGTTCAAAAGGCACATACTAATCTTATGGTCAGATCTTATGGTCCTCCTCTTTTCCTCCTTTCTGGTTGCTCTATCTGATATACCCCATTTCCCTCCTCTGCACATGTCCAAACCATCTCAATCTCACCTCCCTCACCTTCTCTCCAAAATGTCCTACATGCGCTGTCCCTCTAATAAACTCATTTCTAATCCTGTCCATTGTTGTCACTCACAACAAAAATCTCAACATCTTCAGCTCTGCTACCTCCAGCTCCACCTCCTGTCTTTAACAAAATGCCACTGTCTCTAAACCATATAACATCTCAGGTCTCACCACATCCTATAAACTTTCCCTTTCACTCTCACAGATACTCTTCTATCACAAATTACACCTGCCACACTTCTCCACCCACTCCACCCTGCCTGCACTCTTTTCTTCACTTCTCTAACACACTCACCATTACTTTGCACTGTTGACACCAGGCACCTTCTCCACCTCTTCACCCTCACACACATGAACTCTTCCCTGAACCTCACACTAGTTTCTCCTTCAGTTTCCACCATCTTATTCTTTTTTTAGTTGTCACTCTTCTCCTCTTCTTCTTTACCTCTAAACCCATCCTACAGACCACCATCCTATGCTGTCTAGCTACACTGTCCGCTGCCAACACCTTTCATTCTCCAATCTCTTTCAGGTTGCATCTCCTGCATAGAACATAGTCCACCTGTGTGCACCTTCCTCCACTCTTATACATCATCCTATGATCCTCCTTCTTCTTAAAATAAGTGTTCACCACTGCCATTTCCATCTTTTTAGCAAAATCTACCACCATCTGCCCTTCTACAATTCTCTCCTTGAAGATCACCTCCTCATCACCTTTGTTCCATTCACCTACATGCCCATTGAAATTCACCCCAATCACCAATCTTTCATTCCTAGGTTCTCCAACCACTTCATCTAACTCATTCCAGAATTTTTCCTCCTCCTCCATCTCACAACCCACTTGTGGAGCGTAAGCACTGATGACATTTATTATCACCCCTTCAACTTTCAGCTTTACGATCATCACCCTATCAGAAACTCTCTTCACCTCCACTACACTCTTACTGTACTCTTCCTTCAGAATCACCCCTACACCATTTCTCTTTCCATCCACACCATGATAGAGCAGTTTAAACCCACCTCCAATGTTCCTGGTCTTAGTCCCTTTTCACTTGGTCTCCTGAACACACAATATCTACCTTTCTCCTCTCCATCATATCAGCTACCTTTCTCGCTTTACCCGTCATAGTGCCAACATTTAAAGTACCAACCCGAACCTCCAGTCGCCTACACTTCTACGCTTGGGGCAGGCAATGGCTTGCGCAACCCTAATAGCTCATATATAAAGCTGATTATATCATACCCAGATTTTTTTATGCACAAATTAACATTTTTGATGAAAAATTCCTTTCTCTAACCCTTGTTCTTGGCCTCATGACTCAGCAGACAGGTTTGCACGCTTGTGTGGATTTTTCGTCTAGCCTTTGTTAGTTTTGTGATGTTTTATGAAGCGTCCTGAAGGAATTTTTCAGACGTGTGTATGGTTAAAGTGATCAATAAAAGCCACTTGACTTGATGTTTCTGCTCATCCAGAACAATGAAAACAGACTTGTTCTTGTCCAGGTTTCTTTTTCGTCTCGTTTCGTCTTTGTTTATGTGTTTTTATATACATAAAGATTTCGACCCAGATTTGCTGTATTTCTTTAAAAGGTGCTTTGGTCTGCCATTGATTGTTAAAAGCATATTATAATTTTTAAAGATTATAATGGATTTAGATGTTTTATGGAGGTGCTTTACAGCTGCCCAATATAGCAAATTACTAATTTCTTGAATAATATTTCTGATATTAAATACAGAAAAATCTTTGGCACTTGCACTTGTGTTTGTGTGTGTGTGTGTGTGTGTGTGTGTGTGTGTATATGGGTATGTCCTGCAGGTGAAGTTCTTCAATGTCAGACAGTGTTTGACAGGAATGCAGACTGGCATGTTTTTGATGTCTTTCATGGATCTCACAATAGGATGCGCTGTGACAACAGCCAGACCTGCTATACCTGCTTCCCTTATCCTCTACTTTTCTCTTTTCTCCTCCAATCTTCTCTTCTCCTCTATTACATGAGATCTGGATACTTATGCTCTTTATTTATTTTTCTTGGTATGACCCTAAGTACATTCTGATTGGTCCTGGTGAGGGTAAAGGAGGCGTGCTTTAGAACCACTAATATGGTAGAACACCTGTAGAAAGGAACACAAAAATATATGTAGTCTCATGTAGGGGCCAAATTTCACCAGGAAAAAAAAAATCTACATTCGGACAATGATCTAGTATATTTATTTTATTTTATTCTCTTTTTTTTTTTATTTATACATTATTTTAATTTATTTCATCATTTTCCCAGTTCTCTTGTCTACCGTTTTTTGCTCCACCTGAGGATGAAATTTAAGAGTCGTCTCATCTACGTGACCATGTGGACGATGTTCTTGTGTGTGTTCCGAGTCGATTTCAGATACGGCTTGGACGATTTCTTCGACTTCAAAGCGCCGAAGCTGTGCGCGTGCATGAGCTGCGTAACGGAACCGCAGGAGGACCCGTGGTTCATGGAGCGCTTCGACAGCAGGGTGCCAACACTTTTGAACAGGACCAACAGCAAGCTCAGCGCACTCACGCACAACTGGTGGATGGTGAGTACAATGCGGTTTTTTTTCTTCCTTTTTTTCTTGTTTTTCTTTTTTTCTTTCTTTCTTAATTCCAAATTAATTTATAAATATAAATTCGTTCAATCAATTGTTTATTATTATTATTTATAATTTTTTAAATACCACATCATTTTTTTTCTTTGTTTTCCTTTTTCTGTAATTTTTTATTTATTAATTGATTGATTAATTGATTATAATTTTTTTAAACCGCATTGATTTCAGAATAATCTCATATTAAAATTAATTCAAATAATAACAGTTTTACAAACTACAAGATCAAAACGAATTAAATATTATTAATTATTTATGATAATTTATAATGCACACACACACACACACACACACACACACACACACACACACACACACACACACACACAGACATTATATTTATATACACACTGCTTGCTGTAGAGACTAACAGTGCATTAGCTAACAGTGACATTACACTCTAAGTGTTTTATTTGTCGAACAGCTGATCTGTGGATGACTGACGTGTGTGTGTGTGTGTGTGTGTGTGGGGTCTATAAATAATAATTAGAGGAATTAACTGGCTTGACCTGCTTTCGGACACTGAATATTTTATGTTGGTGTAAAGAACTTCAAAAGTTTTACATTTGTGTTTACTCTTTTGTGTGACGTTTAAATTATTATTATAAATAGCTGCGACTCCACCTCCTCTGCCATTTAGACGGGGTTGGTGTAGGTAACTATACCCAGGGGGACTCGCCTCATTTAGTGCTACATATTCATTCGATTTGATCCACGTTTCTGTCAAACACATTATATTAAACTCCTGGTCGGTAATAATTTCGTTTACAGTAAGTGCTTTTGACGTGAGAGATCTAATATTCAACAATCCTATTTTTAGATCAGAGGTGCTGGCTGTGCGTTCAGTCCTATTTAATTTAATGTTAATCAGGTTACTAAAACAGACTTTCTGATAATTCCTATATTTTGGTTTTGCTCGGGGGACAGACACAGTCTCAATATGGTGGATCCTGAGTGACGACTCTGTGCAGCTAGCAGACGGTCGGTTTAGCCTGTCTGTCTGCTCCCTGGCCTTGGCTCTAGACAGTCACTTGTTAACTAGTGCTGTTCTGAGACTATGACCTATACTACAAGAAATGAGAGCAGCACCTTCCCGTGTGGGATGGACACCGTCCCGCCCTAACAGGCCAGCCTTGCCCTCAAAAATGCTCCAATTATTAATGAAGCCCACATTGTTTTTGGAGCACCACTCGGACATCCAGCAGTTCAGCGACCATAACCTGCTGTAGGCTACATCGCCACGTCGCATTGGGATGGGGCCAGAGCATACTACAGCATCGGACATTGCCTTCGCTAATTTACACACCTCTATAATATAACTCTTGGTAACTTCTGACTGTCGAAGGCGTATATCATTAGCTCCTGTGTGAAAAACTTTCGTAGAAAACCTGTGATTTCCTAAGAATCTAAGCTGACCTGCTATGTCCGGCGCCCTGGCTCCCGGTATACACATAACCTGTGCTGCTGGTGCCCCTGAAGGTCTAGCTAATTTCACGTGCCTCAGAATGGAGTCTCCTAAAACCAAAGCTCTTTCAGGTTTCTCAGCAGGTGCTTCACTGAGGAGAGCAAACCCGTTGGACACGTGAAGCGGAGAAGAATGGTGCTCCCATGGGCGAGCCTTAGCGTTAGCTTTGGCTTTGCAAGTATGCCGCCGAGCCGTCACCCATTCGCCCCGCTGCGAGGGCTCTAATGCCGCAGTCGGGGGAATATTAACTTCACCTGAACTGGATGTTCGCCATACCAGAGAAATTACGTACCTTAATGTGGTTACTGTAGTGTGTGTTCGTAGTTCTGGTGGGAATGTCCTCCACTCACTGCTTTCAAACCTTCAAACAGGGAAAAAAACACTCTTTCGAAAGCAAAAATAGATAAGATGGAGCCAACGGAAAGAAAAGGATGCAGGAAATCAAAACAATATTTTGATATTTTAAAGCGATGAAAGAGAGAGAAAACTAACTGTAAAAAATGTAAAACGCCGATACAAACAAAATTCCCGGCAAACAGTTCCACAACAGGAAACAAGAACTGACGTCACATGTATGTGTTTGTGTGTATATTAGCTGCTTTAGTCCTAATTGATGGCCTATAAAGGCTTCTCATTACCCAGGTTTTGATGTTTTTGAAGTGGAACCGACAAAATCTCGTTTTGTCTTAGCATTTTTTATCTGGATTTTTTTTTTTAGATTATGTCTCTTACAGTGGACATGCACCTACGATGACAATTTCAGACCCCTTCATGATTTCCAAGTGGGAGAAGTTGCAAAATAGCAGCGTGTTCAAATACTTATTTTCCTCACTGTGTGTATATATATATATATAAAATATAAAATGTGTATGTGTGTATACTGTGTATTATATATATATATATATATATATATATAATTACATATAATTCAGAATCCATTATTAAGACAGATATGCTGTATATATTAAATACACACACTATGAGCTCATAATAACTCATAAAACCTGTATTATCATTGTACTTTACACAATAAAAAAAAACAAAAAAAACAAGTTTTTTGTCATTTGTGCATGTGTGTGTGTGTGTGTGTGTGTGTGTGTGTGCATATTGCACAATGACCTTTGGTCATAATTGTTTCTATTATGTTGAAGTGATGGTATTCAGGTTTGGATTCATTCCAGCAACACTGCAATGAAAACAATCCGTTTTGTGTGTGTGTGTGTGTGTGTGTGTGTGTGTGTGTGTGTGTGTGTGTGTGTGTTCTATTTGGATGAAAATGCTTAATGAAAACCATTGGGGAGGAGAAGACAAACATTCAGCCATAGAAAGAGTCCTAATGCAGACATAATTCTATTATCATAATGTTTTATGTTATAACAATGTTCGAATAACCTTCTCTTTATTAGTGCTGCTTATATTATACCTTTTATAACACGCTTTATTCTACAATCTACTCTTTTCCATGTGGCAGAGGCTCCAGCCGACACGAACAGTCAAACTTAGTGATGTCGTGGATCCTCTGTTCTCGTTGTTCCGTGATGAAGACCACTATAATGATTCCAGTCCTGACCGCTGTAGAACCTGTGCTGTGGTCGGCAACTCGGCCAACCTCATCAGGTCCCATTACGGTGCGATTATAGACTCTCACGACTTCGTCTTCAGGTACGATCATCATCTATTTTTATTTATAGCATTTGAAGGACACTTTTTTACAGAAGAACTCACAATTACCTCATTACAACTAAATGATTCATAGTTAAGGGCCTTGTTTAGAGGCACAGCAGTGACATCTTTCAGACACCAGTGGTAGCTCGGTGGTTAAGATGTTGGACTTTGATCGGAAGATCGTGATTTCAAATCCCAGCAATACCAAGCTTATTGTATGAATGAGATAACTGTAAGTTGTTCTGGATAAGATGTATGGCAAATACCGCAAATCATTTAATATTTAAACTCACAACCTTTTGGCCAAAGGTTATCTTATCCACTGAGCTACCACTACCCTCTTTAAACTGTCTACATCTCCATCCATGCTAAGAAGATAGTAAGGTGTTGTACTTATGTAAGATAAAGACACCATGAGGTTATACTGGTTATGAATAGAGTCTCCAGTGCCATTAAGTTGTAACAATTGGGGTTAAAGTAGTCGTCAATTAACTAATTAATTAACTTCAAGGGAGAAAAAAAAACATGGGGCTGGTGATGGAGGAACTGTTTACAGGTGCTGTTTGAAATATCATTGGGACTACACTGCTGTACACTGGGAGGAAACCTTGTCGAATTTCTCCCACAGGATGAACCATGGTCCAACCAAAGGCTATGAGAGGGACGTCGGCGCAAAGACCACGCACAGGGCAATGTATCCAGAGAGCTCCATGAACCTTGCAAACTACACCCACCTAGTGCTGGTGCCATTTAAAGTTTTGGATCTGCAGTGGCTCATTAGTGCTTTCACCACCAAGAACATTACACGGTGAGAACACAGGGGCCAGGAGTAAAACTAGAAGTGAAGAATGGTGCTTGTTTTCTCATCTCACATTTAATGATTTTATTTTCCTTGTTAATTTTAGCACATATCTTCGCGTGAAGCCGACAGTAAAAGCGAACAAGGACAAGGTGAGTAGCAGAAAAGTTTGACCAATTTATTCGGTGAATTGGATACTTGGGGGTAGAATTGGTAGCTCCATCAATCTTCACCAATCCTGAGTGAACTGGGATGTGTATGTGATAATACATTGTCCATCTCAATGAGTGAGAAAAGAGAAAAAGGTCCATTTTGTAATGTTGCAGGAGAATAATTAAGTCAGGTCATGTAGGCTCATTTTTACTATATACAGTGCAGTACACAGTAAAACAAAACATTTTCCACAGCAAACAACATAAATTAACAAAAGGAACATGAGGAACACGGAATACACATAACCCCAAACTAACAACACAAAGTGCACATGTGGGAAAAAAAACGAGGAAACGGAAAAAAAAAAGACGCAAGACAACATGAGTTAGAGTCTTGCGATCCGAGATGGAGCAGTTCCCAAACCAGGAAGTGATACAGCTGTAGAGGGTTGTGAGGATGTGCGGTGAAAGCTGTGCCTTTTCTCAGCTTCCTCAGCTAGAAGAGATCCTGCTGATCATTCCTTGTTACGGAGCTTGGGGTGAGATTAGGCACCAGGTGAATCCCAAGGTTTTTGGTGCTCCCTATGATCTCCACAAAGGAGTAGCGGTCAAGTCAACAACCATCTCTTTTGTTTTGTTTACATACAGAGACAGGTTTTTGGCTTTACACGAATCCGTTAACCTCTGTGAAGGCGTGTCGGTGTAATTATGCAGGATCTCTATTACGCTATTTTAGGACTATTTAAGTGTGGGACTAAATGTAGTATTTATGCAATACATGTAAATGTTAATTTGTATAGCGGCTATGTGTTAACAACATATCATAATCAGTGTATAATTGCATTCAAAACAGGTTTTTTCACATACAGCTGTCACTTTCAATAACACAAAACAATGTTCTGACCTGAATACATTCCAAAGTCAGGAAATGTAAACCTTATCTCTGATTGCTACACTGGAGTATGTGAAATGTCTCCACAAAGAGATTTATAGACATAAGCTGCCCTGCCCTTGTTAAATGAGAGCGATCGGCTCTTTCTGCGACTAGTCCGCTGTAGCGATATTACTAAAGTGCGTATCAGTTACTATACTAGATCACATGATCCTTCAGATTATTTAAAGTTTGCTTTGTTTTGGATCTATGCAAAAATAAAAAAAATTCTTCAATGTCATTTTTAAAGGTGATGATCATTAATCCAGAGTTTATGAGGTACATCTATGAAAGCTGGCTGAAGAAACAAGGGAAATATCCCTCCACTGGCTTCATCATGCTCATGTTGGCGATGCACATCTGCGACCAGGTAAAAACTCTAAGATTAGTATTACTATAAGTCAAATGACCTTTTGCATATGTAACACATTTGTTGCAGCCTAAATCATTAGTCTGTGCACCAAGGATCTCGATCGTCAGTCAAGTTCTACGTAAACAAATACAAATACTAACCACCAATTTTGTGTACCGTAATTTCCGGACTAATAAACGCACCCAAATATAAGCCACACCCACTGAATTTGACAGATTTTTATTTTGAACATAAATAAGCCGCGCCTGTCTATAAGCCGCAGTACAATTTTATTGGTCCATCCGAACCCGTGCGACAATTTTATTGGTCTAATGTTATGGGGCTCAGTTTTTGGGCGGCTTGAAGCTTGTGAAACCGGGAAAAACCCAGGAAAAATCCACAAATTAGCCGCTTCGTTGTTTAAGCCGCGAGGTTCAAAGCGTGGGAAAAAAGTAGGGGCTTCTAGTCCGGAAAATACGGTAGATTCATTTAGCCGCAAGGTTGTTAGTAAAGTCAGGTACTGATGTAGTTTTGAAGGTGAGGAGGCCTGGGGTGCAGTCAGCATTCACATTCATCTCAAAGGAGTTTAGAGCTCTATAGCAGGAGATCTTCCACGCCTCTCAAACCATGTAAAGAATATCTTCATGGGGCTTACTTTGTGCACTGGGGAATCGTCATGCACCAGTTTGGGTCCCCTAATTTTATGCTACTGCATCCAGAGACGTGCTGTACAATTGTGTATCTCAGAGATTTGGGGAAGAACTATTTATGACTGTAAGTCAAAGTGTCCCAATCTGTTTGTCCAGCTAGCTAAGAGAATTCCATTTATTCCAATCGTTGATAAATACATTATCCTGGTTTGAACCAGAGAAGAGTCTGACCCAGGAACACTGGGCACAAAATGGAAATACACTCTGGATGTGATGCCAAGCTAAACATTACTGTACCAAACCAAACTAGCTCCTAAGAAATATGCAAAACTGTAATGAACAGCAACAAATCAATCCCTTCATTTGTTTTCCCATATAAGGAAATGTTACTAGAGTGAAATAGAGATAAATGGTACTCCTGATGTAGTTGTGGAAATGTTAGGACTTGTAGAAACCAGAAGTCAGTAGTTATCATTATACAGTAAACATAATGGCATATGAAGAAGCCTAATTTCTAATGTTTCTTTAAAACACAGTGATGCAGTCAGACTCTTTATCTCTTTCCTCCTCTTTGGCTTTCTGGCTCACTCTCTTTCTGTCGCAGGTGAATGTATTCGGATTCGGGGCCAGTTCAAACGGACGATGGTACCATTACTTCGACCACTGGCATCAGCCGTTAGTCAATTCTGGTGTACACAGAGGAGGAGTCGAATATGAGCTCATTCTAAAACTTGAGCAGCAACAGAGGATTAAACTGTACAGGGGATGGGGATAGAGTCAGGTAAAGTGCTCCATTTTTTCCTCTGCTCTTTGATTCAAGTGAACTATTACAGGTTTAATTTGAAATGTAAGCAAGAACTTGAGTATTAGTTAAATACAATTAACGTAAGAGTATGTTTTTGTGTGCAAGTACAAGAGAAAAACTTTTAAACCTCTGGAATAGATTCAGATTTTTTAATCTACTTCTGGGCCCCTGAGCAAGGCCCTTTACCTTATAGCTGCTCAGTTGTATAAATTAGATAAATGTAAGTTTCTCTAGATAAGGGCATCTGCCAAATGCTGTATATGTAAAATGACAAGCCTCTGAGACTGATATAAGTTAGAGATGTGATTTAAATATTTGATTTGAGCTTTTGTGTAAGATTCAAGTCGGATTTTTTATTCAGATGTTTGATTTGCGTTTCTGAATCATACCTGAATTAACAAATCGAGTCTCATATTGTCATTGAGCCATTGATTTTAGTCAGATTTTTAAGTCAGTTCTTAGTCAGCTATTTGAGTAAAGACTGACTGTATAAGTCAGATTTACATTTACATGTATGGCATTTACCAGTTGCCCTTTTTCCAGAGCATCTTACATTCATTTCATTCAGACAACTAAGCAGCTATGAGGTTAAGGGCCTTGCTCAGGGGCCCAGTAGTGACAGCTTGGTGTGGCTGGGTCTTAAACTCTTGAATCCAAACTCCAATGCTTTAACTACTAAGCTATAATCTCAGACCATAAAGTTGTTTTATATGAGTCAGCTCTTCAATTCACGAGTTCGAGTTAAGACTTTGAGGCAGGTCTGAGTCAGCTCTTTAAATCAGATCTTGGAGTTGTGCATCAGATATTTGAGATGAGGTCAGGTTTGAGTGAGCTTTTAGAGTCAGATATTTGAGTTGAGGCATTGAGTGGTATTTGAGTCAGATCTTTGATTAAAAGACATTTGAGTCAGATCACAGAGCTTTAAGTTGGTTATTTGTGTCGAGGTATTGGTTGCAATTTGAGTCAGATATTTGATAAGAACCTTTGAGGCTAATCTGATTAAGCTACTTGATTTATTTATTAATTCTTTTTTTTGCGTTATCTTTTGGGGTGATTTTTGGAGTTAACTCCTTGGCTAATTAAAAAAAAAAAAACCTTATTAGCAATTCAATTTTGAATATGTAGTGAGGTAAAAGTTGACCACCACTTACCCTCAACTCAAGTAAAAATATTCACTAAACTGACATCAGTACAGTAACAAAATTCAGCTGAGCCTTTCATTGGTTTAAACTTCTAAACTATGTAGAGTACAGATCTCTTTTAATTATACTGCATCTGCAACATATATTTACAAAACACTGTATATTCTAAACCTACAATGCTGTTGGTAATAGATTTCCTTGATGTGTTACAGGTGATGGATTAAAAAGTCCACTGATCCTCTCTTTTTTTCTTTTCATCTCCACAGATGGCATTTCAATAACATTATCCTCAACTCCAACCTTCCTGACATCATAACACTATGTAAGAGTGAGTCATTTCAGCTCACTCTTTCATGGTACTGCTGAATAACGGACTATTATTGAAACTTGTTCACTTCAAACCCAAAGAATTTTTAATTCTATTGTTACCAGGTTTCTTTCAAAAGTGGATTTTTATTGTTTAATTTATTAGAGATTAAGCCGGCTTTCTCTGTTCTATTTATTGTGTGGTAAAAAGGATTTATTTGCACTTCTGGACTCATTGAGATGATCTGAGCCCCTTATCCAGTTTTGGACAGTTCCAGAATGATCTGTACTCATGAATGACTTTTATAAAATCTTGCCATATGCCTGAGATGGATATGCTTTCAACTGAAGAACAGAATGGAGTGAAAAGGTGGTGGTTTTATTTATAAATATGTCTAAAATGATTTGCTGTGGTGATACCATGCTCTCATGATGCTATGTCAAAGTTCTCTACTCTCCCATTGCTATTTGCCCTTAATATATCAAATGAATCCATCACAGTCAATTGCTAGCTCCATGTTCCCTGCTCGGAAAATTCCATGTTTTCAGTATGTTTCTTGTATGTTGATACTCTTCCTTGTGAAATGAATTTCCAAACTTTTTTCAAACTAAATGGTAATTTGACTTTTGTTCACGCTTCCATTCACACACTAGACTTTTTAAAACGTGCTTTATGGTTATTATGGTTGTAGGTTCTGATCCCAAATTGTACAGTACTCACACAGTACTTAATTAACGTTTTTCTCAGGCTTCTCCACCCTAACTAACCTCTCTTACCCTGAAGAATTTGTCTCACAAAAATCTTCAGAACACAAAATTCACCAAAGCAACTATTACCCTAAAGTTGTGGCACTGTAAGAAATGTAAATAAAAACAAAATGCAATGATTTGCAAATCTCATAAAAAACATACCAAATGCATAAACTAAGAATGTTTACAATTTTTAAGGACAAAAAAGATATTTGAATTTGATGGACATATTGATATATATATAATATTGTTATACTACATGTGTATTATACAGGATTCTAGCCAGATTTTAGTGTCCTTGGTTATGTTTTTCATTTCATGATGCACCAAATGGTTTCAAATGGGAAAAGGTCTAGACTGCACCACGACTCTTCTACTACAAAGTCATGCTATTAGATTCAATTCATTGAATGAACATTGTCTCAAAGCAGTTTTTTACAGAAAATGTGGTGATAAAAAATGGATATGTTCTTTATAAGTAAGTTTGTCCCTGATGAGCAAACCATTGGTGACTGTGGTGAAGGAAAAACTCCCAGAGATGGCAAAGAAAGAACCCTTGAGAGGAACCAGACTCAAGAGGGAACCCATCTTCATCTGGGTTGCACCGAATGTTCATTTATTGCAGATATACGATGTTGTGGGGAACAGTGATGGTGATCAGAAGCAAACTGTAGTCCTGAGTCAATGTAGCTGACTGTTGACATTAACTACAGTCCAAATCCATCCTCAATGCTCCCCTTCTTACTCCGGAATTTCATGGAACCACCCAAGGCGTTGATGAGAAACGGACCCCAGCTGAATAGAGTGGCCTCCAATCAAAAAAAACACTATCCAGAGGCAGACCTGGACGAACACTTCACCAAACACTCTTTATCCATGATCCCTCCAGATCTGCTTCATTACCTAATAAATTCTACTAATAAAAGACTTGACTAAATAAATAAGTTTTCAACCTTGACTTGAACACTGAGACTGTGTCTGAGTCCCGAACACTGATTGGAAGGTTGTTCCATAACTGTGGGGTTTATAAGAGAAAGTTTATTTTAAGTCAAGTTTATTTCTATTGCGCTTTTCACAACAGACATTGTCTTAAAGCAGCTTTACAGAAATCAACAGTTAGGGAGAACGGTGTGTATTTATCCCTGATGATGAGCAGCCATGGCGAGGCAAGGAAAAACTTCCTTAGATGTGATGAGGAAGAAACCTTTAGAGGAACCAGACTCTAAAGGGGAACCCATCCTCATTTGGGTGACATCAAGAGTGTGATTATAGTCTTTAAACAATCAGAACACTGGAAAGTGAGAACTCACATGAGCACTGGAATGTAAGATTATGAGTGATGTTCTTTCCACAGTCTTATACAGTCATTTAAGATTATGGAACCAGGAGCTACTGAGCAATTTATAAAAAAAGGTTTGGGATGTGGGCGGGGTTGGCATGTAATTCTTTAAAGGTCCACAATCTTTATAAGGTGGGACGTGACTGCAACCTCAGAATGCCCCAGGATGGGAAGAGAAAGAGAAGCAGTGCAGAGGAACCAGCGTAGCTGCTGTTCATAATATTAAAAAGCACAAGTTGATTATGTGCATGTGATCAGATGTTCTGGAGCACAAGGTTATGATATGTGATGTGTGTTATGTGTAGAACTCACCATCTTTAATCTGCACTTAATCTGGGAGAGTGTGTCTGAGCCCTGAACAGTCAGGAAGACTGTTCCAAAGCTAAATGTGAAAATGCTCTATCACCTTTAGTGGACTTTGCTATTCTAGGAACTACAGGAAATCCTGAGTTTTGAGATCTCAGGGAGCGTGACGGATTGTAGTGTGTTAGAAGACTGGAGAGATACATGGGAGCCAAACCAGTGAGTGTTTTGTAAGTAAGAAGTAGTAAATTGTAGTTGATTAGAATCTTAACAGGAGGCCAGTGTAGGGACGATAAGATCGGGGTTATATGATCATATTTTTTCGACCTTGTAAGAACTCTGGCTGCTGCATTCTGGACAAACTGTAGCTTGTTTATTAATGATGCAGGACATCCACCTAGTAACGCATTACAATAGTCCAGTCTGGAGGTCATAAAAGCATGGACGAGCTTCTCTGCATCAGATATAGACAACATGTTTCTTAGCTTAGCAATATCTCTAAGGTGGAAGAAGCTGTTTTTGTAATATGGTTGATATGATGTTAAAAAGACACGTCGCTGTCTAAAATAAATCCCAGGTCTTTTAGTGTTAAACTAGTAGTTACAGAACCTCCGTCTAAATGCAGGATAAATGCTGGAGCTTCTGAGTACTGGTTTTTGGGCTGATAAACACAAAATCTCCGTCTTATCAGAATTGAATAATAAAAAGTTATGTGTCATCCAGTCTTTTAATTCTTTGAGTTAATAATATTCAGAAGAGGCTCACCAGCTGTATGTTATAGTTGTATGTATTAGTTGGAATGGGAGCTAACAGACATGTTGTTGATTTGGCTTTGGTAGTAACATCATACAGCTCTTCCTGTCCTGTACGTGTAACGCAGTGTAGTAGTTTTAGGTACGATTGGCTGTCAGAGGTTGGACCACCATAATTGTTTTTCGAATACTTACAATTTTTCAGTGAAGAAATTCATAAAGTCCTTATTACTAAACTGGGATGGAATACCGTCCGTGGTGCCTGGATAGCTGGGTGGGGCGAGTTCTAGGTGCGCTGGGCCTGGGCAGGAAAACACGTGGAGTTGAGGTGCTGGAAGCATTAAGTTCAACCCGAGAATTTATCTGGGACGAGTGAGCGTCCTCCCAGGATGTTTCCAGCACCGATTTGCATGAATGGATCTGTTTCTTCACAGCCTCCAGCTCCAACTCCACTGTTTGCAACTCAAACGAGTCTTCACCTTTGCTCCAAGGCAGACAAAAAAAACCTGACATTATTATATAATAATTTTTATATATTACGTTATCTAATAAGTCTTTTTGGAAAATGGTGCCTGGAAATGTAATTTAACGCAGGTGAAAGGTACAAAGATTTACAATGGCGACATCTGGTGGGCAAAAAAAGGTTTACGAAGACAACAAAATTGGCAGCCATGCATAATGTAAAAAAATAAATAGAAAATTAAAAAAGATGAAGGACATTACACAAAAGCTCATTTGTGTATAAAACAATGTCGAAAATAAAACAAAATTATTTATTTTTGATAGTAGTCATAGTAGTAGTAGTTGTATAAAAATACTACTTGTATAAATATTATTGCATTCTGGTGGATCGAAAATTTTTGTACTATTAAAGTCCAAGCATAGTGTAAAGGGGAAAAATGATAATGCAAAGGTAAGTACACTTCAAAAGTCTTTGAAAGCAAAGTCAAACTAAGAGGATCAAATATAAATATAAATAACTACGTTTTATTCCTCATTATGTACGAAGGCACATGAATTTGTCGGAACTCAGTCCCCATATCAGAGTAGACAAAACAATAAAGTGGCTCAATACTCAAATTATTTTTAGCTGTTCACTAATCAATTATCAGAAAGTTTCAAAACTTCAAATAATACATGAACAAACCAAATGTACCTTCAGAATCCCTAATGTTCATGTTCATGTCCCCACACAGTTAGCACAAACCCAAACCTGTTCCAGTATAACGATGCCCCTGTGCACAAAGCCAGTTTCATGAAGATCTGCTTTCCATGAGTTGGAGTGGAAATCTTCTGCCTTAGAGTTCCAACCCTATTGAACAACTTTGGGATGAATGTGAACGCTCTCTGCACCTCAGTCCTCCTCACCTCACCTACATAAGTATCTGACTTTACGATCACTCATGTAGTTGTTACACAAATCTCCACAAAATCTAGTGGAACTCCTTCCCAGAAGAGTGGAGGGTATTCTACAGCAGTTGGGGATTAAAAGTGGAATTTCAAAAAGAAACGCATAGCACTCTTATTAATCTCAAGTGTCCACAAACCTTTGTCCAAATATTGTCTTTGTGTTGTATCTCAGTGTAAAGTAGTGCTTAACTTGTTGACCAGCAGATGGCAATGTTGCTGTTCAGAAAGCGAGCAGACTCATGCAGCATGGTTTGAACTCCGGAGCTTGGAGCACGCAGCACTTTGTAGATGAGCTCATTATTAAAGCTGCTCATTTGTTCTGCACTGTAAATTTTACAGCTGCTGTGTTTCTCCAGCACCAACACAACAACGCCAACACGATAACGCAGCGTGTGCATGGGATTCAAACTTCTCACCCAGGACACGTGTTAACATGTACCGAGTGCACCTGTACTCAACATTATACCATAACCTGTGTAACACCTCTGCTGTTACATAAAAGGAATCACTTTCTTTCTCTTTCTTCTCCTCTGCCTCTCCGTCTATTTCATTCTTCAGATTGTTCAGCATCTGTTCCTCCTCCCTCTTCTCTTCATTCTCTTCTTCTTTCTTCTCCTCCACCTCCTCTTCCTCCTCCATGTCCTCCTCTGAGTTCTCTTCATTCTCCGTCCTACCTCTGATCAATTTAATCCTCCTTCACCTCTTTCTCCTCCTCTCCTTCCTCCTTTACCTTCTCCTCTGCTTCTCCCTCCTAATCATTACTCTTCAGATTGTTCTACCTCTGCCTTCCTCCTTCTGGTCCTCATCCTCTTTTCGCTTATCTTCTCCCTCCCCCCTTCCTCTTCTTCTTTATTGCTTCCCACTCCTCTTTATTCTCAGAATACTTCTGGTCCTCCTTCTCCTCCTTCTACTCTTCATTCTGATTGTTATTATTGTTCTTCTTCCTTTTCCCCTACCTCTTTTTCCATGCCCTCCTCCTCCTCTCCTCCTCCTCATTCTCTGTTTTATCATCTTTCTCCTTATCCTCCTCCACCTTCACTTTCTTATATCCCCTCTTCCTGTACCTCATTCTGATCTTTATTCCCCTCCTTCTTTGCTTCCTTTTTATTCTTGTACTTTTTCTACTTCGTTTTCTTTCTTCACCTCCTTCCATTCTCCATCTTTTCCCACTCATTCAACTTCTTCTCTGCCACCTTCACCTTCTCTTACTTCTTCTCTTTCCTCTTTTCCATTTTCAAAAGTTCTTCCTCTGTTTCCCCTTTTTCCCTTCTACTCCTAATTTTCCACTATCTGTTCCATTTTCTCCACCTGCTCCTCCTCTATTGTGCTTCCTCCTCTTCTTCCTCTTCTACTAAGAATTCTCAGAAGGCATAATAGAAAATGATTTGCTCAATTAGCAGGAGTTGGAATCCTTACAGTCCCACAACAAACTGTGGCCAAGAACCAAAAGAGCACAGTGTTCCCTGAGGGAGAGACATGGTGAGGTGAACGATTGAGTGTATCACAAACAAATTAGTTTGTCTGGCTTCAACTTTCAGAGGAAACACATATTTCCCTTATTTTTCCCCTCAGTGGTATCAAACAAACGATGGCTAATCAGGGTCCTGGGTGTGAACGGGCAGGTGATCAAATTCCCAGCTGATAAACAATTTATTCATTGACTAATTGCTAATTAATACATAATATAAAAAGTTCTCCACGTTATATTTACATGAAATGAAGCCGCCAAATAGATCAGCAGGACCTCAGGACATCAAGTACAGAATCCATCAGCATCTCAGCATGGACATCACATGACCGGGTGTAATCGAGGTGATGCTCAAGGCCACATCCCGCCGTTTATCCTCCATAATAGAGACGGATCCACGTGTCAGGACAGAGTGTAGCGCTTTACATTGGGCAGATGCTCGCTTTTCTATATCACTGAAGCGGTCCATTGCTCAATTCCCCACACGTGCTGCTCAGGGAGGAACCCTGAGAGAAAGCTAGTGGGGAACTCAAAATAGGAAAAACAAAAGCAGCTTGGATCTTCAGTGGAACTGTGGAGAGAGGAATATCTGAGCTGCCTGCCATCAGCACTGCCTCAGGAAACCTCACAGGGTTCTGTCTTATCCGCTGAATGTTTAAAGGAAGGCATCAGCAGTGCTTCGTTCAGATCGTGCTCTTCCTCCACATGAAAATTCGCCTCTTCCCAATGGCACTTAGTGCTGAAATATCTTTAGCTCTTCTTCAGAGAGACATGTCTCTCTCTTTCTCTTCCATTTGAAATGATCAGTGATCCGATATTATTATTACAGGTGTTATTTTTGGACAGACAAACCCTTTTTCCGGTAACATCTTCGCACCCCATTTTGTGAACGCTACCTGACAGGTGCAATACCTTTACCAGGAACTCAAAGCGAGGTTCATCCAAGGTACTCGGGCTCTGCTGGCTTTTGCAGGATTCCCCAAATGTGGGAATCTCCACTGCATCATTTTTCTGCTTTCTCATGACTGACCCAGTAATAGTTAAGGTGGCAGTTCAGTGGTTAAGGCTTTTGGTTACTGATCAGAAGGTCAGGGGTTCCAGCCCTGGTATTGCCAAGGTAGCCCCTTTTGACCCATGGGTGCTGTAAAGTACATGTATTAAAGCACTATTTGCAGATGGCTGCAGGTTCAAGCCCTGTAAAAAGCTTTCACTGGGGCCCCATGATCAAGTCCTTAATCCTCTCTGCTCCAGGGGCAATTGATCAAGTTCCTACCACCTGGGGTATGAGAAGAAAGAATTTCATCATGTCGTAGACTCTTATTATGTAAACAGTCAGTCAGTGCATTAGGACACCCTGTGTCATATTAATAGTTAAAATGCATTATTTAGATTTACAGCATTTTGGCAGATGCCCTTATCCAGAGCGACTTACAACCAGAAGCTTAAGGGGCCTTGCTCAGGGGCCCAGGAGTGGCTTTTATTTCAACTCATGACCTTCTAATGCTTTAACCACTATGCTACCACCTCCCTCATTGTATAATAACAGCACATCCTAAATTCTATGTTCATATGATTAAAGAGTTTCTTTTTTTTTGTAAGATTTGAAGTCGTTGATACGAGTCACATGACTGCTTTACTTGACTACGAATGTCCTTGTTTTGGAACATTTCCGGAGCTGTGTTTTAAAGATTGCTGCATGAACACTGCATCCCAGTATTGATGTGATTGTGAATGTATTTTGGAATGATCTGAAAGTAGTCTTACTCTACCTCTGATTCCTACTTTCTATAAAGGCTTAATAAATAATAAATAAAAATCTACTCATAGAAATATCATCCATATCAACGATACACATTAGGAAGTCTTTTAGCAGAGCGTCTTCAGTACTCACTTCTTCAGCTGCGAGTATAGAAACAGTAAAACATGTGCCAACATATAAACTGCTGTTATAGAAAATTTATCATCATCTTTTAACCAATCAGAATGCAGAACAAATTTAAATCCTGCAAGTATAACTTGATAGTAGTGTTCCAAAATGTATTTTCCAGCTGGACACAGACTCATGCAAGAACAACTATTAAGATCATGAAGCTTGTGGCGAGAAATGTGTACAAAAGCTTTAAATTATAAGAGACTGAGAAAATAAATGTAATGAAATACATGAGTTTTACAATTAATAATTAATATGCTTAGGATAAGATGGAAAAGTGATCGGTGTAAAGGATGATCCAAAAAAAAAATAAAAATAAATCATCCAATCAATCAATACTTTTTGAACATCACATTCAGTCCCATTGTAATTTTTTTTTACTTTAAAAAATTACTTTTTTTTTTACTCTATATAAACATTTCTCTATAGCAGAAGGCGTTGATGCCTCGTGATTCCCGGATTATTAACTGACATTATTATTATTATTATTATTATTATTATTATTATTGTTATTATTGTTATATATATATAGATTTATAGATTTTTAAATTTCTAATGATTTAAATTATTATTTTAATATTAGTAGTAGTAGTAGTGATGGTATTATCTATCTATCTATCTATCTATCTATCTATCTATCTATCTATCTATCTATTAAAAGGTCTGTCTATCTATCTATCTGTCCGTCCGTCCGCCCGTCCATCCATCAACAGATCTATCTATCTATCTATCTATCTATCTATCTATCTATCGATCTATCTATCTATCTATCTATCTATCTATCTATCTATCTGTGTCTGTCTGTCCATCCGTCCATCCATCTGTCCATCAACAGATCTATCTATCTATCTATCTATCTATCTATCTATCTATCTATCTATCTATCTATCTATCTATCTATTTATTAAAAGGTCTGTCTATCTATCTATCTGTCCGTCCGTCCGCCCGTCCATCCATCAACAGATCTATCTATCTATCTATCTATCTATCTATCTATCTATCTATCTATCTATCTATCTGTGTCTGTCTGTCCGTCTGTCCATCCATCCGTCGATCAACAGGTCTATCTATCTATCTATCTATCTATCTATCTATCTATCTATCTATCTATCTATCTATCTAGCTAGCTATCTAGCTATCTAGCTATCTATCTATCCTTTTAATAAAGATTGACTCCATGTAGCTGAATGATTTTATTCCTGCTCAGCACACTGAAAACCCCGAGCTCTAAAAGTCCTTTTCTTTTTTTCCCCCATTTTTTTCTACATCACCTCTGCAGCATCAGTTACTACCGAATCATTTTTCATGGTGTGATTCATAATGTTCTTTTTACTCTCGAGCTACAAATCGACACGTTGAGAGCGGTGTTTATTTGCTCTGGCACCGAGAAAGCCGTAGAGATCGAAACTTTTGATAAAGTACCTGTTATTGTGCTCCACTCCAATACGTCATCCCTCGGGAAATGCTTTCAGTCCTTTTGTTGTTGTTTTAAACTAACCGAAAATGATGCAGCATATTCTTTTGTTAAAAAAAGTAGACACACTGTGCGTAAATTCGTAAGATTCCGGCTGTCGGAAATGTGTGATGAATGATACGCACCAGCCTAGAGGTGACACGCGATGATTAATATAGACACGCCGTCATCTCTGATCCGGTTTAATACAATTGGTATCTGGTGCACACGATTATTTGAGCCGTCTCAAAGAAAAATGCAGAAAGTGGAGAATCGATAGAGGTGATGAAAAGCAGAGAGAGTCTACACTGACTCTTGGACCAATCAAGCTACGATCCTGAACAAGAAAAGACGTGGACCTGGATAGCTGAGTCAATGTAGTGGCGAAGACAAATCTGAGCAGCGGAAAGGTCAATAGTGACGACAGATTAATGCTGGACGAGTTGCCATGTAGGGCCCAAGATTAATGCGACTCAAACGAGGCTCGGATCAATGGCGCCTGATTGGTGCATGGTAATGTCACAATGTTTTAAAGGAGAAAAATAAACTTTGAACAATGCAAAACTCAAAGCTTTAGCTTTTTCTTTCTCAGTGACATATGAGATTGTGGATAAAAAAGACGCATCTGAGGAACACAGAAGCACAACGAGGCTGTGAATTAGAGAAATATACACTAAGTGAACAAATGAATTAGAACACTGAACTTTTCAAGATGTATTTGGTGTTTCCTCGATCTGTTACCTCAAAGTTGGAGGCACTCAATTGTACAGGACGTCCTCCTCCGTCCTCCTCCAGTCCAGCATGACAATCAAGTGGAAGATGGAAGATCTCCAGAAAATGGAAGATCTCCTGCTATAGAACTCCACTGCTATTGCAATGAATGTGAAAGCCATCTGCACTCCAGGCTTCCACACCTCACCAACATCAGTACCTGACTTTAGTAACACCCTTGTGGCCCAATGAATCTCCACATCTTCCCAGAAGAATGGAGGTTATGAGAAGAGAAAATGGGGACCACATGTGGAATGGGATGTTCAAAAATAAGCACATACTAATCTTATGGTCAGGTGTCCACAATCTTTGGTTCATATAGTGTAGATAGATTTTATTCGTAAATCAGATTACAAACATCTGCCCAGAAGAGTGGAGGTTGAGTGTATTGGATATCCATCTGACGGGAGCAGTGATTATTCAGTAGCTCGTTCTAGTTGGTCCCTTGATTTTCATTTGTTGTGGCGTGAATTAACGAAGTGATTACCTTATCTATCCCTTAAGGTAATCAACACTAGGCATTTATCAGAATCCAGTTTTGCACACGGTGGTTTATAACTTAAGTGTTTCTCAGAGGTTTGTAGAGTGAACGTGGATTTCCACACGCACACTCCAAAATCTAGTGGAACATCTTCCAATTGTGGACTATATAATATAATGAATAAATAATCACCTTCAGATAGTCTTACATTAAACTCACAACTTTTACTCTTCCAAATAATATCAGTATAGACTCTATTGGGTTTATGAGTGTATATAGAAGTGTTTTAATCTATACGATTGGTTAGTACTTTTTGAACATCCCATTCAGACTAATTTTGAGTCAGGATTTATTTTTTTTTATCTGTTTTAAATCCTACATATTGAAATAAAATCAATATTACAGGTTCCCTTGTTTTTGTCTTGTCTATACCATGCTACCAGAACACCTTTTCCACAAAATAACTAAGGAATTTAAAAAAAAAAAACATTATTTTGCAGAAAACACACTAATCAAAATAAGAGAACAACAATGACTGTAGCATGGAAAAAGATTACAACAGTCAGCAATTAGTAGGAGGTGTACAGGCCTCTGCTTTGAATGACTTCAGCACATCTGCGGCCACAGGACAGCACCAGTCTCTCACACATTGGTGAAGTCATATCCTTACATGGGTTTTCTTACCACTGCTATGCAGATGACACTCAACTCATCTTTTCATCCGCCTCCCCATTAGATACCACAGCTTCTGCTTGGATCTCGGCATGCTTGACAGACATATCCTCATGGATGAGTGCTCACCAACTAATATTCAACCCCAGCAAAACAGAACTGCTGGTCATCCCCTCTGATTCATCTTCAGGTCAAGATCTCTGAACAACACTTCATTACTCTCTGCTCTCCCCTTCAGCCACTGTTTGTAACCTTCGGGTAACTATGGACAATCAACTGTCCTTCTTCTTGTCGCTAATGTTGCTTGTTCTTGTCGATTTCTTCTCTACAACATCCGAAGGATTCAACCATTTTTGTCCACACAGACTGCCTAGGTGCCTATCCAGTCGCTTGTCTTTTCAAGACTGGACTACTGCAACTCTCTGCTGGCAGGTCTTCCCCCTGAACGCTATTTGTCCTCTGCAAATGATCCAAAACAAAGCTGCATGACTTGTGTTCAATCAGCCCAAGTTCTCCCACACCAACCCACTGCTGCGCTCCCTACACTGGTTCTAATAGCTGCACGCATCAGATTCAAAACACTGATGCTTGCCTACAAAGCCAAAAATGGACCAGCACCATCTTACCTCAGAGACCTCATCACATCTCGCACTGCACCACGCTGTCTGAGATCCTCCAGCACTGCTCAACTGGTACCACCTTCTCTCAGAATGAGAGGTAAGTACACTTCAAGGTTCTTCTCTGTTCTGGCACCGAGGTGGTGGAATGAACTTCTCCTAGATGTCTGGTGAGATGAGTCTATGACTATCTTCAAGCAACGATTGAAGACCTTCATCTTCCGGAGACCCTTAAATTAGCACTTTCCAAATTTGCTTTGTAAAATTCAAGAGTTTTATTTATATTAAGTTTGTAATCTGGTGTACATTTATTTGTTGCTAGACACTTTTGTACGTCGCTCTGGACAAGGGCGTTTGCTAAATGCCACAAATGCAAATGTAAAATACAGTATTATTTATTCTACAAATGGGGAGAAAGAAGGGTTATAATTCACAGTAATTTTTATTAGAATCTAGGGCTTATACAAACTCCTGCATTTGAAAATAAAAATCCTACAAACTTTCCTGAAGGCAGCCGATCGTGAGAGTTAACTCCCTACATTTCTGAGTTTATCCTGAAGAACAGTATGTGAAAGCAAATCATTTCCCCTGGAGACTGGTTAGAAACACCGGGGTAAGTCGCGCTGTCAGGTGGGGCGCCGGTCTCCCCGGGGGAAATCAGGACGGAATCACAGTCACGCCGGATCTGCTCGAAAAAACATAAACGTAACAAATAGCTCCAAAAGCTGCAATCAGGAGCGGCGAGAGTGTGGCGAGACTCGTTCTGAATTCTCCTCACATTGACTCCGGGCTCAACTCTAATTCAATCTGTTTGTAATTGAAGCTGTGGTGCAGAAATGTGTGTTTTACAGCTTTGTGCTGATGCTGGAACTATTCATCTAAAGCGCTCTGTGGATGCTGGATCAGACTTTCGCTGATGTTTCTGGGTGAATGAGCTTTGGCTCAGAGCAACACAATTTCTGAGAGAATGATAAATGTAAGAGTCCTTCAACTTCTCATTCTATTCTCACTTGCATAAAGGGGGCTTTATCATTTTCCAATGTACATTACAGTGAAATTCTTTCCTCACTTATCTCAATGATGTTAGGAAACTGAGGTCAGGCATTAAACAGCGCCCCTGGAGCACAAAGCGGTAAAAGCCTTGCTTAAGAGTCCAAGAATGGCAGCTTGGCAATCCTGGAAGTTAAATTCCCAATCTTCCCTAAATACAATAAAAATAATTACAAATAATTTTATTACAAAAGTTCTACCCATCATTCTGGCACAAACTGCCAAAAAGGACAAGTGTTTTAATTAATGTCAGTTTATGTTGGTTCTTTGAATCATCCTTGAGTTGACTCTTTAAAATGCAGGAGACTAGGAAAGATTCAAGAAAACAGGAGACTCAAAGAAATCAAACAACCATAAATAGAAACCAAACACTTACCAAACAGAACAACAAAACAAACCCACACAGATCCAGAAACAAATATCAAGACAGACAAATACCAAGACCAACATAGAGATGACTATACTATGACAAAAACAATGACAAATATAAAAATGAATATACCACAACAAAAACACCAAGACAAATATAAAGAACCAACAAGGACTAAGGCAAAAGGGGTAACTTCAATACAAAACACTAACAAGCAGCAGGTGGGAGACATTAAACAGTTAGGGGCTAGAGAGTAGGGGATAAGGGCCCAGTGGCGGCATCTGGTGGCCAACGCTAAAACAAACAACCCAAAAATGTCTGGACCCTCACAGTTTTCTTACATTTGGCAAAAAATAAAAAAAGTACAATGATCGATAGATCGATAGATCGATCGATCGATAGATAGATAGATAGATAGATAGATAGATAGATAGATAGATAGATAGATAGATAGATAGATATTGTCAATGCATAGTACAAATACACAGCAACGACATGAAGTTTAGCATCTACCAGAACTGCAAATAGTAGCAATTGTGCAGATTGATAAATATGTAAATATATGTACAGCATGTAATATATATGTAAACATGTGTACAGTGAGTAAATATAAGGCTATAGAAGAGATGTGTAGACATTGAAAAGTAAATATGTCTCCTTCAGAAGTAGAGGCGCTGTTGTGTACATGACTGTAAATCATTTTTAAGAATTCAATACACATTTTTAAATGACAAAACATTCATTTTAGCAGCCATGCTGGTTCTGATTTCACAACTGAGGATGAAAAACATCCAGTGATATAATATTATATGTTATATCACTGGATGTTCCTCATCCTCAGTTGTGAAATCAGAACCAGCATGGCTGCTAAAATGCTAATCCATGTTGAAGTGGGTCAGATACACCGAAGCTTATTAGCCAGTTTGATGATCACTGGCCTTCTTATTATATTTCTCTTTTTTAATAATCAAAATGAGCTAATTATCATCACTGTAGCATGGGCCAGAGAGGGAAAAAGAGATAGAGAGAGAGGAAGCGTGGCTTAGTGCCCCACTCTGGGGTGGGTTGATTATAGCGTCGGGCCTTCATCTCAGATTTACTCCAGTGTGAAATCACGTAATGAGGCTCGCGGTCTAGCGTTAATAGTGCGGATAAAAATAGCACATCAGCATTTTCCTCTCCTGTGTGTACATTTTTCAACATTAGTGCCCTTCTAAAGCCTCGTCTTCATCCTGGCTCTGGTTCTGAGCGGTTTTATGAGGATGTGTAACAACGCTTGAATAGGTGTCAAATAAAATAATATGGCCACTCGCAGTACAGCGGTGGAATTAATTCTCACTGCTTCCTGACACATGACTGATATCAAGGGCTAGCTGTGCACTCTTTTATTAGTGCATTTGAGTCATCTTTGAGTTATCTTTCTGAATTGGTTTTAAAATTGTTCTTTGAATCAGCCCTTCGAGTCATTTTGAGGATTGTTCTTTGCATCATCTTTTTTTCTAAATTGACTCATTGAGTCATCTTTGAGTTTACTTCCTGGGTTGGTTTAAGTTGGTCTTTGAGTCTTTGAGTCGGTTCTTTGATTTGTAATTTTTTGAGCCATTTGAGTGAATTCTTTAAATCGGCTTTTTGTGCTATTTTGAGTTAACTCTACGTTGTTTTACCAGCGTTTTCAGGTAACTCTAAGAGTCATTTGAGTCAATTCTTAGAATCAACTTTTTGAGTTGTTTTGAGTCGGTTTTTTAAACAGCTTTTTGGTTGACAGCTTGAGTGAGTTTTATTCAGTTTGAGTCAGTTTTTCTTTTTGTCATCCGTCTATAAATTAAAGTGTACTACAAATTGACTACAAATAGAAATTAATTAAATATTTCTTGTTTCCTTGTTCCCAAAGTCTAGTGGCTCCCGTGTTGGCTCTGACAAGAAGAAAATGGGATGTAAAATAAATAAATAAATAAATAAATAAATAAATAAATAAATAGGTTAGGGATAGGCTAATGTGCTTTCCCTGCCTTTGAAGGGAGCTGTGTGTTCTTTATCATTATTGGATTAAGCCTTTATTCGCAAGGGTGGAACTGTTTTCCTCCAGTTCTATTTCCTCTGTGAAAAGGTAAGGAGGATTATCACTGTTCTCTATAATATTTTAAATGTACTCAATTATATTAGCCGTCCATGTTATTGAAAGAAATATATTGTTTTGAAAAGGGTTAAATATCATGTATGTGAAATTCATTTTGATGGATGGTTTTATTTTATTTTTTGTTTTCTGTGTTCCATGTGGTGCAGCATATTTTATGTAATGTCATGTGTTTGATATTAAATGGTCAATTGTACGGTTGTATTGTTTTTTTAATTTTGGATACAGCCAACATTTGTCTCTGTCATTTGTGAACCATGACTTACTATTAAGCTGTAGCCAACGTTGCCAATCATGACTTCTAACATCATATCTAGCCTTTGCAAGCGATGCATGATCAACACAAACAACTAAATCTTGCTACTCTAATCTTCTCTGCATATATTTGAACAATAAGTGCAGAGATACATTAGTGGTGTAGGAACAATAGGCCCCAGGTTATGGCATTTTAGTCTGTGCCTCATATCAAATATTTGTCTCTTAGTTTTCCAGTATAAATGTAATTATTTGCACAGGCATCAATATTGGTCAGTACGCAAAGCTCAGGCATATGCGTGTGGCTGTTAACCAATGGGTTTGAGTTGATCAGAATCAGAGTGTCAGATTATCACTAGAATTTAGAGTTGATCTGTAAAGTACTTGCTAAATCAGACTGAGAAACGATGTTCATTTTAAGAAATGTTGGCAAGGTGCATGGTTTCTGATTAGTGTTAGATTTGAATCAGTTCTTTGTGTTCTTTCAGTCAGAGATTTGAGTCTGCAATTTGAGTCATTTTTAATGTGAATAATGTGAACCAGCTTTTCAAGTCACCTTTGGGTAATTCATTTAAGTTATATGTGAATCAGCTTTTTAAGACAGCTTCGAGTCTTGAATTCTTCTATGAATCAACATTTTGAGTCATCTTAAAAAACCTTTTTTTAATTTTTTTTTGGTAAATTTTTGAGTTTGGGTTGGTTAATTTTGTAGTCATATTTTAATCATTTTTGGAGTCATCTGTGAATATACTCTGTGTTGACACTAAGTCATCTTAGAGGCAACACTGAGTCACTTTTATTCAGTTCTTTAAATGAGCTCTTCGAGTTGGCGCATTAGGTTGTTGTGAGTCTGCTCTTTAAGTCTCTTTGAGTCAGATTTGAGTTGTGTTTTGAGTCCAATTTTCTTTATGTCTAATTTATGTTGAGTCAGCCCTTTGTGTCAGCTCATTGAATAAGCTATTTGAGTTCTTCTGAGTCAGCCCTTTTAGTTGCGTATTTGAGTCAGTATATATTATATATATACAACTCTGTGTGAGGCAGCATGACGGAGCAAATTCTCCGCAGTGCACTCGGTGAAGAGGAAGTTATGAAATTAAAATGTATATGTTTTGTACCTCTAAATTTGTTCCTTACAATTTTAAGTGTATCCCTAATGATTGAGCCAGTGGTGACTGTGGCCAAAAAAAAAAATCTCCCAGAGATGACATGAAGAAAAAACCTTGAAAAGAACAAGACTCAAAAGGAAACCCATCCTCATCTGGGTGGCCCTGAATGTAAAAATGTATTTACAGAAAATGTTAGACATATTAAGACAAAATAAAACAGTTGCTGGTTATAATAAAAACAATTATGTGGTAAAATAGTAAAAGGGTGAAGCAGCTTAAAATGAGTCAAACAATCTAAATGACTTTATGGAGTAGGTCCTTAAGAGGGCCTACTTACAAGTGGATGCTTGCGTCTGCAATTTATTTTTCATTCACAGGGAAAAAAATAATCATTGTAAGTAAAAGTCAAACACATGGCATTGTGGCATTTCAGATCTCACCCAGTGAAAGGTTAAATCTGGATCATTTAACTTGCGAGAGGAATTTTAAACACACCGTCTCTCTGCATTGCAGCAATGAGAAATCCAAAGGTCAGTGCTGGATAATTTAGTGGCGAGCACACAGACAGTGACCAATCGTAACTGAAATTAAAACCCTCTCTCTCTTTTTTTTTTTTTTTTTTTCCTGGTGAATTGACAAGATGAGTTTTTTTTTTTCTGCACAAATCTTTTGATTAACGGATAAATCCTTTCTCCCGTACCACACTGCCAAGTTTTTAATTCCCATCCCAGAGAAAAATTAAAGGACTTTATAGAGGAGGTCATCCATTAAGCAAATTGCGTTGGTTTCATTTCTCAGTAGAGGAAATGAGAAGGTTATTTGCTGCGAGCTGGAAATAGCATCAGAGGGTCAGGTCCATGGTGCAGACAAAAGTATTGGGACACATGGCTTCTCCAGCCATATGTGGTTCAACAAATTGAAGGCACACAACAATGTGGATGCAATAAACTTTTCCTTTACTTGATTTAAGGAAACCCAAACCTGTTTCAGCATGATGATGCGCCTGTACACAACGCCAGCTCCTTTGAGCTCATGAGTTGAAGTGGAAGATCTCCTGCAATAGAGTGCCAAACTTATTAAACATGAACTCTGACTGCCTCCAGTCCTCCACATCTCACCTACATCAGTACCTGACTTTACTAACACCCTTGTGGCTGAGTGAATTTCCACAAAATCAAGTGGAACATCTTTCGAGAACAGTGGAGCTTAATATAAAAGCAAATGAAGACTAAATGTGGAATTGGATGTTCAAAAAGAAGCACATACCAATCGTATGGTCAGGTGTCTACAAACGTTTTGCCATATAGTGTACCTTGATTTCTAGAACTTTCCCAGTGTAATTCTACCTCATACAGGGTTAATGACTACACCTATTTCCAGTTCTCGGCTCTCTTTAGACGCTTTGACTCGGTGTAAAACCCTGGCAAATGTCTTTTAAATTGAATCGCCGCATGCCGGTGTTGATTTCATCGCTGGCATCAGTTCCACAATGGCTTTATTCCTCTAAAACAGCCATGGCGTGATGAATCGCTCGGGTCTCGCCCTCCATCATGTGACGCTCCACAGCACACTGACCTCATCTTAGTCTTTTTCCCGGGTCACCGCTTCTCCATGCTGTCTGCCTCTGAGGTTGTTGCCATGACAACAACACTGCCGTCACTGTATATATGTGTATGTATGTTATTATTATCCAAAGGTCTATATTACATCATAATGTGTTTAATGTAACATAATAAGAGCTAATATCAACCACTTATTAAGTGCACTGTTTACTTTAAAGTCTTTTTATTGTATTTGATGGCCATTTTATCAGCAGTTTTTCAACCAAGGTTTACATCTACTGCAGTCCTACGGGAAGCTCAGAAAGACATGAAGAATTTGGGCGCTTTTTAACCGGTTGGCCTTCGGCACATATTTTTGGACTCACAGCTGAAAATGTCCTACCTAACTTTAAATGTTAAAGGTTTCTAAAAAAAGTGGGCTACATAAACAATTTATATATCTTTAAAAAGAAGACACTTTGAGCTTTACTGTCCATTATATATACTGTTCATCAATACAGTTGATATTGCTGAAAGTTATAGATTATCAAGTACTGTAAAAAAAAAAAACCTAAATTGAATTCTTTCCCCCCCCATTTATCCAGATTTGTCACCGGCAATAAGAGTGGCTGGGGTTGGTTCCCTGACCGGGGATCGAACACGGGCCGCATCATTGAGAGCGCCGCATCCTAACCACTAGACCACCTTGGAACCTTTTTTTTTCTTTAGATATAAATACATGAAATCAGTCCTGGAGCAATCCAGAAAAGTAATGGTTTAAAAGGCGCATGTCTCAAGAGTTTATATTTGAAATTAAATGACGATTATATGAAAAATTTGATTCCTACAAACATTTATCTAAGACTATGTCTGCTTCACCCCTCCCTGGCCTACCAAGCCCAAATTTTAGGACTCACAGCTACCTAACTTTAAATGTTAACAGTTCCTGAGAAAAATGTGCTTCATACACAGTTTAAGAATACACGTTCAGCTTTACTGTCTATCATCAAAGTTGATATTGCTCAAAAAGATAAGTTATAGATGATGAAGTGCCCTGGATATACATTTCCTGCATTGAATATTTTCATTTTTTCATAAATAAATACATGAAATAAGTCCTGAAGCAATCCAGAAAAGTACTGGGTTGAAAGCCACGTCTCATGAGTTTATATTTCACATTTTATAACAAATGTGATTCTACAAACATTTATCTGAGACTGTGTTTGATCCGTTTTCCCTCCCACTGTCTGAGAGACACCTGCTAAACTCACGTGTCCATTCATACTCTATTCATACAGTCTGGATAGAAATGAATGGCTGACCATTAAAGGCTTTTGTTATACATGTGTGGATATTGACATTGAGTTGGCATTCATTTTGATGGCCAAGAAGCCAGACAAGCTATTGTTCTACAGTCATGGCCATTCATATTGATGTGCGGCAATTCCAATCCTAACTACACACACACACACACACACACACTTACTTTTCAAGCATTTCTCTTATAAAAACAAACAGGCAATAAAACCTATAACATGGTAAAAACTATAAAGGGAAATATACTGTAACTTACAGATGTAAAATAGCATCTCCATGCAGATCTCCAAGTCTCTGTTGTTACGCCCCCCCTCCCTTCCCCCCCCCCCCCCCCCCCCCCCCCCAAGAGTATTTTTCACATCGCTGCTTTGTGCAAATCTCAGATACCTTTATTTATTTATTTATTTATTTGTTGTAAACAAAACCCAGTTATATAATAGCTATAAACAGCTGTTTGTGCTGAACTGAGAGCTGCATCACTTCCTGGTTCGTCACACCACGTGCTGCTTTGATTAAGAGTTAAGAGTTTATAAAGAGTAATAAAACTAAGATTCACACACATGGAGAACAAAATCCTCCCATATATCGTTAGATTTCTGCACTTATTGACTACATTTAGAAATGAGAGGTGGTGCAGAATAAAAACGTCATGGCACCTGCCTATAGGAGAGAGATTATTATTTTTTATTTTGTGGTCTCCAGCGTTTAGTAACACTATATTTTACCAGCCATATTTGTTTTTTTGTTTTTTTTTAACCAGCAAGATGCCGTTTTCAATTTGTGAAAGTATTCCGAAATATATACATACAAACACCAGCCGAAGTTCTGTGACGTAAAAAAAAGAATAACCATCTAAATTACAACATTATTGTTTGGTTGGAGCCAAAATGCTTTACGGCATGTTGTTCACTGGACCCTTATCTTTCCTATTAAACCAGGATGAGCAGCAGCGGATGTGTTTGTGACTCGTTATTACAATAATAATGTAAGTAATGCATTTTTTTAATGCATGTTGCTGCTTGCGGCTTTGAGCTTTAGAATGATAAGTTAGTCATAGTTAGTCATGGTTACTCTTCTCCCTTTTTATTAAATCTATTGCTACACATTACCACCTGAAAACATTGTGATATCGAAAGTCAAAAAATCAAAGTTTTTAAACTGTTGAAAATAAAAAGTGTTTAAATTTTTTGCAAAAGAATGGAAGTCTATAATGTCGATGATAATCTTAGACAAATGGTGAGTCATTGCCATTGGTTTGTTGAGGTCAAGGTTTCTTCCTCATACCATCTTAGATTTAGGGATTAGCTTTAGATCCTTAGCTTTAATTAATTCTCTTCTGGTATAGTAAGATTCTGAATTTTGTGTATTATCTGCTTAACTCAGTTAGTTCTAGAGTTGTTTTTTGCATTGTTATATTGTATAGCATTGTTGATTCTATAGTGTTGGTCTGTGTTTATTAGTGCTCTCAGGTGAATAATCAAAAATAGTTTTAGTCTCACTTTAGGTGTGAATTTTGGGCAGGGATTACTCGTTTATGAACAGCTGAGTCACTATCTATTTACGCTATCTTCACGGGACAGGTAAAGGCCTACCTTTTCCTGAAACACCTGAACTAGCACTTTTCCCCTTTTTTTGTCTTTATACAAAAAATAAAAAAAATAAAAACACTATGCAATTCCATCTGGACTGCCGCTCATTGGAACCAATTTCCCCGTACAACAAAACGGCGAGCCGCAGCATACGTCCGAGTTCTGTAAGTGTTTTTTAGAGAGCAAACAGTGGTCTGGAGTGATGTCTATCATGGAACGACCTGTTCAGTGAACAAGAAATCTCCATCTAGTGAAGAACATCTTCAGTGAGTTTTACAAGAGGGACAGCAAAGTATTTTAGTTTTTTGGAGAAACTAACTGTCCGGATGCTGAGAGTGTTCAAAACTGTTCTTCATGCTAAGGGAGGATTTTCTAATGCAAATAAAGTGGAACATCTGGATATTTAAAAATTTGTCAGGTCAAAGTAGATCAGACCTTTACATTACATTGTTTAATGCATTAAAACAAAAGGAACATGCATGTGTCTCTCAAACACCATAAAACACTCGCTGTTTCTAAACATTTGACAGACACTGTATGCCCATTGACCAATATATAAGTGTACTGACAATTATTTTTACTACTATTTCAATTATTTGTCTATTGACTACTATATTATTCTATTTAATATTTTATTATTATAAAAACCTATTAATGATTACATGTTTATTCATTATTCTACAGCGTACTGATTATTAAAGAAGTGTATTAAGCCTCAAAGTATATTCTCCTGCTCAAAGTTAGATCTTTCTAAATTAAATAGATTTCATTGTTGACAGAACAGCACAAGTCGTAGGAGTTTCTGTTCTTGGCTGTGTGTCATTGTGTAGCTGCAAACCCAAAGCAATGCAATGGATTTCTCCAGGCTATGATCCTTCATGCGTGATGTGAATCTATAGGTCATGGATTGGGTTCATCGGTGTGCGTGTTGCCTGTATTAATAGGAGAGATGTTTGCGCAGTGTCTCAGGGCTGAGTTATGTGCAGGATCACTTGTGCAAATATTATCTCAAGACTTAAACACCCCCTCATCACTACATAAAGCCACAATATGCTATTTGACAAGTGCAGTGATCCTGCTACGATCTGAGACGATTCTTACTGTAATGGTTTATTATTTCGATGATAGTACTCTGATCCAATGTGAAAAGATATGGCAGATATGGTATAAGGCAATGGTTTAATACTGGATGAAAGGATTGAACCTAATATGATATAAACTCAATTCCGAAAACAGTGGTTTGATTTAATTGCTGAAACCACTGAATCTTCTACAGCAGTATACGATTTTAACGTGGAACAATTTAATATTAGGGAATCTTCTTCTGTAATACCAGTGGCGAGCAGTCAGGGCCAGCAACGTTTCTCTGCTGGCCTGAACACTATCAATTCAATTTGATTAAATTTTAACAATGAACATTGTCTCAAAGAAGCTTTACAAGGATAATGTGGTGATAAAAATTAATAAGATGTTCTTTATAAGTGTAAGTTTGTCCCTGATTAGCAAGCCGGTGGCGACTGTGGCAAGGAAAATCTCCTCAAGATGGCATAAGGAAGAAACTTTGCGGGAAACCAGACTCAAGAGGGAACCCATCCTCATCTGGGTTGCACAGAATGTCCATTTATTGCAGATAAACAATGTTGCGATGTACAGTGATGGTGATCAGAAGCAAACTGTAGTCCTGAGTCAGTGTAGCAGACTGTTGACATTAACAGTCCAAATGCATCCTCAAATCCTCCCGTTCTTACTCCGGAATTTCATGGAACCATCCAGGCGTTGATGAGAAACCGACATTTAGCAGACACCCTTATCCAGAACGATATGCAAAAGTGCTTTGAGTCTCTAACAATGAATAAATCTACACAGGTAAGCAAGAATACAAACTTAATATAAATATGGATTATTATGTGTCCTTATTGTTGTATAAAAATGAAGGACACTGTGTAGTTTGGACTCCGGCAAGCTTCGCTATAGCAGCATAACTAAAAAGGAGAAACAGAAGGTAGCACAGACATGAGGGATCTCTGGGATAAGAGACGACCCACCACACCACCATCAAACCTGAGTGAACGTGTGAGAGTGAGGGGATGAAAGCATACAAATATCTGAGTTCACCGAACACTCTATAACCTTAGTCCCTCCAGATCTGCTCCTTTTCCTAAGAAAAATCTACTGATAAAAGGCTTGACTAAAGAAATACGTTTTCAGCCTCGACTTGAACACTGACTGTGTCTGAGTCCCAGACACTGATTGAAAGGCTGTACATTAACTGTGGGGCTTTATAAGAGGAAGATCTGCCCACTGCTGTAGTCTTCATTATTTGAGGTACCAACAAATAGCCTGCACCTGCATCAGAAGAACTGACCTACATTTACAACCTAAATTCTAATATTTGTTCTATGAAACTGCATTAATTTATTCCTAAATGTTTATTCTCTTCATTTCGTTGGATGTTGGATTTTTTTCGTCCAATCAGATTTCAGCCTTTATGTGCTGCCATTTCCAGAATAGCATCAGCATTTTCCCTTCTGATTCTTTGATTAGTCTTCTGATTAGTTGGTCAGAGGGAAACTGTTACAGCCAAGATCGACTGGCAAAACACGCGCATAGTGTGTAGTGCGCTGCACACATTAATACATCAGAGTTAGACTTTTTGTTGCCTACGGAGGTTGAGAAATTTATTTTGTCGCAGACATACTTTAAAATCAATTTTCAAGAAAAGCTAGACGGCTAGGAGAGGTCGGCCAACCCTAAAGCTAGCTCGCTTTTCTTAGCCCTGGAAAGGGTTTGTTCACCACTTCCAGACCAGTGAATACGAGCCGTCATGTTATTAGACAAATATTGATTCTGAACTGCTCCAGATGATGTAGGTGGCACAGTTGTGGTTGTAGTGTAAAGATTTGGAGTTTGCTTTAGTAAAATAGTATTCACCCTTCATATGTGAGATTTCTCTCTCTCTGAAATGCCACGTGTTGTTATATAGTATTGATGGTTTCTATAATTTCGATGTGATGGTGGTGGTATTAAGAGGTGGATTCAGTTGGGTAAGTCCCCACTGAAGGCCCAGGTACTAAATGCACGACTGTGCAATTCAATACAGTGGTACCTTGACCTACGAGTGCATTAATGTACAAGTTTTCCGAGATACGAGCGGTCACTCTGTCGATTTTTTGCTTTGTTACGCGAGCAAAAAATTGAGGTACGAGCACGAAACGCCGCTGCTAAATGCCAAAGCGAAGCCAGAAAGGGAAGACTGTGACGAAAATTAAGATAAGCAAAGAAAAAAAGGTAAAAAAGAAAAGTTTAGGGATACGTAGTGTACAGGAGTGATAGTAAAAAACAAGTTTTCCCTCCTCCTCCGCTTATCGCCTCTACCTCTACCCTACCTGATTGCTCTAAAACAAGAATTTTCCACAATTATCCAATTTTACTTATTTAACCAAAAAAATTATAAATCAGATACTGAAAAATATAACAGAAACATGAACTTTAATGGAAAAAATTATAAAATTAGGTCAATGAAAGCACTCTCAAAGCTAGCCACCACACTGAAATTGATCATTGAGAGATCAAAAGAGATTAAATTGGCATTGTATATACTGTTAGACTACAATGTTTAATTTAGTAAAATTTTTGGTTGTATGTGTCATTGGATTTAATTTTAAAAACTGTCTGTGCCCCAAAAAAGGTTGAAAAATGCTCTAAAACCTGTAGATACATTTCAGCATTGAAGGACTTTTTGAGATGTAAAATTCCATAAGCACTAGTGCACTCCCATACTATAAGAGATGCAGGAATTTAAACTAAGCACTGATAACAGACCAGATGGTCCCTCTCCTCTTTAGTCTGGAGGATGTGGTGTCCATGGCTTCCAATAACAATATTTCTATTTGTCTGACCACAGAACAGTTTTCTACTTTGGGCGAATGAGCTTTTGGCTTTTCAGAGAAGAAGGATCAGGATTCAGGCTTCTTCTTTGCATAATAAAGATTAAACCTGCATTTGAGAATGATATGACAAACTGTGTTGACAGACAACTATTTCTGTAGTTGTTTCTAAGAACATGCAGTGATTTCAATTACAGAATCATGATTTTTTTTATGCAGTGCCACCTAAAGGTTCGAGGATCACAGGCATACAATGTTGATTTTTCATCCTTGTCTCTTGCACACACATTTCTCCAGATTATCAGCATGATTTAATGATGTTATGTATTGTAGATGCAATATTGCAAAGTTTTTGCAATTTTAATGCTTATTGCTGCATTGCTGCTGAGCTCTCCCCCTACAGACCACCAGAACACACCCTTACAAACCCTTCCAGTTTCTTCTTTAGTTGTCAATCTCATTTCCTTTTTCTTGGAGCACTAATTAAAATGTAAGCTGTTGTGTGGAATGTTTGAGTGCATGCTGTGTGTAGCTTTTATATTTTTTCCAATGTTCAAGTCTCATAGCCCTTTGTTCAAATGGATCTTCCTCAATTTGTTCCCTCAAGCTGGTTTGTTTCGACTTGTTTTCTCTAACAACATGAGGGAAATTACTCCCTATTTGCTGTTATAAAAACCTCCACTCTTCTGGGAAGATGTTTCACTAGATTTTGAAGAGATTTGTGAAAATCAAAAACGGCCAGTAGGGTGTTAGTCCTGGGGTGCAGTCAGCATTAAATATGTGTGTCATATCTGATAGGTTTGAAACTCTATAGCAGGAGATCTTCATGGATCTGGCTTTGTGCACAGGAGCACTGTCACAATGAAACAGTTTTGGGTCTCCTATTTCAAGTAAAGGAGAAGGAAATATATCCAATACAATTGTGTGCCTTCAATTCTATGCTAACAGAGTGCAGAAGAACCACGTGGCTGGAAAAGTCAGGTGTCCTTATACTTTTAGCAAAGGCGTGAATAAAATATTTTTCTTCTGACAAATAAAGAACGTATTGATATTATTTTTCCAGATGGATCAGGAAGCTGTCACAAGATTGGACATGGAGGTCAAGAGGAAGAGAAACTGCAGTCTACCAGTCTCTGTGGGTGTGGAGATGTTTCAAATGTGGTGAACAGTGCAGTTTTAAAAGAGGCGAACACTCGACATGGCATGTGCTGGTGGGATCGAGTGCCAACGTGACTTAAGGAGCTGCACAGGAACCTCATTTTAACTCAAATCCTCCGTAAGCTGAACGGCTCACCGCTCTCCACCTTCGCTTTACATATTCCATTTTCCCTCCTGTCAGACTTTGTTTGTCTTTAATCTCTCTGGTTATTCAGGTTTGACGCTGCACACACTCACTCATACACACACATATACACACACACACACACATGTACACCCTGAAGAAGTGTGACATGTTTAACTAATTTCAATTCTACCCGAGATCAAAAGCTACACTTTAGTTCCAAACAATTCTGGGTGGTAGGTTTTTTCTTCTTCATGTCAGAAGACAAACTTTCTGGTAGAGGTCATGTGACAAATTATAAATTAGCTTGTGTGTGTGTGTGTGTGTGTGTGTTTGTGTTTCAGAGTGCTTGTCATGGTCTCATCCTTTGAGATGAAAATGGAATGAATGTAGCAGGTGGCTGACACACTGGGCTAACAAAGTTAAAGATAAATGTGATTTTGACCACATGGTCTGATGTGCACACACACACACACACACACACACACACACACACACACACACACACACAGTGATATAAGGAATTTATTCTAACATGAAAAGATTTGTGTGTATGTTTGTGTGTTTCATTTATGTTGTCTTTTAGACTTATTCTGAATCATAAGAACTTGTTCCTTTAATATAAAAATAACTTGAAGTGTCAATATAACCAGGTAGTAATTATACAGCAGGTGATAATCAAGGCCTGTTATGGTAGGACTCATGCTGCCCCATGCTGAGGAAAAAAGCAAAAGAAAGAACAGGGAATGATCAGGCCAGCCAGGGTTCTGTATTTATGACTCATTAGGGAGATTTGAAATGTTTTGCAGCTTTACACCAACACATTCATATCCAATAAAATAACTGAAATGTAATTCGATAGGGCAAACAAACTGTAGGTTTCAGTGCAGACACTTTGTCGGTGGTGTACAAATTCATTTCTGTTGTAGCACATATTGCAAAAACTGGTAGATTATGGAGCAGAAAGACAGGAGGGCAAACTGTGTGTCTGTCTCTGAGTATTGCATTCTTCGTCCAGACTTATATTCATCAGTGTGAGACCATTTCCAAATTGAACATCTGTCCCCAGATCTCAACTCTGCTTCCTTATCAGTGTGTGTTCACACTACGCTTCTGGTCATTACCACATCACATCACTCGGCATGCCTACTCAGCAGTCTTTACACACTTCCCTTCACCACTCTGAATGTGTGTTTGTGACCTCCATCTGTTTCAGAGAGCCACTCTGATTTATTAAGATCCCAAATAACAAGCATTAATTTGCATGTGCGTTCTGATAAACTGTGTTAGAATAATTACATGAGGAGAAGAATCACAGTGCAGGAACACCTAATTTGTATATAATTTGTACTAATATATATATAAATTATTTATACATTTATAAATAAAACAGATTAAATTCATTTATCTACATCAATGGAACTGAGGTAGAGAGGGTCTCCAGCTTAGGAGTTCACAACTCTGAGGATCTGTCCTGGCACCAGAACACTTCTACTCTGGTTAGAAAGGCACAACACCACCTGCACTTCTTAAGGAGTCTTAAGAAAGCTCATCTATCCCCAGGGATTCTAACGAGTTTTCAGCATCCTGACCAACCCCATCACTGTATGGTAAGAAGTCTCCACTCTGTGTGAACATAAAGCCCTGCAAAGGCTGGTTAAATCCAATAGAAATAATAGAAATATGATGTCGTTACAGGATGCAGAAAAACTAGTTCATGCTTTTGTTACTTCTAGATTAGACTACTGTAACGCTTTACTGTCTGGGTGTGCGAGTAAGTGCATAAATAAGCTTCAGTTAGTTCAGAATGCAGCAGCAAGGGTCCTCACTAGATCTAGGAAATACGACCACATCGCCCCTGTTTTAATCATCTACACTGCTCCCAATCAGATCTCGCATTGATTATAAAATATTACTACTGACCTATAAAGCACTTAACGGTCTCGCACCGCAGTATCTGAGTGAACTTCTGTACCAGTATGAGGCTCCAGTGACCACTGTTCCTGCCCCTCTCCCCTCCGTGGATCTTCACACTTCTGTGCAGCTTGGGAAGGTCTCTCATCAACACCTTGGGTGGTTACATGTAATTCCGGAGTAGAACGGGTGCTTTTGAGGAAGGATTGGACTGTAGTTGGTGTCGGCGGTCTGCTGCACTGACTCGGGAGTGCAGTTTGCTTCTGATGATCATCACTGTACCCCGCAACTTTGTATATCTGCTTCAAATTGACATTTGGTGCAACCCAGATGAGTAAGGGTTCCCTCTTGAGTCTGGTTCCTCTCAAGGTTTCTTCCTTATGCCGTCTTAGGGAGTTTTTCCTTGCCACAGTTGCTCATCAGGGACAAACATACTTACAAAGAACATATTTACATTTAATCACCACATTATCTGTGTAAAGCTGTTTCGAGACAATGTTCATTGTTAAAAGCGCTATACAAATAAAAATGAATTGAATTGAAATCCGCCCAATGGATCACTGGCACACAACTACCTGTCTTTGAGCACCTTCACTACAGCAGATGTCTGCGCAGAGCTCACATCATCATCATCATTAAACTCCTTCCATCAAGAAGGAGATACAGCACCAGAACCTGATATATAAACCGCACTGTATATCCTGCCTAATATTTCACATTCATGTATATATATTTAGTGGACTTGTTTATTCAGCTTGCACAGTTTCTTTTCTAGGCCAAAGACTTATAACGTTTACTTGTGGTACCTTTACAACAGTGTCTGCACATTCTTTTACTGCCATAGACACATAACTATTTACTTGTACTTTCAACGATGTCTACACATCTTTTCATTGCTATAGCCTTCATATTTACTCACTGTACATGTGTTTACTGTATTTATATATATATATATATATATATATATATAAAAAAATAAACTTGAAATCATGTGTGCCACAATTATTGGCACCCCTGATGTTAATACTTTGTACAACCTCCTTTTGCCAACAAGACAGCACTTAATCTCCTCCTATAACATTTCACAAGATTGGAGAACACAGAGAGAGGGATTTTTGACCATTCTTCTTTGCACAATCTTTCTAGATCATCCAGTGTCCTGGGTCCTCTCTTATGCACTCTTCTCTTTAGCTCGCCCCACAGGTTTTCGATTGGGTTGAGGTCTGGGGACTGAGATGGCCATGGGAGGACCTTGAGTTTGTGACTGCTGAACCACTTTTGTGTAGATTTTGCCACATGTTTTGGATCATTATCCTGCTGAAAGACCCAATGACGACCCATCTTCAGCTTTCTGGCAGAGGCCATCAGGTTTTTATTTAAAATATCCTGGTACTTCAAAGCGTTCATAATGCCATGCACCCTAACAAGGTTCCCAGGGCCTTTGGAAGAGAAACAGGCCCACAGCATCACAGATCCTCCACCATACTTCACGGTGGGCATGAGGTGCTTTTCGGCATACTCATTCGCCAGACCCACTTAGAGTGTTTGTTGCCAAAAAGCTCAATCTTAGTCTCATCTGACCAAAGCACACGATCCCAGTTGAAGTCCCAGTACCGCTTAGCAAACTCCAGACGTTTACGTTTGTGAGTGTTAGTGAGAAAAGGCTTTTTCCTTGCATGCCTCCCAAACAGCTTGTTGGCATGTAGAGAGCGTCTGATGGTTGTTTTGGAGACTCTGTGACCCCAAGATGCCACTCTTTGATGCAATTCTGTGACGGTGAGCTTGGGAAATTTTTTTACTTCTCTTACCATCCTCCTCACTGTGTGTTGTGGCAAGATAAACTTGGGAGCTCTTCCAGCCTTGTTTGTCACTGTTCCAGTTGTTTTAAACTTCTTAATGATTCCTCTGACTGTAGATACCGGCAAGTTAAGGCCAGTGGCTATTTTCTTGTAGCCATTGCCTGACTTATGAAGGTCGACACACATCTGCCTTACTTGAATGGTGTGTTCTCTTGTCTTTGCCATGTTGACAAATGGGTAAGAGAATTAGGCCTCTGTGTCACGTCATATTTATACCCCAGGGAAACAGGAAATCATGAATTACTAATTAAAAGTCCCTAGATACCCTGACCAACCTTAGCAACTACAGAAAAATATATATAAAAAAAAAAAATTAAATTTTTCAGAGGAATTGTTAGGGGTGCCAATAATTGTGGGACACATGATTTCAAGTTTTTTTTTTTTTAAATGTGTGATTTTTTTTTTACCACCAAAGTTATGTACTTAAATGAAAGGTTGGATTTTTCTCTTTTTTTGCATTTGGGTTCTATGTTGTTTTAAAAAAAAGGAGAATTTTTTGAAGTCCACGACCACATCTAAAACATGGGTGTCAATAATTGTGGAGGGCACTGTATATATATATATACTTCTGGTAGATGATAAACTGCATTTTGTTGCTGTGTACCTGTACTATGCATTGACAAAGACCTACATACCTACATACATACATAAATATTCTTCAACAAGGAGACTTCCAGACTATTCCAGCATAACAATTCTCTCCTGCACAAAGCCAGCTCCATGAAATTCTGCTTTCCATGGTTTGGAGAGGAAGATCTCATTCTGCAGAGCTCCAACCCTGTTGAACATTGTAAATTGGGATGAATGTGTACTCTGATGGCACCCCAGGCCTCTTCACCTCACCTACATCATTACTTGACTTTACTAACACCCTTGGGCAGCTGAATCTTCCCAGAAGAGTGGAGCTTATTATAACAGCAAACAGAGACTGTATGTGGAATAGGAAGTTCCAGAAGGACATACAAATGTTATGGCCAAATATTATAATAAACTTATTGGTGCCCCCAAGATGATTATGCGCTACTTTTTGAGTCCGGGTTCCTTTTAAGGTTTCTTCCCCATGCTATCTCAGGGAGTTTTTCTTTGCCACAGTCACCACTGGTTCATTCATTAGGCATAAACTTATAAGAAACAAACTTATAGGCACTACATTTCTACATTTCAAAGTCAATACCTTTTTATCTTTGTAAAGTAGCTTTGGGACAAGGGACAATGTCCATTGTTAAAAGCCCTCTACAAATAAAACTGAATTGAATTGAATAGTGATGACACCACCACACCCTCTAGAAGAGCGTATTATAGCAATAGAGAATTATAATATATTTATAAAGAATTATAAATATGTAAATCACATGTAAAGAGTCACCTGGGAATAAATAAATGCATTGAAACCCCAAGTCCATTTAGATTAGCTCCTTTTTGTTTATTTGTTTTTGTTGCTTTGTGTTTGTGCCCCCTTGACTAGGATTTTCTTTGTTTGTCATTCCGGAGCCTCGTGTTGGTGTTTAATCTGCAGTAAGGGTCATTAGCATCCTCAAAGGAACGATGGAGCTGATAGAAGGCGTGATGTGAACGCTGATCCATTCTCCCTATTCCATCGCTGAATCCTGAGGATTATTTAGAGTATTAATGTGACCTGATCCTATCGTCCACTAACGATGTCTTATAAGCTTTAAAACACATTACCTGGATTAGTTAAAAAGTAATCGATAAATACATATACGACACTCAAAGACATGACACGCACACAGATAACTCAAAAAATAATTCTACACACCCAACTCAAAAAGCTTAATGGCGGAAAAAATTTAATAGCGGTACTGAAGCCACGTCTACTTCACTGCAACTGGCAAATATTGAGGCCACACCTCCTTCACTGCGACTGATACAAATAACAAACCTTTTATATTCTGTCTGACACCTACAGAGGCCACACCTCTTTATTAATTTTAAAGTATGGCACACCTTCTTTACTCAAACTCGCATGTAAAGAGGACATACATTGTTAACTTGGACTGTCCAAGGTCCTGCATCCTTTACTGGGGCTGACACACGTAAGCCATACCTCCTTCACTGCAACTACCACATAGGCCACACCACCTTCATTACAGGTGACATGTAGGCCACTCCTCCTTCACTCAGACTACATAGAAGACATACGTCCTTCATTAGGTTGGACAGAGGCCACACCTCCTTCACTTAAACTGACAGTTACAGAGGCCACACCCTCTTTACAGAAACTAATACATACAGAGGCCACACCTCCTTTGCTACAAATACCACATATGCCACACCTCCTTCACTTCAACTACCACATAGGCCACACGCCCTCATTTCAAGTACAACATAGGCCACACACCCTCACTGCAACTACCACATAGGCCACACCTACTTTGCTACAAATACCACATATGCCACACCTCCTTCACTTCAACTACCACATAGGCCACACCCCCTCATTTCAACTACATCGTAGTTGTAACTACTCAACTAACTCGTTAAGTTGGACGGAGATCACGCCCCTTTACTGTAATGGATGCTTAGGCTATGCTGATTATCCACTGTTTAAACTACTGCAGGATATTGTGTGTTTGACAGCTCCTGGATGTATCAGTGTGTCCTTGACAATGTAAATTCTTCACCTTTATATCCACCTGACAGAAAGCTCACTCATTAACATGCTGTAGGAACGCCTTGAGATTCTCCCTAAAGTCTCAGCATTTCATTTCATTACTACACTCTGCGGTTGAAAGGAAAACGCTTAGACATGCTGGAGAGAGAGATGAACACAAAATCCTCACATGTTCTGTTAAAAATGGTTAGACACCTGCCGCCTGGATCTTCTCCATGCCTATATTCACTCCATGATCTGGAAAAAAACTCTGCATGAAAAAAATGACTCATTTCTCGCTGAGAAACTACTGTAAACACAGAAACGCTAACCTGAAAACTAATTTAAAAAGCATATCTAGAGAGGAATATCTAAGATAACATCTAAAAGCTAAGTACTGAGTTAAAACTCCTGAAGTGAATGTAAAAAGAGAAAGCTAATCTACTTATGTAAAACTAACTCCTGAAAGAGAATATAAAAACAGAAAGCTAATCTTCTGAGGTAAAACTCACTCCTGAAGGAGAATATAAAAGCAGAAAGCTAATCTACTGAGGTAAAACTAACTCCTGAAGTAAATATAAAAAGAGAAAGCTAATCTACTGAGGTAAAACTAAATCCTGAAGTAAATATAAAAAGAGAAAGCTAATCTACTGAGGTAAAACTAAATCCTGAAGTAAATATAAAAGCAGACAACTAATCTACTGAGGTAAAAATAACTCCTGAAGTAAATATAAAAACAGAAAGCTAATCTACTGAGGTAAAACTAACTCCTGAAGGAAAATATAAAAACAGAAAGCTAATCTTCTGAGGTAAAACTAACTCCTGAAAGATAATCTAAAAACAGAAAGCTAATCTTCTGAGGTAAAACTAACTCCTGAAAGAGAATATAAAAACAGAAAGCTAATCTACTGAGGTAAAACTAACTCCTGAAAGAGAATATAAAAACAGAAAGCTAATCTTCTGAGGTAAAACTAACTCCTGAAAGAGAATATATAAAAGCAGAAAGCTAATCTACTGAAGTAAAACTAACTCCTGAGGTGAATATAAAAGCAGAACACTAATCTACTGAGTGTAATGGGTATGGAAAGTATAATGTTCATTTTATAGGTAGAATTACACAAAAAGGACAGGTTTTAATGTATACGTGATTTGGGTCTCTATATGTGTGCATAACCCTTTAACTCTCTGACTGCAGCATTAAACCTAATTTCCTGTTTTTGCACCTCCTCTTCCCTTTTCGTGTTATGTCCACATGGAAGAGGTGGGTTTCTTTTGAGCTCTGTTTAATAGAGTTTCATCTTTGTTCAAAAATCTGTTTTATATTCAGGCTTTTGGTTTAAATTGTATGTATCACTTCATTTTGCATGTGTGTACCATTATTTTCATTTTAAATGGGGACTTGTTAAACTTGAGACGTGTTGATTACGCGCATTACATTTGTGTTGCAGAACTGAAGGGGCAACTTTACACGTTGTTTAAAGACTGTGTTATCTCTTGTCAGGTATGCTGTTATGTTGTTTAATTATTTGTAATGCTTAAACAACTTCTCTCTGCCCTTTTCGTGTTATGTCCACATGGAAGAGAAGTGAAGGGGCAACTTTACACGTTGTTTAAAGACTGTGTTATCTCTTGTCAGATTAAAAACATTGAGGAGACAACCAGACGGCTGATGTCCGCCTTTATTTCACGGAACACAAAAAAAAGAAAACCACAACGCAAATAAAACCAGTTACACTTGGTGCCGTGTTCTTTTCGGGTCAACAGATCGACTGTTCAGTCGACTGCATGACTGTCGCCGTGTGACATCACTGAGCAAACTGGTGCATCTTAAAACAACGGTAAAGTCTTTCAGTGGCTTTAATCGACTCTTATTTTTCTGGAGAACAGTTGTTCCTTGTTGATGCATAATAATCCAGAGAGACTCTGTGATAAGGACTGCAAAATGATTGTGATCTTTGAGTATCATATCCTTTATCTGGGCAGTATATTATGAATGAATGTTGATGCATTTCAATGTGAAACATTGCTTCATTTGCTAGAAAAGAAAATATTTTGTCTTTGCCTAGTAAATTCCTTATTGCTTTAAACGTTCTGCATTCTGCATCCTATTAGTGAACTGAAATGAAAATTACATACTGATATTTCTGATCTTATTCTGAGCAGGCAAGCTGGTAAAGCAAGAGATGTGGTTAAAGTGTCCATGCGTAGTCGCCCTGAACTAAGTGCCTGTGATCTTCCAAGCGCAGTGTTCGACATAGTGAAACACAAATTCAGTGAGTTAGCTTATTCCAACATGCCCATGGCTGATTTCTGTAATAGTGTCCCAAGGGCTAATGAAACCCCAATGGATTATTGGATAAGGCTTAGCAAAGCCATTGATGTTGCAGATGCAACAAGAGTGTTAAGGATCCCCAGCTGAGGCTGTCATGATGTTTATTTCACATTGTCCACACCCAAATATTGCTATGTCTTTTCAGTTTAAACCTGCTTAGAAGTGGAGTGCTGCTGAGGTCCAGATGCAGTCCTTGAGGTCAGATGCATTTGACGTTGGTCTAGATGTTTCAATGTCTACCACTGATGTGTCTTCCATTCTGTCCTACTGTGATGAAATGGAAACAGGAACTAAATGTAGAGCTACTTTATTCGCTGAACATTTGAACTCTTTAATCAGTGGTGATGAAGACGTGTTTCATTCCCTTTCACAGACTGACTTGTGAGAACATCAGCATAAAGACCCTGTAATTGGCAGAGTGTTGTATTATGTTGACAGAAACCGCAGACCATCAAGACGGGAGCATGCCAACGAAAATCCGTGTGTTTTGCAGTTTCTGAAACAATGGGACAAACTTTTAGTACTTCATGAAATCCTGTACAGAGCTGTTAAAGACCCACTTACCAAGCACAAGAGATTTCAGTTCATTCTACCCGAATCCTTAAAACATCAAGCACTTACTGGTGTCCACGACTTAGCTGGCCATCAGGGGCAGCCACGCACATGTCTTTGGCCTGTCAGAGGTTTTTCTGGCCCAATATGGAGCGTGGCGTGCGGGATTATGTAAAGAAATGCCCAAGGTGTGTCCTCAGCAAAACTCCAGAGCCAGCAGCGAGAGCCACTTTGGAAAGTATTAAGACCACAACCCCATTGGAGCTTGTCTGCATTGACTTCTGGTCTGCTGAGGATAGAAACAACAAATCTGTGGATGTTCTAGTGATCAAAGATCACTTCACAAAGCTGGCACATGCATTCCCATGTCAGGACCAGACGGCGAAAAAAGTGGCCAAGAAATTGGCACATGCATTCCCATGTCAGGACCAGATGGCGAAAAAAGTGGCTAAGAAATTGGCACATGCATTCCCATGTCAGGACCAGACGGCAAAAAGAGTGGCCAAGACAACTTTTTTTGTGTCTATGGGTTTCCCCAACGCATCCATTCTGACCAAGGGGCTACATTTGAAAGTGAGCTGTTTGCAGAGCTGCTTGAACTGGCTGGGACTGACAAATTTAGAACAACCCCCTACCACCCGATGGGGAATTGTGGTACGAAGCGGTTCAACAGGACATTGGGCAGTATGCTGAGGTCCCTTCTATCTGCGTGCAAGTTGAGTTGGCTACAGACGGTACAGACCATGACTTTTGTGTACAACTGTACAGCACACGAAACAACTGGGTTCGCCCTTTTTTACCTGATGTTTGGTAGGGTGCCAATGCAGCCAGTTGACCTCATGTTTCAAAGCGTTCTGTGGGACAAGTCGGTTTGTGACTATGATCAATATGTCAGGTCACCCATTGATGATCTTCAAACTGCAATGACATTAGCACAGCAGTATTCCATTCTGGAACAAAAACATCAGTCCAACCAATACAACAAAAGAGTTGAAGGCCTACCTCTTGCTATTGGTGATCAGGTGCTTGTGGCTAACAAGGGATGTAGAGGGAAACGGAAGCTTGCTGACAGATGGAATCCAGTTGTGTACACTGTTGTTGCTTCAAAGCCTTCCATACATGTTTATAAGATCCATGACAGGGCTGTTAATGGACAAACAGCACACTGGAATATACTTTTGCAAGTTAACTTTCTCCCTTTGCCTGAAACAGACAGGATAAGTTCCGGCCATGAGACCAATGACATACATACCTGCTGCATTCCCTTGCAGATGTCTGATGCAACACACTCTGTTGGTCTAATTGGGCAGACTTGCACAAGTGAGACTGAGTCTACAGTACATGTAGATGATGAACAGTATGAAGCAAGGGATTTCTCACAGGGTGAATGCATGTCCAATATCTCCAATGTAGCTACTTGTGAGGACGACCACACCGCTTCATGGGTGCATTCTCAGATGCCTGATCATCAGGAACCAAATGAACAAGTTCCTGTGCTAGTGACTGATGATAGTACTGTGGCTGGTGCTGGTGCTAACCATTTATCCCAAACTCATGTTTCTTCCAGTGTTCCCCATGGGCAGGAACCTGTAGCAGTTTTAAATATAGGTCATCATTGTACCACCAGGTTTGGTAGAGATATCAAGCCAGTATGTAGACTAATTGAATCTATGGTCCAGCTTGAAAGCTTGTTAGGTTTGGATTCTGGGTCTTCAGTTATTTATGTATGAATACAATCAGTTACCATTTTGATACATGTATTTGTTACTTGCTTGTTCAAATGTGTTTCTTTACTAAAACTTTTGTACGTGGTCTAGGTGTGGTGTAATGGGCACCAAGACAATGTCTATAAAATGTGTTGGAATATGGCCAATTTAAAAAAAAATGTTGTCCTTTCCCTTGGGTAGCTTTTAATGCTGAATGTCTTCACTGATTCTTGTGTGTGGACCATGTAAGTCTTATGACCGGTGTGCAAATTTTTCCTGTGTTCTCTGAATTTTGTGTAATTCTAGGAAAGTGAGTGTAACGGGTATGGAAAGTATAATGTTCATTTTATAGGTAGAATTACACAAAAAGGACGTGCTTTAATGTATACGTGATTTGGGTCTCTATATGTGTGCACACCCCTTTAACTCTCTGACTGCAGCATTAAACCTAATTTCCTGTTTTTGCACCCCCTCTTCCCTTTTTGTGTTTCATGTCCACATGGAAGAGGTGGGTTTCTTTTAAACTCTGTTGATTAGAGTTTCATTTTTGTTTAAAAATCTGTTTTATATTCAGGCTTTTGGTTTAAATTGTATGTATTACTTTATTTTGCATGTGTGTACCATTATTTTAATTTTAAATGGGGACTTGTTAAACTTGAGACGTGTTGATTACGCGCATTACATTTGTGTTGCAGAACTGAAGGGGCAACTTTACACGTTGTTTAAAGTCTGTGTTATCTCTTGTCAGGTATGCTGTTATGTTGTTTAATTATTTGTAATTGCATTTGTGTACCATTATTTTAATTTTAAATGGGGACTTGGTAAACTTGAGACGTGTTGATTACGCGCATTACATTTGTGTTGCAGAACTGAAGGGGCAACTTTACACGTTGTTTAAAGTCTGTGTTATCTCTTGTCAGGTATGCTGTTATGTTGTTTAATTATTTGTAATGCTTAAACGACGCCTCTCTGCCCTTTTCGTGTTATGTCCACATGAAAGAGAACTGAATGAGCAACTTTACATGTTGTTTAAAGACTGTCTTCTCTTGTCAGATTAAAAACATTGAGGAGACAACCAGACGGCTGATGTCCGCCTTTATTTCACGGAACACAAAAAAAAGCAAAAAACACAGATAAAACCAGTTACATGAGGTAAAACCAGCTCCTGAAGTGAATATAAAAACAGAACGCTAATCTAACATTTATCACCTGACAGCTGTCTGTGTGTGTGTGTGTGTGTGTGTGTGTGTGTGAGCATTGCTTGTGCCTGTGTTGCATCCTTGTTAAAGATGAAGCTGTTGGCAGTAATGTGCTGTTTTTAGTTTTTTCTTGTGCCTCAAGCTGCCTAACAAAATCCTAAAAAATAATAAACGATGACTATTTTAAGTTATTATAATTATTTTCTGATAATGTGTGTAATTTCTTTTTACTTATTTTTAATTATTCTATCATACACACAAACACACACACACACACATCTGTTGCGAGAGAAAGAAAAAATTCCAAAGATTGAATCAGGTACTGAAGGCTTTTGTGGCAAACACTGATAAAAACAACATCTACAGTTTACACTTAGTGTTTGTCTGCATGTGTAGTGTGTGTGTGTGTGTGTGTGTGTGTGCGCATGTGCGTGTGTGTGTGTGTGTTATTGTAATAACAAAAACACGGCTTATAATTGTCCCGAGCGAGTTTACATTGTGTGAGCTGTCAATCACAAAAACGTGTTTTTTCATAAACGAAATTAAAATCAAGCGCAAATTGAAGGAATGCACTACAGGACAAAAGGAAAGTGACAGATGGTTCAATAAATAAAGCTGAGACGAGACAAGACGATAATTAACAGTCAACAACAGAAACACGCAACCACGAATTTCTTCATTAGCAGGAAAAGTCACACGCTTGCACAAACTGCACACGTTTTCATACACTAAATTTATTACTGCCGTAAAGGACTTAAAACAAAAGGTGAATTGTGTGTGTGTGTGTGTGTGTGTGTGTGTGTGTGTGTGTGTGTGTGTGTGTGTGTGTGTGTGTGTTATTTCATTACAACACCATTTATTGCAATAAATTTGTTTATATACACATTTTTTAAGGCCATGCCACTGCATCTCAATAGGATTCAGGTCAGGACTTTGACTAGGCCACTCCGTCTTAATCTTTTTTTTTTTTTTTCAGTTACTCAGATGTGGACTTGCTGGTGTGTTTTGCATCAATGTCCTGCTGCAGAACCCAAATTTGCTTCAACTTGACATCACAAACAGATGGCCAGACCTTTTCCTTCAGGATTTTTTGGAAAACAGCAGAATTCGTGGTTTCATTTATAACTTTTATAAGCATTTATAAGCAGCAAAACAGCCCCAGACCATCACACTACCACCACCATATTTTACTGTTGGTATGATGTTCTTTTTTTCTGAAATGCCTTGTTACTTTTACGCCACATGTAATAGGACACACACCTTCCAAAAAATGTAAACTTTTGTCTCATCAGATGTCATCAATCATCAAGATGTTTTCTGGCAATTCTTACACGAGCCTTTATGTTCTTTTTGCTTAGAAGTGGTTTTTTGTCTTGGAACTCTGCTGTGTAAACCATTTTTGCCATCTCTTTCTTATGGTGGAGTCATGAACGCTGACCTTAACTGAGGCAAGTGAGGGTTGCAGTCCTTTAGATATTGTTTGGTCTTTTGTGACCTCTTGGATGAGTCGTCCCTGTGCTTTTGGGGTAATTTTGGTCGGCAGGCCACTCCTGGGAACGTTCTCCACTGTTCCATGTTTTTGCAATTTGTGAAGAATAGCTCTCACTCTGGTTTACTGTAGTCCCGAAGATTTAGAAATAGCTTTATAACCTTTTCCAGATTGATAGATCTCAATTACTTTATTTTCCATATGTTTCTGAATTTGTTTTGGGTCTCAGCATTATGTCTAGCTTTTGAGGATCTTTTGGTCTACTTCACTTAGTTAGGCAGGTCCTATTCGAGAGATTTCTTGATTGCAAACAGGTGTGGCAGTAATCAGGCCTGGGTGTGGCTACAAAAATTGAACTCAGGTGTGATAAACCACAGTTTTAACAAAAGGGCAAACACTTTTTCACACAAGGGCCATTTAGTTTCGGATGCTTTTTTCCCTCAATAATAAAAACCTTCATTTAAGAAAAGATAAGATAAGATAAGATAAACCTTTATTCATCCCACAGTGGGGAAATTTCTATGTTACAGCAGCAAGACAAAGAAATAAAAAATAATGCAAAAAAAAAGAAAAACAGAGAAATAAAAACAAATAATAATAATAATAATAACAAACAAAGAAAGAAATAAATAAATAAAAATAAATGCAAATATATAAAAAAGGAAATATACATATAGTACAATAACAGTATATACACAGTACAATGGATAAATACAAATGGGGGAGAAAAAAAAGTACGCGTTTCAAGTAATATTTCAAGGTGGTATTGCACGTAATTGCGGGTAATATTGCACATAATATTGTACATGATTCATGTAATATTGCACACATAATTTTATTGCACAGCATTAGAAACTGCATGTTGTGTTCACTTGTGTTATCCTTTACTAATATTTAAATTAGTTTGATGATGCGAAACATTAGTGTGACAAACATGCAAACATACAAGAATTTATGGACACCTGAGCATACGTTTGATGATTTTTGGAAATCCCATTCTGCATTTTGTCTTCATTTGCTGTTTTAATAACCTTCACTCTTCTGGAGTTTTATTTTGGAGTGTGCTTCTAGAGAATTGTGTTAGATTAATTCAGCCACAAGGGTTTTAGTAGATCATTCATTCAGTATAGAACAATCATGGACAGTGACCATGAAATCCACCTGACATTATCCTGTACCAGAACAGTGAATTATACAGAACATTGATGGCCATTTCTGTTACTAATAACAGTTTTTATTGTATTGTATGAGTTTGAAGGCTCTCTAAATCATTGTACTTAAATCTAAATTACGAGGATAAGCCACATTCAGAAGATGTTCAAATGATCCCATTCCATCTTCAAGTTCAGAAGAAAACAAACTCTTAACTGATTTTCAGAAATCATCTTTATTTTCAAATGATTTTGTTTCATCTTCAAATGATCCATTTACATTTTCAGAAAATCCCATTCCAGCCACACTCCAGCTATTCTATTATCTGGTCCTTTACAATGAGCTTTACACTGAGCTTTTTCATCTCCTATTCCATTAAATCATCACAAGATGCCATTCCATCTTGATCTTCAGAAGACGTTTCCTTTGTCTTCAGATTAACACTTTCCATTTTGATCATCTGTGGATCACATCTATCGTGAGAAGATCAAAGTGCCCCTTTTTTCAGATAATCGTGTTTCTGTCATGCTTCTCAATCCTGCATTTTTACAATCTGAGCTGCATTCTGAGTTTGCTCATATCCTGACATCTATTTTACCCTTCACAAAAAGGTTCTACAGAGAAGAACAGCTAGAAGCACATTGTAATAACATGGAGCTGAAAAAAGAAGGTATTTCGGAGAATGTGTAGTTGTTACCCCAAATGTCTACATGTGATGTATAAGTGCCCTGTGAAGTCATTCTGAGAACTCTGAACTTAGCACTGAATACAAGAAAGACGTAGAGGAATCTCATGTACTTTAGTGTTGAACTACAGAAGCAGTACAATGTTTTTCATGGAAGAGATGAATGAATTCACAACCATAGATTCAGAGTTTTGTGTCTGTGTGTCACATACACACTACAGTACATATGTTATATATGGACAAAAGTGTGTGGACACCTCAGCATAAAATTGGTATGTCAATCTTTTTGAACATCTCATTCCACAGTTGCTGTTATAATAATCTCCACTCTTCTGGGAAGATGCTCCACTAGATTTTTGTAGAGATTCATTCCGCCACAAGGGTGTTAGTGAAGTCAGGTAGTGGTGTAGGTGAGATGAGGAGGCCTGGGGTGCAGTCAGTGTTCACATTCATCCCAAAGGTGTTTAATAGGATTTAAAGATTTATAGCAGAAAATCTTCCAGTCCAATAAATGGAAAGCAGATCTTCATGGAACTTGGTTTGTGCACAGGGGCATTGTCATGCTGGAACAGTTAAACAGCTGAAGGCAAAATTTCATTCTAGCACATTCAAAGACGTCCTATACAATCGTACGCCTTTAATTTTGGGGTAACAGTTTGGATAAGAACCACATATGGCTGGAAAAAAATCAAGTTTACCAATAGTTTGGTCATATAGTGAATTTTCAGGTGTTTTAATTTCAGTAAAAACAATGAAATGTCTTTTAATAATAATTTTCACCTCAAGTTTCCCATCAGACAACATGGCTTTCAAACATGGCCACCGTAGACTCCCTGGTTTCCACTTACACACTCATTAGCAGCCACATCCTTTTATTCTGATCTTTGCTAATTATACCCTCTGCTGCCTTCTTCCTTACATTTTTCCAAGACACTTCCCGTCATCCCCTTTGTCATGTCACATGATCTCTAAACCAGTTTCATATGTACGGTTGATTACCGTGTGTACTTTACCCCCTGTACGTGAGCACCAGGATGCCCTCGCCCTCGACTTTTCATAGTGTTTTGTAAATAATTGCACTGTTGATAAAACCACCTGTGCTTGGTTTCTTCTCCACCCGTATCACATGACATCCTGTTTGATGAGGACCTGAATAATGACCAGCTTATTGATTCAGTATGTTTGCTTACATGTTTATTAAATCTGCTGTGATGCAGCATTTGCATCTGTTCAGCATTTTATTACTGTCAGCATTAAAGTCAGAAAGGATGATTTCCATCAGCCAATAACCCCTCACATGCCATGGTCACGTGTCTCTTATTACTCTGAATCACATGACAATGATAGCTTAGTGAAAGTTAAGGGCCCCTGAGCAAGGCCCTTAACCCTCCTCTATTTAGAGTCTAAATAAGATCATTGAAGTTTGCTCTGTTTATGTAAATGTCTGGTAATGCACACGTTTTTGCTAAGCTTTGATGAAGGATGTTGTTTCTCACAGTCTTTGGCTTCCTGTTTTTTAAGTTCATGTTTGATTGTTGTTTAGGGTTTTCTTTCTGTATATTTTACTGCTTAGCACATGAATCTTTTATATGTGTATTACATCATGATGGTTAGATGGCATTAATACAGTATAAAAAAAAAAAAAAGAGTCATTCTAAATGCCATAAGGACAGCAGGATCAGCACCTGTGGGCCTTTTTATAAAAAAAAAAACTATGTTGCTCGAAGGTTGTCGCTGTAACCAATTAAACCACAATCAGCAGCAGTATTGGTAATAAAAGTAGTAGTAGGAAGACTTGCAGCAGCAGTAATAGTAGTAAGAGGATTAGGAGGAGGAGGAGGAGGAGGAGGAGGAAGAAGAGCAGCAGTGGCAGTAGTAGTAAGAAGAGGAAGAAGAAGAGCAGCAGTAGTAGTAATAAGAGGAGGAAGAAGAGCAGCAGTAGTAGTAATAAGAAGAGGAAGAAGAGCAGCAGTAGTAGTAATAAAAGGAGGAAGAAGAGCAGCAGTAGTAGTAATAAGAAGAGGAAGAAGAGCAGCAGTAGTAGTAATAAGAGGAGGAAGAAGAGCAGCACCATTAGTAGTAGTATAATTAGTAGTAGTAATAGGACGAGGAGGAGGAGGAAGAGCAGAAATAGTCGTAATAGTAGAATTAGAAGGAGGAGGAAGAGCAGCAGTAGGAGTAATAGTATAAATAGAAGGACAAGAAAGAGAAGCAGAAGGAATAGTAATAGGAGGAGGAGAAGAAGGAGCAGCATTAGCACTAGTTTTAGTATGAGTATTATTATTAGTAGTAGTATCTCAGAAAATACAATTGAATAATAGTAGTAGGATTAAACTTTAGAATCCTGCATGTTTCTTTACCATACAAACACTAGAACTCCTATTGTAATGTTCTGTATATAAATATACTGTAGTTAAGGTAAAGGTATTGATTCTCTAAGACATGAACTCTGACAACAGAGCAGGTTTATATCAATGCGCTCGTTCTAATCTCATACTTTATTGAACTGCTCAATCTCAGTGGTTGACATGATGACGAGATGTTAATGTGGCATTGACGGCAGAAGTCTCCAGTGGAAGCTCTTCGAAACATTTTCAGTAAAATCGCAATCGGTTACGTTATAACGGCCTCTCAAGAAAAAAAAACGTCATGGCGAATTATGATCTTGCACATCTTATTTTCCTCAATTGAAAGAAAAAAAAAACTGTTCCTGTCCCAGCCACATCCTTACAGCGTCCTTGACAATACAACGTGAATTCTTTATTACTATAGTAACCCTAGGAAAAAAAAAACGTCTGGTTCATTAACATGCTGCTGAAGCAGCCCTGGTTTCTCGTCCATGTCTCAGCATTTTAGTTCCTAAAGGAAATGCTCAGGCATGCAAGAAAGTGAACAAACTATTAAAACGCATTCATTAAAAAAAAAACACTTAATATCTGAGAAAGCGTTTACCACCTGCCGCCTGCTGAATCTTCTCCACTTCAGTGTTTCTTCTTCCTCACAGTGAATAAAAGCCGACATCTGCATCATCACCACTTCTGACGTGGAGAGATGGAGTGGAATTATGACTTTCATCTGAAGGGTTTTCCTGAAACTTCACTCTTATATCAAGCAGAGAGTGAATGAGTTTGGATTGGATTAGATCCGAATCGAATGCAAATACCGAGCCGATGACATGCGATTAGCATCTAAACAGAAGTCTATATTCAGTAACTGTAGCTTCAATGTTTTTATTTGAGGAATCTAGAAAGCTTGAAAACAACAACACAATAATACAACACAATATTATCATTTAACTACTGCTAATATTACTATTCTGACAACCGCCAATAAAAAATAAGCAAATACTACTACTTGTCATTTTGCTAATTTGTTTACTACAAATAATAAAATTACTTATATTACTGAACTATTATTATTACTATTACTACTGTTAATACTACAGTACTTCTAATACTGCTAGTGCTGTACGCTAGTATACAGTACATACTAATACTAATGCTATAATGCTATACTACGGCAATACAAAATAATAAAAAAATTATAATAATCATTAAACCTGTGCTGTAAAAGTGATTGTACTCTATAAGCTTCTGTTTCCTTTTCTCTTGAGGATCAACACAAATTAGCACAAATGCGCACACACACACAATCTGTTCCAGCCGTCTCACAAAAACACACGAGGCCATTAGCACAGGAAACCTTCCCCTTGAAATGCCTGCTTCGCCCTTGACAGAGCTAATTAGGGGATTTATTAATTAGCAGTGCCGAGCTGCAGATCGTTTGCACCGCTGGGGTTTTTCACGCTCGAGCCCCGGAGCGGCTGCGCCCTCGCCATTTAATAATTAGCAAAACAGAACAAAAGTTTAAGTTACAGCAGGGGCCCCAATTAGCGATTTAGCCTGGGTGCATGCTAGCAAATGATTTACCCGGGTTTATTTCCAAAAGTGTGCTGTATACGGATCTTGATCAGGCAGTGTTAAATAAATCAGCATGGGCTTCATGAATAGACATGAAGAGAAGTGTACGGCTGATCCACATGCGCACACACACACACACACACACACACACACACTGCTGCTGCTGGGAATGGATTTTTGAGTTCATTAGGGAAGACAGTATTTGGAGTCCTTACACTGAGCCTCGTTTATCAAACAGGGTGCAAATGAATTTATTCCTAAATCGATATGTGTTCATTAAAAAAAAATTCTATTAGCTGTGAATTAGCATTTCACTCCTGAGTGTGTTTGTGTGATTATA
>MU585527.1:2544205-2595876 GCA_024362625.1 Silurus asotus
ACACACGCACACACACACAAAGTTTTCAGACTCACTTTGCATCAGATCGGAAGGTCGTAAGTTCAAATCCTAGCACCACCGCTGCCTTTGCTGGGCCCTTGGGCAAGGCCCTCAATCCTCACTATGGATAAGGGTGACTGCCAAATGCCATAAATGTAAATGTATAGTGGGAAAACCATGAAACTGAACATAAACTTCTTGGCAACAAGTTACTTTGCAAAGATGCATAAGACAAATGGACGGGTATTTGGACATAAACAGGGGTAGAAACATTTCATGAATGAACACAAACACATGACCATAGCAACAAAACCTTCTGGTGTATACAATCTTGAATAAGGACAAAAGCACATGGAAACAGACAGCGACGTGCAAATCCGCTAGCGCTGCACAACGGCACGCTCTCATTGAGCTGCCATGCTGCTCAGTTTGGTCATGAAAACATTTTCACATGACTCTGCTAAATAAAATGAACAAACTCTAATGTGTCTAAATGTTTTTTTTTTTTTGTGATTCAAATGAGTTTAAATAAATCATACCACCGCTCACCACATGCACAATTATTCCGATTTTCTGATAAATGTGAATCGGATGCACGTGACCCGTCCATAAACCAAAAAACTAATAAATAAATAAAATTCACGAAGGCACTGAAAAAGCACCTCCTATGCTTACATTATTAGCATAAGTGTCAGCTTGGTGATTTGGGATTTGCACTTGAGATATGTCAATCCAGAGTCCAATGTCTTAAGCACTGAACTTCATCTTGTGTCCTGTGCACTGATTGTTTCAGTAAAACGGCTTAGACACTGTAACACATACTATAGTCAGGCGCATGTTACAGGGTGCCATTACTTCTGTCCTAATAGCTATGCTCTGGTCTTATGCATCTTAATTCAAGATGGGGGTTAAGCATGGGTTATCTCCTGCTATACAGCTCCAACCTTATTGAACTCCTTTGGGATGAATGTGAATGCTGACTGTGTCCCCAGGGCTCCTCACCTGACCTCCATCAGTACCTGATTTTGCTAAGTCAGATCTCCACTAAATCTAGAGGAGCCATTACCCTGAAGAATGGAGCTTATAACATGTACACAACATTTAGTATAACTATAAACAGATTTTAAATAATGTCGTATAAACAGAAATAGTAATCAGTGGCAAATTGGTGTGGAATTGTGCTTTGCTTCTGAACACATGTAGTCCTCATGTCCTTTACAAACTAAAGATCAAATAAATAAATAAATAAAGCCACAATGGCAGAGAGAGAGAGAGGGAGAGAGAAAGAGAAAGAGAGAGAGAGAGAGAGTGATGTTTCTGAGACATGAATAATAAAGAACAAAGGGAGAGGTTTTAAACGAGAGGTGACACAGTGTCAGGATGCAATGCTTAACATTTCTTGAATATTTGCCATCTCTGTTTTTCTCATAAACACACAAACACACACACAAACACACACACAAACACACACTTACAAACTGTGAGGGACACATCAGTGCTTCTGCAGAGATGCCTTGTTTGCCTTCTTGTTTGTGAATTATCAGCCCCGGGCAAAAAAATAAATAAAAATTCTTCCCAATTTCCCACACGAGAGGAAAAAAATATGCTGGAGGCGTGTTTGTACCAAAAGAATTTCATAAATTCAGACACATGGTTTCTCCTCTTAGATTTAATTCTTGAAGAGTGGAGTGTAAAGAGAATGGAAATTCAAGAGCCTGAAGAGAAAGTCTAAGACCACAGTGCTTAAACTTTACTGCCACAGTTACTCAATGGAAGGGCAGGATATATGGTGGGTTTTGGGGGATTGTGCCAAAATATGACACATACTTTAATATCAAGTCAAGTCATGTAGGTTTTATTGTCATTTCAACTATATACAGTGCAGTGCACTGTGAAACGAAACATCATATCCCCAGGAAGTTCAAGTTATTTCTATAGTGGTTACACACTGGACATTGTCTCAAAGCAGTTTTACAGAACTTAAGAATTAAGGGTAATATGTGTGTTTATCCCTGATGCTGAAACCTTGGGCGACTGTGGTGAAGGTAAGACTCCCTTAGATGTTATGAGGAACAAACCTTTAAAGGAACCAGACTCAAAAGTGGAACCAATACTCATTTGGGTGATTCCAAGAGTGTGATTATAAAACATATAAAACGCCTTTCTACATTATTCTACAGTCAGTTGACATTGTGGTCCCAGGGGCTACTGAGCATCTCCCTGAAATAGCTCAACATTTGAGATCATCATATATCCAACACCAGCTTCTCAATGCCAGATCTTTCAATGTCCAAACCCTACATGACGTGGGATCCAAAGGTGTTACTTTAAACAACATAAATTAACAAAAGGAACACTGAACTGACAACACAATGTGCACATGTGCAAGATTTAGTACAGACAAAGAAAAACAGTAGCACAGTAGAAACACAATAAATATTGTGCATGTAAACATTTATTTGAATGTAAACTTTTGCTTGTGTAATGTGTAAAACAACACACTCTGGTTGTGTGTGTATCAGTCCAGTTAATTCATTTTGAGGAGTCTGATGGCTTGGGGAAACAATCTGTTACACAGTCTGGATATGAAGCCAGAATGCTTCTGTACCCCTTTCCAGATGGCAGGAGAGTAAAGAGTGTGTGTGAGGTGTAAGTGTGATCAGCTACAATGCTGGTGACTTTACAGGTGCAGTGTGTGGTGTAAATGTCCATGATGGTAGGAAGACATAATCTTCTCACACATTCTATCCTTCATTCATTCATTGGCTCCCTTGATATGTGGAATTGTCAAGGTTTTGGACATAAGCTGGAGATACATTTTACAAAAAATATGTTTTCCAGTGTCATAAATGATTCCCTATTAGTTTATTCCTAATGAGCGAGTCAGTGGTGACTATGGCGTGAAAAAATTCCCTGAGACTTCTTTAGAAAGAAAACACGTGAAACCAGACTCAAAGGAAACCAAAAACCTTTTTCGTGCTTCTTGAATTTAACCCTTTAACACCTCATGGATCTTAAACTGTCTGTGTGGAAAACATCATCAGATAGTCTGAAATTGAAGAAAAATTCATCCTGAGGTTCTCTTCATCAGAAACATTAGGAACTTCATGTGGCATCAGAAACATCTATGTGTAAGTTTAGTCAGTGAGGTTTTATTTTCTGGGCTTGAAAGGTATTATAATAATAATAACAAGAAGAATAAGTTCTGATGTCATTTAGATTTTTAAGCAGAAGGAACAGGCTTTTCCTTGCCGAATGACGCAGTACCTCCAGACAGCTCTCAGAGTGCCAATTTCTCCACCCTGAGAAAGTGTGGCAGTTGATGATTATGCGATGGTGTAATTATAATGTGTCTTCTTAGCACTGCGCATCTGGCTTCCTTTCAGCAGAGGAACCTGTAGAGACCCTTGTTATCGGGGTAATTCAGGTTAATGTGAGGAGATAATGAGGCTTGTTCTGGATTTTCGCAGCAAATGAGCCATGTCAAGAACACGTGGCCTCGCTTTCGAAGATTTTTCCCTGGAATAAAATTGGAATAATAATTCAAATCAGCCTCAAATTATCACTAATCGTGGTGTTTATCTGGAGGCTCTTTGCGTGAACAGAGACAGATAGCTTCGTCAGGTCCGTCTGGCATCGTCATCGATGACTCTTTGGCCCGTACTAACACCTGTTTTTTTATTTAAAGCTACTTTATTTATTAAAAAGCTCCCACGGGTGAGAACTGGGTACAGAATAAATTACAGTTTACTGCATGGCTCTGCTTTTTAATTAATCTGTACATGGGGTATTGTGACACTTACCTTTTTGCAGCCATATGTGGTTCTTCTACACATTGTTACCACAAAGCTAATGACAAAAAGTGCCCGAAGACAGCTCCATGAAGATCTGTTTTCCATAGTTTGAAGTGGAAGATCTCCCGCTATAGAGCTCTAACCTTATTAAACACTACGTATCGGGATGAGCAACAGGCCATGACTTTACTAACACAATTGTAGCTGAATGAATCTCCACAAATCCCAACAAAATCTAGTGGAATATCTTCCCAGAAGACTGGAGATTATTTTAACATTTAATGGGGACTAAATGTGGAATTAGATGTTCACATAACAATCTTATGGTCAGTTGTCCACAAACCTTTATCCATATAAAATACAGTGGAAAGTATTTACATATTGTGTTACAGCTTTATTTTAAAATGGATTAAATAAATGATTTTTCACAAAATTCGACATACAATACCCCATAATGACAACGTGAAAGAGGTTTGTTTGAAATCTTTGCAAATTTATTACAAATAAAAAACGAAAAAGGTTCACATGCATAGGGTTTTTTTACAGCCTTTGCCATGACACTCAAAATTGAGTTCATGTGTGTCCTGTTTCTACAGTGGCTAGATTAGATTTCATACTTCCTGTATATCTTGAATGACAGGTGTCTCGCTTAATGATTGGTAAGTGTTCCATTCACAAACTATTCTGGTTTGTCTAACTGACCTTTTTCCGATTTGTCTGAATTGTCGTTGTGTTTGGGGATTTGTTATTTAGTTTTTTTATTTGTTTATTTTGTGTTTCCCACTTCTCAGCCACCATATGTTTCCACTGATCATCCTTAAGATGTTTCCACAACTTAAATGGAGTCCACCTGTGGTAAATTAAAATAATTGGACACGATTTAGTCTATAGACGGTCCCACAGTTAGCCATGCATGCCAGAGCACAAAGCACCTAAACTGTTCCTAGAGTCCAGCTGCCCTGCTAAACTGAGTGATTGGGGGAGAAGAGCCTTATTCAGGGAGGTGACCAAGGACCCAATGGTCACCCTGAAAGAGCTCCAGCATTTCTCTGTAAAGAGAGGAGAAACTTCCAGAAGGGCAACAATCAGGTTTTACTAACAGGTGGACTTTTATACATTTACATTAACTTTATCTTTGAATAAAATCTAAATAAAAAATGTATTTAATTTTCCATAATTATATTAAAGGTAATATTTTATTTTTGATTTTTTTTTTCCCAGAATTTTTCCCCTGCAGTACTACCCCAGTTAAAGACCCATAGTCTAGAGAAGGCGGTTGCACAAAACAGAACTTTTGAAAACTTTCATTGTTGCATGAGGGGCTTTTCATAGAATGTGTTTCCAGCTGTTTCCAGCAGCTTCAGAGAGAAAGATCTCCTCTTGATAACTTTCTTCCGCTCAACTCGGATAAGACGGAAGTACCTTTACTAGGACAACATGCAGCTAAAAGTAAACTTTACGATTATGTAGCATCTCTGAATAGTGCTTCTATCTCAGTGTGAACAGCAGTTAAAGACCTTGGTGTGATTATTAACCCAAATCGTTCTTTTGAGGCTCACAGAAAATAATATTACCAGGATCTCCTTCTTTTACCTTAGAAACATCAAATACATGCCATTGAAATATCCCCCAATCAGCAATATTTAATTCTTATCACTTCATCTCACTCACTCCAGAATTTTTCCTTCTCCTCCATCTCACAGCCCACTTGTGGAGCATAAGCACTGATGACATTTATTATCACTCTCTTCACTCCCACTACAATTACCCCTACACCATTTCTCTTTCCATCCACACCATGATAGAACAGTTTAAACCCACTTCCAATGTTCCTGGCCTTACTCCCTTTCCACTTGGTCTCCTGAACACACAACATATCTACCTTTCTCCTCTCCATCATATCAGCTTCCTCTCTCCCTTTACCCGTCATGGTACCAACATTTAAAGTGCCCACCCGAACCTCCACTCTCCTCCACTTCTCCTTTCTCTGCTGTCTCTGTAGACATCTTCCTCCTCTCCTTCTCCTCCTCCGCCTCGATCTGGTATGAATTTAGTTAGTCACGGTGCGAAGGGTAAGAGTTACAGAAAGAGATGTCAAGAGAACTGATGTTCCTTGACAGAGAGGTGGTAGTTTACTGGTTAAGGCATTGGGCTCTGGATCCAGAAGTCATGAGTTCAAATCCCAGCCACACCTGGTCCCCTGAGCAAGGCTCTTAACCCCATAGCTGCTCAGTTGTTTGTAAATGGATAAATGTGTTTGTCAAATGCTGTAAATGTAAATGTAGAATTAGCTTGTGGAATAGCTGGACTGTAAAGTGTGGCTAGATCATGATCCTGTTTCAAAATTTGTTTAATAAAAATGAAAGAGGACAACTACAATTTTATTTCTAAAAACAGCTTTATTAAAACCAAGCACCTGAGGCACCTCGGGTTCTTTGGAATTAAAATTGAATCTTGAACAGCATCAGATCAGGTTCATCACCCATAATGTAAATAAGGTTTTGCTCTAAATGTGCACAGATGACATTACTGATGTAAGGATACTAATGATGGAGGAAACACCATAGATGTATGTCTTTCCGCATAATAATCACATACCTGTTGTTCATAGACATGATATAACTTGATGTTTCAATGTCGCTCCAATGCTTTAACTGATTATAAATTCCTTACAGTGGTTTTATCCACAAATAGCAAAGATTTTAGTAAAATGTCTAGATGAAAATTAGGTTTGCGAGGAGGATGAGCTTTAAAACCTCTACCATGAAGTGGAATGTGCTAGAGGCAGCTTGGAGATTTGAAACACTAAGAGTCCTAAATCCTAACCCTCGGTTAAGGAACACTGATTTATACAGTCAGTTGAGTAAACTTCTTAAGCTTAGGAAGTCCAGCATTGAGACACTTACATGGAGGTACAGTTATACATAACAGGTGGCATAGAGAGGATTAACACCGTTTTTTTAAAAACAACTACAGAAAGCTTCATTTGTTTTTTTGCAGTTGTACCTTTAAAAATGTTAACAGTGATCTAAGTACTGAAAAATGAAGCTCTAGACATATTCACAGAAACCTTAATTAAAAAATGATTAATGCTAGAGCAACTTCAGGTATAAGGGCCTTGCTCAAGGGCCCAGCAGCTTTGTGGTGCTTGGGTTTGAACTTATGACCTTCCGAGCCAAAGTCCAAAATCATAACCATGATAAGAATAACCAATAAACAATAATAAAAAGAAAACATAAATAAAATACACAAATCCTGTATCCTGTATTAATAATAGGATCCTTTAAAGATTAATATGGAACAGGGTCTTCTGAGGAAAAAAATAAAAAATATATTCTAAAGAACCAGATGAAACATGATCTTTTGAAAATCAAGATGTAATGAGCTCTTTTGTATAGCAATATTAAATTAGTTTTACCTACATGTTCTTTCAAACAGATCTTTACAGATGCTATCAATCTTGTTTTAACCTGACTTAAACCCCTAATTAAAAAAACCTGACCTTCACAACTGTTGCCTCTTCAACTATAGGCCAGTTTTAAACCTCCTCTTTATATCCAAGATCCTAGAAAAAGTTGTAACACAGCAGTTATGGCCTTTGATCAGGGTTGTGTCTCCTTGCTTAAGTTGCTGAACATTAGTGCAGCTTTTGACACTACTGCTCATAATAACCTCCTTTCTAAACTAGAAAATGTTGTTGGAGTCCTGGCTCAGGTCTTATCTGACTGATCATTATCAGTTTGTTGACGTAAATAGTGAGTTTGCTGCACTTGCTGAGGTATGGTTTGATGTTCTGAAAAGATCCAGGCCCAGGAAACATGGACAGAATCAGATAATATGACCACATCACCCCATCTTATCTACTCTACATTAGCTTTCAATCAAATCTCACATCGGTTAACTGCTGACATATATAAAACTGATGGGTCTCCACTACAGTACCTGAGCAAACTTTGATACATTATGATCTGTGCCTAATTCTATCAAAGGGTGCAGGCTATTTGTTGGTACCTTGAATAGTCAAGGTTTCAGCAGGGGGCAGAGCTTTCTCTTACAAAACTCCACAGAGCTATTAAGTGTTCAGAGGTTTCAGTGGTCATGTCTAGGTTAAAAACATTTATTCAATCAAGCCTTTTGTTAATATTTTTTCTTAGGTGAAGCAGCAGATCTAAAGAGATCATAAATATAGAAAGTGAAAGAGTGTTGGTGAACTGGGATATTTGGATGCTGCCATATCCCCACTCTCATGCCTTCACTGGTTTGTTGATGGTAGTGTGGTGGGCCATCTCTTTTCACAGAGATCCCTCATATCTGTCCATGTTTCATGTGTCTTAATTTTAGTTATGCTGCCGTAGATAGTCCACCCTGATCACACTGTACAGTGTCTTTAACTATTAGGATACCTTATAATCCATGTTTCTCTGTCTCCCTGTTGCCCCTTCCTTCTTTTGGTCATGTTAAACCTTCTCCTGGAATATCAGTGATAATGTCACTTTTTTCTTTTTGCACCTCTCTGATACATCTTGGTGCTCTACCTCTGGATCCATTTCTCTTCCACACTGAATTGAAGACCAAATTGTGCTGTTGAGGATAGTGGACAGTAATTATTGTTTTCTACAGACTGCTACAATTGCTTAGGCGTACAATTGAAATGGAAAGTCTTTCAATCAAGTGTCCATAATTGAACAGGTGAACATTTGAACAATAAACGAACTTTAATGGACATTCTGTGTTACGCAGATCAGGATGGGTTCCCTTTTGGGTTTGGTTCCTCCCAAGATTTTTTTCCTGATACCATTTCAGTGAGTTGAAACTTTTTTCACCGTCACTAATTAGGAATACATTTATCGGAAATCATTTATAAATGTTACATTTATATTTGTCATTTATTTATTTCTCTAAAGCAGATTTCGGACAATGTGTATTGTTGAAAGCGCTCTAAAAAATCAAATGAAATTGAACTGAATAAAGTGTAAAAAGGCTGCTATTAAGTTTAAAGTACAAAAACTAGCATGGCTCAAAGCCTGGCAGAGCTACAGCCAGAGCTGGATAAAGTGACAACACATAAAAGGATGTTGGATGTTTACAGAGACATGAATGCTGGAGCCATTCTCTATTTCGAAACAAATGAAACAAACCAGCAAAGACGTTCTCAAAGGAGGGTCTTGTTTTCTGCACAGCATATATTAGGATTAAAACGGAGGAAGGGAAGTGTAAAACTCTGATGGGATTTTTGGTGGATTGTTTGAAGGAATGAAGGAAATGTTCTTTCAATTTTCTTTAGGGAAAAATACAACTGGCATATTCAGATTGCTTAAAATCAGGTGTCGTGCTGGGATGGTGTGTTATTGCAGAAATGTTTGCAGTCTGTTGTCAAGCAGTTTTGTTTTGCTTATACATGAGAGCACGGACGGAAAAGAGAGTCATGGGCAATAGGAAAAGAAAAAAGGGATCACATGTACCTTACAGAACAGTGAAATTCTTTCTTGACATATCCAGCTTGTTAGGACACTTGGGTCAGGGGCTTGCTCAAGAGCCCCAGAGTGGCAGCTTGGTCATAACGGGGCTTGAACTCCTGACCTTCCTATTGGTAACCCAGCACCTTAAATTAAGCGCGGAGAGTGAAGTGTCTGAGCGTCTGGAAAACCCAGACTGAACCCCTGAGGACTGAGTAAAATTAAGGGTTATCTGGCCCTAAATGACACTACAGCATGGCAGAGCACCTGATCATGGTGACTCATCCAAACCTGAGATACACTTCAACCACAAGTACAGTCTTAGTGGACATGGTGGAGATGGGGTGACACAGACAGTCCTGTCTGCCCTGAGAGCATAGACTGCACCAGCAGTGTACACTCAACCACATTTAAAATGCACACACAATTAAACACATTCATTTTATTTTCATTTTAAAACTATTTTTGTTTTTAAAGTAAATGTTTCTAATTTAAGCTTTTATTTGTAACTTTATTTCTGCAGTTCTTTGTTTGTTAGATCTATAACTCTGTAGCTGAGCTTTGCCAATACAGATGCTTATATTCATCATGCCAATGAAGTAGTCTTTGAGTTCTTGTATCTTAAGAAAGAAGGGAGAGAGAAAGAGATTTAGGGGAGAATCAGAAAAAATATAATTTATTTTTTACTTTTACAATCCTTTATTTGACATTATGTGTAAGTCAAATAGATAGATAGATAGATAGATAGATAGATAGATAGATAGATAGATAGATAGATAGATAGATAGATAGATAACATTGAATAGACAGAAATAAAACAAGACAATGACAGTTAAAAAATGGGGGTTGGTGTGAATATTTATCCAAGCCCTGGTGCAGAGTACAATTCTTTCTCTTTCACTAAACACAGAGCTTCTCCACAACACCACACAGCCGAACATCTTAAGATTTCCCCATACTCTTGTAAAAGTTTAAATCACCAACAATCCTGGATTTTGTAAGCCTGGAGAAGATTCTGTTTGCATCACAGTCAGTGTTTTAAGCCATGTTGTTTTTCCTGCTCAGGTATATGGGTATATGGGTATATATATATCCAGAAATAAAATAAGTTGGCACATATACCTTTTTACCGAACATACCTAAAACCAAGAATCAAATACTGAAGAGTAAAAGTCACATTAGAGGAACTTAAAATGCATTTTAAAAAGTGCAAACAGTGACTGTAACCTGTTGCCGTGAGTAAAAGCGTGAAAAACAGTTTCTCTCTGTGAACAGAACGGACAATATCTGGGTTTCAGGTACAAATAAGACATCTTTGGAACCAGCTACATCCACCTGCTCAGTCTGCCCTTGGTGTGCTCTACAGTGCCTTCCCAGTTATTACTTAAAAACTTGTTACTTCCCAGGTAGACACCCAAGTATTTAAAACCACCTCTTTTCCAAACCTCCTGGAAATGTAGGCTCCCCACCGCCTCACTTCCCAGCTTAAACTGCTTCACTTTTCCCACAGTTAGTCTTCGCCACAGATTTTGGGACTCACAGCTGAAAATTTCTTAACTTTAAATGTTAACAGTTCCTAAAAAAAGTGGCTCCATACCCAATTAAGATATCTCTGGAAATGGCAATAAAACCTTTAAAATCGTATAAAACTGTAAAGGGCGATATATTGCAACTTACAGATGTAAAATAGCATCTCCATGCAGATCTCCAAGTTTCTGTTGTTACTGTTTTTAGAATATTTTCCACATCGCTGCTTTGTGCAAATGTCAGATTAAACATTTTTTGACTGAACACTTTTTTTTTTTTGTAAACAAAGCCCAGTTAGCACAACCTGAGCAGAACTAAGAGCTGCAACTACTTCCTGGTGTCACTGTGCAAGTGCTCCCTTGTTAGAGTTAGAGTAATAAAACTAAGACTTAAAATCCTCTCGTATATCATTACAATCCTGCACTCATTGGCTACATTTTCCATCAATCATTTTGTTTCTATAATGCTACTGTTTGAAATGATAGGTGGTGCATAATAATCGTCACCTGGACACCTGATTATAGTGTAGACTCAAGCCAGAGATTTTGCCTCTTTTACTGTTTCTATCCAACTCCTTGGCCACTGATTTTGAGAGCTTTGGCAGGTTACTGAAGAAGCTCTCCTCCACTTCCTGTGCCCCTGACCTCTCCCTGCTATACAGCTTTAAATAAAAGCTGACTGTCTGCTGGCGAATTTTACTGGGCTTTGAAGCGAGATCCCCTGATTCTGTTTTCACAGCATGCATAAATATTTTCTGTCTATTCCTTTGTTCTAAACTGAAGAAGAACTTAGAAGGAACATCCATCTCAGTGATGCTGTTAAAGCGCGAGCGGACCGCCGATGCCAGTCGGATCTCGTAGCTTTTTTATGTTCTTTTTACTTATGGTACACTGAACCATGCGGTGCTCTGAGATGCCTACTGGAAAATTAAACACTTATTAAAGTAAAAAAAAGTCAGTTGATGCTTAAAACCATAAAAAGGATCTAATCTCGCCAGGGAGAGCGTGTTGTCTATGGAGCGGGCCCACGTGTACTGTCTCTGTTTCTTATTTAGATTTCTCCAAATGTCACAGAGATTGTGGGCCTCCACCAAATACCACAGGTGCTTACAGGAAGCTAAATGAGGTTCTGCATGGTTTCTGTCTATATTTTCTGCTGTACAATTAAAATCACATCCCAAAATTAAAAACTCTGCAGTGCTGTAGTTTAAAATAACATGATAGAGTTTGTCTAAAACACTCATTCTCTCCACTGCACTGGTGGGACCTTACACACAAATAAAAACTAAAACCTCATACTCATAAAAAGCGCTCACTCTTAAAAGACTCCAATTTAAAATGTCTTCTACCGTGTAAAAAATAGGAATACAATTGCGATTAAAATACAAGGCAACAACAGCACTAAATGATATACTGTGACTTTAAATTGCCAACCCGTCCCACTCCTTCACCCAATCAGCAGCATTACTGATGTCGCTGTGGGTTTCATCAACACATTTCTGTCTTACAAGCTCATAAAACTTTACTCTTTTCCAATGTTCCCTTGCTCCATTTATATCAAAACTCGCAGTGTGGATCCTGTTCATTAAAATTAAATAAAAGTAAAACAAGCAAATAATGGTTCTTCCTGTGAGTCTGGATTAAAAACTGACACGGTCTGCTTTAGGTTCCACCACATTCATATCTTTCTTCGCCTGATTTTTTCCTTGTCCCCTACCTCGTTTCTTTCTTTTGGTTGGTACTTTAAACAGAGGTTCGTCTTCCATTCCCACATCTCCCCCCGTCCCCTTGCACTGGTGTAGTGACCGGTGTAGTGTTCTCGTACAGTGTGTTGGAACTCTGACTAAACACCAAGATAAACCAAGTAGCCAATGAAGACAGAGTGACCATTTACTGTGACCTCCTCATTAACATGTGGTAAAAACTGTAATAAAACATAACATAAAATATAGAATGAAATATCAAAACATTCAGAGCCTATGTTTTGATAAACACACCATTATAAGTAACTAACACCAATTCACTTGTAGCAATAACACGAGCCGGTAGCATTGCTTGTACACATGTAGCAAACAACAGTTTACAACAGTTGATCAAACATCACATTTCCTATCTTCTTTCGGCTTCTCCCGTTAGGGGTCGCCACAGCGGATCCTCCGGACGTTTGATTTGGCACATGTTTTTACGCTGGATGCCCTTCCTAACGCAACCCTCCCCAATTTATCCAAGCTTGGGACCGGCACTGAGAGTGGCTGGGGATGGTTCCCTGACCCGGGAATCGAACCCGGGTCGCAGCAGTGGGAGCGCTGCGTCTTAACCACTAGACCACCAGGGGACCTATCACATTTCCTATCTAAAGAGAGAAAAATCAACTCAAGGCATTGCATCTCTGTGGTTTAAAGCTGAAGCAATAATATTTAACGAGAGCAAAACTTTCTTCTTGTTTTACATGCTGAACCGAAAATCTAGCAGGAAGTGACCAAACAGGAAGTGACATCATCCAATGATATTTTACAAATTAAACCTGAGAATATTAAATAACATATGCAAACCAAATAGTTAAAGCTTAACTCCCCTTAAAGGACAACACAACCAGTGTCACCTGGCGAGAGCTTTGTACACCTGTGCCTGCCTCTGCAAGTGCAGGCAGCTCCAGCACTGCTCCAGAATCCACTGTGACTTTTTTAATTGCACACACTTTATCTGGGTACAGTTCAGCCAAGCAAAGCTCCCGGTCCAGTTTGGGCTTGCAAGGCTTCTCCCGCTCTGGTTGTGCTAAGCAGGGCTTCACCTGGTCCAGTTTGGCCAAGCAGGGTTTCTCCTGGTCCGGTTCGGGCCAAGCAGGGCTTCTCCCGGTCTGGTTTGGCTGAGCAGGGCTTCTCTGAAGTGGGTCGGTCACTAGTGGAGCTATGGGCTGCAGGCTGAGCTTGGGGCTCATGCTCCCTGGGGCCCTGGTGCAACCAGAGTTGCGGGGCTTTCAGCAGCAGCCCGAGCTGAAGCCACAGGGGGAACGACTCCAGCTGGTTCAGCTGCTTCCTGCCCTGGTCGCTTGGGTCTCTTTCTGTTTTTCAGGACATGTCCGAACAAGATGACCTATCTGACCACAATGAGCATCCGAGGAGACAAAGATGTAATCGAAAGCATCAATTCTGAACTAAAACACCACTATTAGTTCATCCAGACCTTCATTAAGGACCATAAAAAGCATTCTCCTAAAAGCCATCAAGTGCTTGACCAGTGGGGACTTACAGCCAAGGATGATTTTCTTCATGGGGAAGACCGTACCGAGACAGCTCTTTCAGAATTGCCTCATCATTAATAAAGGCAGGGACATTGAACAACATGACCTTTTTTGCTGGAGAACTGAGGGGAGAAACCAGTATACACTCAATATTAATAACAATTCCTTTTTGGATCAGTTTGGTCACTTGATCAAAACTGTTCAGAAAAAACACAATTGCACTGTTCATCAGGGAGGCAAAGACAATGTTCTCATGCCTCACCTCATTTCCAACCGACACACACACCCGCCCACAGGCACAGGCACAGGCACGGTAGTACACACACACACACACACACACACACTAGATTTTTCCTAGATGGTTAAAGGAATAAATAGGGAGAAATGCAGAAAAAAAAGAGAGAGACAGCAAAAAGAGAGAGATGACAGAGAGATAGAGAGAGAGAGAGAGAGAGAGAGAGAGAGAGAGAGAGAGAGAGAGAGAGAGAAACATTAGAGAAAAAAACAAGAGAGCGAGAGAGAGTCAACAGAAAGAAATACAGTAAAGAAAAAGAGAGCCGAGAAAGAAAGACAGCAGCAAGAGGGAGTGACAGTAGAAAGGAATATAGCAGAAGGAAGAGATAGAGATACAGTAAAAACCGAAAGAGAGAACAGAAAGAGACATTAGCGAGAAAGCCAGGAGAGAGTGGGACAACACAGAGAGAGAAAGTGAATAACGAAAGCCAATAGAGAGACAGTAGGAATACAGTAAAGAGAGAGGTAGCGGGTAGAAAAGATAAAGATAGTAAATAAGGAGAAACAGCAGAGAGAGGGATAACAGAGATAGAAAGACAGTAGAGATGGAAAGACAGTAGTGAGAGAGACCATAGAAAGAGAAATAGAAGAGAAAGAGAGAGACATGATAGAGACACAGTAGAAACAAAGACATAGAGAGAGACATTAGAGATACAGTAAAAAGAAATACAGTAGAGAAGCAGACGGGGGGAAGAGAGAGAGAGTAGAGAGATAGAGCAGGGTGTAGAATATGTATGTATTTATATATGGTGGTGTATAACGGCTTGCTTTTGTCAGTTGAGTTAATGAAGCTACAAAGATTAATTATGAGTTGTACTTTATCAAACCCCCGCACAAGGCAGAAATATGGCATCTCATTAAAATATACAATTACTAAGCTGGCAAAAGTACAACAGTACCTCCATCCCTCCCTCTCCCACTCTATCTTTCTTTAGCTTTGTCTTGACAGCCTCTGTTCTTTCTTCTGCACATGAGGATGTTGGGGATGTGCTGTACCCTCCTCCAATTACATCTACATTTATTCTTTTGGCAGGCAATTTTATCTAAAGTGACTAACAAATGAAGCAGTAAACAATGCAAGCATTTAGCTGTGTGCCAAACTGACGAGGACAGAAGTGCTGAGAAACTGAAAAGTGGGGGGATGAGGGGATGGGCAGAGGAGTGATGGTGGACAGTTTGTTCCACCATCACAAAAACACAAGCAGTTATTTTACAGAGTTATTACCAGGAAATGCTGCTGTCACCTGCAGACTGCAGACACTCTGGGAAGCATCATGACAAGTTTGCGTGACTCAAGTGATGGATAATGTTGATAAATGGGTGTGGGTACACAGTAAAATGGACTGGTGTAAATTCCCCATACTTGTTTAATGTATTTTTATTTATACTGTTGAGCCAGGTGAAATTTTATCTCACGTTTAAGCTTGTGTTTCTTCAGTCCATGTTTGAATCATTTGAAGTGCTCGTTCTCAAAGTTGTACTTTCAGACATACATAGAAAACTCGCTCTGGTCACCGTGTACAGACCCCCAGGGCCCTACGCTGATTTTCTTCAAGAGTTAGCTTGTTTTCTATCAGACCTCTTGATTAATTTTGATAAAGTGCTGCTTGTAGGAGATTTTAATATTCATGTAGATGATGTAAACGATGCTCTAGGATTATCATTTGTTGACTTATTAAACTCTTTTGGGGTTAAACAAAACGTCACCAGACCAACTCATCGCTTTAACCACACATTAGACTTAATAATATCCCACGGAGCAGACGTCACTGATATAGATATATTACCTCAGAGTGATGACATCACAGACCATTACCTCATACTTTACACACTACCGGTAGAGCAGATTAGCCGTGTTGCACCACGCTATCGACCTGGTAGGACTACTGTTCCGACCACTAGGGACAGATTCATAAATAAGCTGCCTGATTTATCTTAATTTCTCACTAAACCCATAACTGCTAATAATCTTGATGAAATGGTTAACAACATAGACCTTATCCTCACTAGCACATTAGACACCGTTGCCCCCATCGGGTTAAAAAAGGTTAGAGAACAAGTACCTGCACCTTGGTATAATAGTCATACACATGAACTCAAGAGAACAGCACGTAATCTGGAGAGAAAATGGAGGAAAACTAAATTGGAGGTATTTAGAATCGCGTATAAAGACAGTATGCTCTGCTACAGACGGGCGCTAAAAGCTGCTAGAGCTAAACACCTGAGCAAACTCATAGAAAACAACAAAAACAATCCCAGGTTCCTTTTCAGTACAGTAGCTAAACTAAGTACAAATCAGGTATCTGAAAATTGTGTTCCATCACAGTTTAGTAGTGAGGACTTTACGAATTTCTTCACTGAAAAAATAGATAACATTAGAAAAACAATTGTGGCGGTCCAACCTCTGACAGCATCTCCTGAGACAGTGTTACCTTCAACTCCACAACTACACTGTTTTACATGTATAGGACAGGAAGAGCTATATAATGTTATTGCCAAAGCTAAATCAACAACATGTCAGTTAGATCCAATTCCTACTAATTTACTGAAGGAAGTGTTATATACAACTGGTGAACCTCTTCTGAATATTATTAACTCTTCACTATCGTTAGGACACGTCCCTAAATCCCTCAAGTTAGCAGTTATTAAGCCCCTCATTAAAAAACCTAATCTGGACCCAAACACCCTATCGAATTACAGACCAATCTTAAATCTCCCATTTATGTCTACAATTTTAGAAAAGATTGTCGCTGCCCAGTTATGTTCCTACCTGCAAGAGAACAATATCTTTGATTCAGTCAGGTTTTAGGCCCCATCATAGCACAGAAACTGCTCTAGTGAAAATTACTAATGACCCGTTTTTAGCTTTAGACCAAGGCTTCATCTCGCTGTTTGTTCTATTAGATCTTAGTGCTGCATTCGACACTATAGATCATGATCTCCTCCTAGATCGGTTACAAAATTATATCGGCATTCAGGGACAGGCATTAAGCTGGTTTAAATCCTACCATTTCGTAGATTTAAATGGAGAACTATCCAGGCTAATGCAAGTAAATTATGGCGTGCCGCAAGGTTCAGTTCTAGGACCCCTGCTCTGCACAATATACATGCTTCCGTTAGGAAATATTATTAGAAGTCATGGAATTAGCTTCCATTGTTATGCTGATGATACTCAGCTATATATCTCATCTAAACCAGGCGATACAGCTCAATTAACCCGGATAACTGAGTGTGTTAAGGAAATAAGAGATTAGATGACCCATAACTTTCTACTTTTAAATTCCAATAAGACGGAGATTTTGCTCATCGGCCCAAAAACTAGTATACAGACGCTCCAGCATCTCAACCTGCATGTTCTGTAACCACTAGTTCAACGGTAAAAGACCTGGGAGTTATTTTAGACAGCAACTTGTCTTTCAAATATCATATTAACCAAGTTACAACAACAGCCTTCTTTCACCTTAGAAATATTTCTAAGTTAAGAAACATGTTGTCTATATCTGATGCAGAGAAGCTCGTCCATGCGTTTATGACCTCCAGAATAGACTACTGTAATGCGTTACTAGGTGGATGTCCTGCGTCATTAATAAACAAGCTTCAGTTAGTCCAGAATGCAGCAGCCAGAGTTCTTACAAGGGCAAGAAAATATGATCACATAACCCCGATCTTATCGTCCCTACACTGGCTTCCTGTTAAGTTTCGAATAGACTACAAACTATTACTTCTCACATATAAAGCACTAAATGGTTTGGCTCCCATTTATCTATCCAGTCTTTTAACACGCTACAATCCGCCACGCTCCCTGAGATCTCAAAACTCTGGGCTTCTAGTAGTTCCTAGAATAGCAAAGTCCACTAAAGGTGGTAGAGCATTTTCACATTTAGCTCCTAAACTCTGGAATAGTCTTCCTGACGGTGTTCGGGGTTCAGACACACTCACCCAGTTTAAGTGTAGATTAAAAACATATCTTTTTAGCAAAGCCTACACATAACACACATCACATATCATAACCTTGTGCTCCAGAACATCTGATCACATGCACATTATCAACTTGTGCTGTTAATATCATGAACAGCAGCTACGCTAATTCCTCTCCACTGCTTCTCTTTCTCTCCCCATCCCAAGACACCCTGAGGTTTGGCCAGCTCCAGTCACCTCCCACCATCTTGATGATTACGGACCTTTGAAGAAGTAGATGCCGAACTCGCAAACATCCCGAACCATCTAGAGACGTACCAGTGCCATTTGGAACCCGCTACATGTGTGGAGTTTGACATTGGACCTCCTGGAGTGTTTAAAGGCTCTGGCATGGAGAAGCTGATGCTGGATCTGTGCTGATCACAAATGTTGAGCTCATAAAACTCGGAGCTACTAACCATATAGACTGTATAAGACTGCAGAAAGAACATCACTTATAATCTTATACTCCAGTACTCATGTTAGTTCTCACCCAGTGTTCTGTATTGTTGAAAGATTTATGATCAAACTCTTGATGTCACCCAGATGAGGATGGGTTCCCCTTTTGAGTCTGGTTCCTCTCAAGGTTTCTTCCTCATAACATCTAAGGGAGTTTTTCCTTGCCACAGTCGCCACGGCTGCTCATCAGAGACAAATTCACACCATTCACTTTAACTGTTGATTTGTGTAAAGCTGCTTTGAGACAATGTCTGTTGTCAAAAGCGCTATACAAATAAACCTGACTTGACTTGACTTTACTTTATTTAACAAACCTCCAAAACTCGACACAAACAAAACAATCAACCAAAACTAGTTGTCCTTGCTTCACAGCTTTCAGTCTGTCAAGTGCAAGTTCATGCTGTGTGTGTTTGAGTGTGTGTGTGTGTGTGTGTGTGTGTGTGTGTGTGTGTGTGTGTGTGTATGCTGCATGATCTTCTAGCTAAGTAAACAAGCAGAATTAAAACTCAGGTGAGAATCAGTACGTGTTACCTTCCATATCACCTTCCTTCCAATTTATTTTTGTCAAATGTTTAATGAATGAGGGAATGGGGAAGAGCTTTTAAAGCTATGTATGGGGTATCCATTTTGTGGTACCAAACACAAATATCCCATCGCAATCTTTTGTCTATCCAGGCAGGGCAAACCTCAGGAGATGCAAGTGGTATTGCCGAGATAGAATATTAATGAATACACTACATTGTAGCTACTGTATGTGATAGTAGTTCCAGTGGTCAAGGTCTTCTCTGCTGGCCTAAACACTATCAGAAGCACTGACCTACATTTACAACCTAAATTCTAGTATTTATTCAATGAAATTTTATTAATTTATTCCCAACAGTTTATTCTTTTCATTTCGTAGCGTTTTTTCTTGGAGGAAGAGAAAATTGATCTGGTCTTGGACATTCTTAAAAATCTATTTTTAAGAAAAGCTAGACATCGTGAGAAGGTCGGCCAACCCCGAAGCTAGCTCGCTTTCTCAGCCCAGGAAAGGGTTTGTTTACCACTTCCAAACCAGTGCCTACGAGCGGTACCACTGGATTACAGCCTCTGAGGAGTGGTGCAAATTATGAGTCTGCATCTCTGGTGGGTAGGTTGTATTTTATGTAAAAAATGTATGTTTTAGTAATGTTAGTTTTATTGTTAGTAATATTTATTCTGCACCGCTCCAGATAATGTAGTTGGTACAGTTGCGGTTGTAGTGTAGAGGTTCGGAGCTTGCTTTAGTAAAAATGGTATTCACCCTCCATATGCAAAATGCCTATCTCTCTCTTTTTCTGTAATGGCACGTGTTTGTTATATTGCATTTTTGTATAGTGTTGATGGTTTCTATAATTGCATCGTGATAGTGGTGGTATTAAGAGGTGGATTAAGTCCGGTAAGTCCCCACTGAAAGCCAAGGTACCAAATGCATGGCCTGCCACTGAGTAGTTCCAATGAGAAACTTGTGTGGAGAACACATGTGAAAAGTAATCTAGAAGTTAGAACTCCTTGAGTCAGATTGGCCACATTGAGACACTATATTTACCAGAGTACATGGGGGTATTGTACAGGGAGAGTGAAATACAAAAGGAGCAGAGTAGGGAGATATAGTACAGAAGAAGTATAGCACCAGGGGAATAGAGTACAGGACGATATATAATCTATATTGCATGGGAGTAAGGTATGGTACATGGAAAGCAGAGTATAGGGGAGTATAGTACATGGGGAGTAGAGAATGGGGGAGTAGAGAAAAGGGGGAGCAGAGAATGGGGGAGTGGAGTACAGGGGGAGCAGAGTATGGGGAAGTAAAGTACAGCAGGAGCAGAATATGTGGGAGTATAGTACATGGGGAGTGGAGTTCAGAGGAGTGTTGTACATGGGGAGCAGAGTATGAGGAGGTATGGTAGAGGGGGAGCATAGTATGGAGGAGTGTAGTACATAGGGAGCAGAGTATGGGGGGTATAGTGCAGTGAGCACAGAGTATGGGGAGTATAGTGCAGTGAGCACAGAATATGAGGAAGTAAAGTACAGCGGGAGCAGAATATGTGGGAGTATAGTACATGGGGAGCGAAGTTCAGAGGAGTATAGTACATGGGGAGCAGAGTATAGGGAAGGATGGTAGAGGGGGAGCATAGTATGGAGGAGTGTAGTACATAGGGAGCAGAGTATGGGGGAGCATAGTACGGGGAGAGCAGCATATAAGGAATTATATTACAGGGAGAGCAGACTACAGTAGTTCCATAAGATGGGGTGAATCACTAGATCAGAAGATACAGTAAGATCATTTATTAAGAGAAATCATGAGTTTTCTGGCTTGTCTTGCATGGGCACTGGTCAGGTTTGTTGTCCGTGATGGGAATTGTCTCAGTGAGCAATTTATTTATTTATTTATTTATTGGAAGTGAGGTTTTATTTTCACACTGATCTCACATTTAATTTATTTTTCTTTCAAAAGAATGAACTCAGACCAGACTGATTTTAATGAGTGGTGAATAAATTATTTCTGGTTTTCATAATTGTTCTGTGGTTGCATTGTCATCTGTTTTATCTATAAAATAGGAACAAGATTTATCTGAGTAGATATGTTGGAGGAATTTGACTACTGAAAAAGGTAGTGTTTAATTTAACTCTGCTCAACTGATTCCTACCAAATGACTCGAATTAAAAAATTAATGCAGTGACCAAACCTCTCATTAGCAGAAAGAATCAAAAGGCTAGACTAAGCATGTTGTGTGGACAGAGGAGAACTGGTCCAAAGTTCACTTCAGTGATGAAAGCAAGTTTAATTTATTTGGGTCCGATGGGAAACATTATGTTCTGCGACAAACTGGAGAAAGACTGAACCCAAAGTGTGTAAAGAAGTCAGTGAAAAGTGAAGGAGGAAGTGTCATGGTTTGGGGCATGTTTTCTGCAGCAGGAGTTGGGCCTCTTATACAGCTACATGGCAGAGTGAATGCAAATGTTTATTAGAACCTTCTTCAACAACATATGGTTCCTTCCCTGGGTTCATCACCCGATCAGCCCGCAGTGTTCATGCAGGACAACGCTCCATGTCACACAGCAAAACGGGTAAAGCAGTTCCTTGAAACTGCAAACATTAAAATAATAACATGGCCTGCACAGTCCTGATCTCAACCCAATAGAGAACCTCTGGAAAATCATTGGCAACAAAGTTATGGCCAAGAAACCCACTACAGTCACCAAACTGTGGAGGAGACTGGAAGAAGAGTGGACCAAAATCACACCAGAGCAGTGTGAGAGACTGGTGCTGTCCTGTGTCTGCAGATGTGCTGAAGTCATTCAGAGCAGAGGCCTGGACACTTCCTACTAATTGCTGACTGTTGTACCTTCAGAAAATATTGTTGTAATCTTTTTCCATGCTACAGTCATTGTTGTTCTCCTATTTTGATCAGTGTGTTTTCTGCAAAATAATGTTATTTTTTTAATGAATTAGTTATTTTGTGGAAAAGGTGTTCAGGTAGCCTGGTATAGACAGGACAAAAACTCCTTCAACTGTTGAGCAGTAAAGATGACATTATTTCAGAATTGTTCAATTGTTTATAAATTGTTCTCTAATTTTGATCGCCAGTGTATGTGTATATATATATGTATATGTATAATTTTTTAACGTTAGCTGGCTCATGATCAGCAAAGCTTCCTTTCCCATGTTATGTGTTTTAGAAGTCTTCTGTGGTTCACACCATTCCCTTTTGCCCTCAGTCACGTAACCTAGCTTCTCAGTATCCTGTCTTTTTGTTTTACTTTGTTTCCTAGTTCCATTTTCCTACATTCGGGGCCTGTGTGAAACTATGTTAAGCTGACTTGCTAAAGCATACCATTGATTATTATGATGTTTTTTTTTATAGCTTAAATAAAGACATTGTCAGCTTGGGTCATTAGTTACTGTTGCAACATGTGTGTTTTGACAGTAGGGTTAATTTCAAGAGTGAATAGGATGACATTTTTGGTGCTCGGGTAAAAAAATAACCAAGAGCCTGCACACATAAACATGCTCAGCTTCTCTGTAATAAAAGATGTGCAAATACAGTGACAATGACAGGCCTGAACACACACACATACTCAGAAAATGCTAAGGCTAAATGCAAAAATAAAGCATTTAAATCGTAAGTAAATCCTGATGGGAACAATGTAAATTCCTCCTTGTCACTATACTATTCTAATACTATTGAATGACAATTTAATATTCACCACATTTAAATTAATGCTATATTATGCTAAGATGCATCTCCAAAACACTTACTAAACAAGACTGTGTGCTGACAGAGTGTTAACGGGTCTCAGTTTTGGTGTCTCTGAAGTGAAGTAACACATACAGCCTTAGCTTAGTGCATGGAAATGTGTGCATTTCCTAAAATGAACTTGAAGACAATTACACATGCTGTTTTGAGCATTTTCTTTAGCAATAATAAAACACATTTATCACTCTATCTCTATTAATAATGTTGCTTTACAGTTTAGAGGTCTTGGATTGGTTTATTCATGAATCCTTGTTTTTGTTCAGACAGAAGGAAGATGTTGATGTATTTATTTTCTATAAGAGCAGCTCTGACAGTGTGGTCACACAGGGACTTAAATCAAACAGACTATATCACTACAGTGGCTGTCTATTACAGTTTTTGAGGCACATCCATGTTCTGTTGTTTCTATGCAACAAACTTAGTAAAAGACAAAAACAGGAATTGGACAGAAAAATAAGTGGAATGAAGTTTACATTTACATTTACATTTGCGGCATTTACCTACCTTACCAGAAGAGAGTAAATTCAAGATAGAGCTAAAGCACAGTTCTGTGAACATTTATGTCTCTACCAGAAGATCTTGTGAAAGACAGAGAAGAGGAGAGAAGATGTGATCAGATTCCCTCACCCCCCACAGTCACACAGAAGTAGAAGCTTAACGGTTTCGGGTTGTTTTAGAGCAGGGAAGGTTCTGGAAAGTAAAAGAAATCCTAAACCAACATGGCTCCCATTCCATACTTCACCATACGCCATGCAAATCCGTCTTGACTGCGGCTCATTGGAACCGACTTCACATGTCCAAACTCTGTAAAGGTTATTTATAGAGCAAACCATCATCTGGAGTGATATCTATTATGCAACGACCTGCCCAGTCACCGCACCTAAATCCTACTGAACTGCTCTGGAGTGAAGAATCTCAATCTAGTGAAAAACATATTTTTTTACGTTTTGCAGGAGGCACGGCAAAGTATTTTAGATAAACGTTCTTAGAAACACACCATCCAGATGCTGAGAGTGTGTAAAGCTGTTCTTCATGCTAAAAGCGGATGAATAAAGGGGATATTTATATATTTTTCTTTGGTCAAAGGGAATCTTCAAACTGTTAAATGATCTAGTTTGCTGCATAGAAAAGGAAGGAATGCATGTGTTTTTGAAGACAACGTTTCCACACTACAATACAATGACGTGCATTGTTAACATTGTTAGAATCAGGCTTATTGGCCAAGTGTGTTGACACACTCAAGGAATTTGGTTTCAGCTGTTGGTGACTGTCAAAGTACAGACATAAATAACACTATACATTCAGCTTGGACTATGGACTATGTACATAAAGTGTGAAAGTTCATGGTAGTGCCAATGACAGTATTGTGCCTCAGGTGCGATAAAGAGTTACTTTAGAATGGTGTACAATATACAGCAGTAATAGTGTGTGTGATATGAAGCAGGGAATATAATTATGGTGAGTTGTTAATGAGGGTGATAATCTGGGGAAAGAAACTGTTCCTGTGTCCAGCAGTTTGGAAGTTCTGTAGCACCTGTTAATTTTTTTTATTTTTTACCATTTTAATATAAACTTTCTTTCTTTCGGCTTCTCCCGTCGCCACAGCGGATCCTCCACACATTTTGATTTGGCACATGTTTTTATGCTGGATGCCCTTCCTAACGCAACCCTCCCCAATTTATCCGGGCTTGGGACCAGCTGGGGATGGTTCCCAGACTGGGAATCGAACCCGGGTCGCAGTGGTGGGAGCGCTGCATCTTAACCACTAGACCACCAGGGGACCTTTTTACCATTTTAATATAATTTGTTGTTTTTGTCCTGCTTAACCTGATGTGCACCACTGATGTTTTCCTACACCTTTATGTTGTTTACATGCAGTGTTTTTTTTTTTCTTAAGCCGGGCTACTATATCTTGCCTTACAGGTCATGGTACATTACAAAATGTGCAAAGATAGGGCACCGACGTCACTGGAAATTCCATACATCTCATATGACAGTTATGTATTCACTCAAAAGAAATACATCTCATATGACCAAACTCGGGCAAGTGTCACAAAAATAGAAAAAAACGTTCCAAAGTTCTTAGTGCATCACAAAAATTTTTTAACATTGTTTAATGACATCAGCAGAAAGTATTTCCGGCAGACACGCACATCATCTCTGTAAACATCTACACATTCTTTTGAAGCTTTAATAGCACTGAGCTCAGGAATAGCTTTAAATACCAGTAAAAACATTGAAATAACTCAATAAACTCATTAAGTCAGGAATTAATTAATGCAGTTTGTTTTCCTTTTTTCTCTCTCATGCCTTAAATAATAAAAAATTTCCATTTTGATTTCCTGTATTTTCTACTTTCTGTCAGGTTCTTTTTTCTCTTTTTGTTTCTCTTTTAAAGATCACTCTATTCTCTGTTATAATTCAGTGTGTAACATGTTGAGTCAGTCTTTCTCCCTTGCTAGTGATAATGATATCTGTACGAAGTGTGAGTTACTTTGTTTTTTTGACGGAGAAAATCCTAGAATTAGAGAAGCACATCTAGATTCTAGAAAAAAATAGTGCAGTCCAGGTTTCTCAGGGAAAGTCTGGATGCTGTAGGGAAGTGAAGCGCTCCTCCACTCCAGCATTAGAGCCCTGGCAGCAGGGCGAGTGGGTCACAACTCGTCGGCATACTTGCAAAGTCTAAGCTAACACCCATGGGAGCACTATTCCTCTTCGCTTCATGTGTCCAACAGGTTTGCTTTCCTCAGTGAAGCACCCACTGAGAAACCTGAAAGAGCTCTGGTTATAAGAGACTCTAATTTGAGGCACATAAAATAAGCTAGACTTTTAGGGACACCAGCAGCACAGGAAAGGTATATACTGGGAGCCAGGGTGCTGGACATGGCAGGTCATCTTGGGTTTTTTAAAAAGTACACTGAACAAAATTATAAACACAACACTTGTTTTTGCCCCTTTTTTCATGAGCTGAGTTTGATCATAAATTTTCCAACAATACAGAACACTGGAGAGTGAGAACTAACATGATTACTGGAGTATAAGATTATATATCTTTTCATGAGCTGAACTGAAAGATCTAAGAATTTTTCTTTGTACACAATACCTATTCTCTCAAATATTTTTCACAAATCTGTCTAGTTAGTCTGTTAGTGGGCACTTTGCCTTTGCTGAGAAAATCCATCCACCTCACAGGTGTGTCATTTCAAGATGCTGATTGGACAACATGATTATTGCACCGGTGTGCCTGGTCTGTTAAGAGTGGGATGGTATCCATCTTACTCAGGAATCCTTTCATTTCTTCTAGTATTGGTCATAGTCTCAAAACACCACTAGTTATGTGACTCTCCAGAGCCAAGGCCAGGGAGCAGTGAAATAGGCTAAACCGACCGTCTGCTAGCTGCACAGAGTCGACACTCATGATCCACCATGTTAGGACTGTGTCTGTCTTCCGAACAAAACCAAAATGTAGAAATTCTCAAAAGGTCTGTTTGAGTAAACTAATTAACATTAAATTAAATAAGAATGAATGCATAGTAGCACCTCTGATCTAAATATAGGTTTGTTGAATATTATATCTCTCACATCAAAAGCGCTGACTATGAATGAAATTATTACCGACCAGGAGTTTAATGAAATAAGGTCGACAGAAACGTGCATTAAACCGAACTTATATGTAGCATTAAATAAAGTGTTTAGAGTCCTCCTGGGTATCGTTACATACACCAGCCCTGTCTAAATGTCAGAAGAGGCAGAGTTGCTCACTTTATAACAGACCAATCAGTAAATAGAACATAATTGGCGTCAAACCAAATATTGACAGTATTTCAAATATCATGGAAGGAGAATCTTCTGAGTTATAGAAAAGCTTTTAGTGCTGCATATTTCATCACCCTCAAAGAAACAACAATCAGAATCTTATATTGTGATTCAGCATGGTAGCATAATAACAGGAAATAAAAGCACAAGATAAATTTAAGAGAATCACTTCATTTCATTTATTTCCTCATCAAAATCATTCACTTGTAACATCAATCCCTTGCCTACAAGTTTATTTAAGCAGATAATTCCAGAGGTAATTGAACCTGTTCTAAAACTAATAAATTCTTCCCTTAGCACTGAATTTTGTACTTAAATCCTTCAAACTGGCAGTTATCAACCCCCTAATTGAGAATCCTGAACTTGAACCTTGTCATCTGTCCAACTACAGGTGAATATCAAACCTCCTCTTTATCTCCAAGATTTTAGAAAGGGTTGTAGCACAGCAGTTCTGCTCACATGTACTTTTTATTTTTATTTTAAATGTATCAGTCAGGATTTAGGCCTGATCATAGCACAGAGACAGAACTAGTTAAAGTAATAAATAACCTGCTATTAGCCTCTGATCAGTGTTTTGTCTCTTTACTTGTGCTGCTTGATCTTAGTGCAGCTTTTGACACGTCAAGTCAAGTCAAATCAAGCTGATGGCGACAGCCATGGGGACTGTGGTGAAGGAAAAACTCCCTTAGATGTTATGATAAAGAAACCTTGAGAGGAACCAGACGCAAAAGGGGAACCCACCCTTATTTGGGTGACATCAAGACTGTGATTATGGTCTTTAAACAATTCAGAACACTGGAGAGTGAGAACTAACATAAGCACTGGAGTGTGTGATTATGAGTAAAGATCTTTCTACAGTCTTTTAGTCATTGTGGTTATAAAACTAGGAGCTACTGAGCAACTAATAAAATTGCTCAACATTTGCAATCATCACAGATCTAACACCAGCTTCTCCATGGCAGAGCCTTTACTCACTTAAGAATGTTCAATGTTAAAACTCCAGATTAAGTGGGATCCAATTGGCACTGGTACATCTCTAAATGGTTCGGGATATTTGCGAGGTCAGCATCTATTTCTTTAAAGGTCCATAATCTTCATAAGGTGGGACGTGACTGGTGCTGGAGCAATCTCAGGATGCCTTGGGATGGGAGGCTATAAATAGCAGTAAAAAAAACCCCAGTAAAAATGCTTTAAATTATTATGTACTGTGTAAAAAGATCTGGATGCATAAAGCATAAAAACAGCAGTTCTTCAGGACTGCATATAAAATATACACATGCTAATTTCACCATGTCCTCCATACAGGAAGGCTTCAGTGACTTATTGCATTTACATGCTCCACCACTTGATCATAATCTCCTACTTGCTAGACTGGAAAATGTTGTTGGAATAAAGGGAACAGCATTCCTGGCTCAAGTCTTATCTGACTGATCACTATCAGTTTGCTGATGTAAACGGTGACTCCTCTACACTCTCTGAGGTAAAGTTTAGTGTTCCACATGGATTCTGTCTTAGGCCCACTGCTTATCTCTTTATATATACTGCCTCTGGGTAAAATTAATCATAAACATGGTATTCGCTTCCATTGCTATGCTGATGAAACACAGCTCTATATTTCAGCAAAGCCAGATGAGAGAGATCAGTTTAAAAATGTTGAGGACTGTGTGAAGGACATTAGACAGTGGATGCTTAATAACTTCCTTCTGCTCAACTCGGATAAGACGGAAGTACTTTTACTAGGATTACATGAAGCTAGAAATAAACTTTCCGATTACATAGCATCTCTGGATGGTGTTTCTGTCTTAGTGTGTACAGCAGTGAAAGTGATTATTGACCCTAGTCTTTCCTTTGAGGCTCATGTGAATAATATTACCAGGATCACCTTTTTTCACCTTAAAAATATTGCTAAATGTAAAAATATGTCAGTACAGGATGCAGAAAAACTAGTTCATGGTTTGTTACATCGAGATAAGACTACTGTAACGCAAGTAAGAGCAAGAGTCATCACTAGATCTAGAAAATATATGCACATGACCCTGTTTTATTTTACACTGGCTCACAATTAAATCCCACATTGATTATAAAACACTACTTCTGACGTATAAAGCACTTAACGCTCTCACGCCGGAGTATCTGAGTGAACTTTTGTACCAATATGATCCCCACGCCTACTTAGATCAAAAGGTGCAGGCTATTTGTTGGTACCTCAAATAAAGAAGGGCAGATATTTCTTTTATAAAGCCCAAGAGTTATGGAATAGCCTTCCAAACATGTTCAGAATTCAGACACAGTATCAGTGCTCAATTTGAGGCTGAAAACATACTTAGACACACACACACACACACACACACACACATATAGACACACTGTTCCATATGCCTATATTGGTCGTAGAGGTCATATTTTATTCAAGAATTTTGGGTTAAATATTTGCACTCATAGGGAAGATTCATTAGCGTGTTTCAGGAACTGTTTTTTCTGTAGACTGCAGCTATCACACAGCATACAGTTTACATTAGATTAGAGGTTTAAAATCAAATATTTAATTGTAATATAAAGACATGCTCTCTGAGAGCGGTACACAAATATCACATGAAAACACTGAAGGTGTAGATTTATGATCCGGCTCGAATGCAAATAAGGTACATTCACACAAGAGAGATTTTAATTGCTGATATCAGTTTTACATCATGGCCTTCCGTGGTGTCCTACGTTAATCACTTTACCTCTTTATACCACCATTATGAGACCATGGCTATAGAAACTATCAGTTTTATAGAGAAACACAGTAGAACAGAGCACTGCATCACAGACAGGAGTCTCATACAGCCAGAATTAATGTCGTTACTAAAGCAAGAAACTCAATGAACACAATTCAACACGTCTCCGTTTACTGTAGCCACAGCTGTAACTTCCACATACATCATTTCTAGCAGAAGCATCGAAATTGACTTCATATAATGACCCTGGGTTTACCCTGCAATTTTCTGCATTTTTTTCAGTGCATTATGGTTTTCCTGGCAATTTCAAATGAAGGAAATTTGTGTGTTTTGGTTCAAATTCTTCATAGGAAAAATCACAAAAGTGTAAATGGTTCATGAAAAAACTTAACAATTGTTTTGGCTGACCATTCCTAATGATATGCATCTTGTAATTGCCCTCTAAGTGTATCTGCCACCTAATCAAATTCTCCTCTTTCAGTTGTGGAATGAAAAAAAGTATTAAATCCACATTTGTGCACTTGTGCAGTTTTGCTACAGATGCGGATTGTGAGCTCTGACTAATGTGCTCTCCGGCCGTCCGATCAAAGGACGTGGAAATGCCGACATCATTGTATGCCTGCTAGATGGCCTCAGAGTGGCCACCTCGCAATCTGCTTGGTTTGAGCAGCAGCTTCAAGCAACGTGGAATTTATGCTACAAGCACCTGCAGTGCTGATTTAAACCCTGGACTTGTGATGGAACCTAAAGTTAAACTCAGTTGCCTGAGAGAAAGTATTGAGAAAATGTTATACCCAAGTCTGATAGTCTTTAATCCAGCAGGGAAGGATTTGCTGGTCCTGCTGGCAGGCCCCTGGTTCAACAGAAGTATGTATGTACATTACACATTATACAGGTTCTCGATTACACATTATACATGCTCTTTATTCTATAAAGCCTAAACCAAATTATACAGAGAACAGCACTGAGCAGCTGCTTTATAATATTTTAATTAGGTTGGATGTGTGTGTGTTTTCGTGAGAGAGAGAGTGTGATGTACAGAATTATTAATACCATTGCAAACAGAGTCATATGATTTAATAGTGGTATAAAAATTTTATATGACTCGCTCTTTCATTACTTGTCCAATATGCCCATGTGATTGCAGAGCGCATCCGTGTTAATTCAAGGTTTATCTTCTAAATGACTGCCTTGTTCTGAGCAAACACATGGATTAGGTTAGGCATCGTAGGTATTCTGAGTGATGCATTACCATTCATCACCACCCACCCAGTCAGTACAGGGTGTTGTCCTGAAAAACATCCATGATATACTTCTTCTGCTTGGAATTATTTGCATGCCTTTTGATTAATTCATTGCTTGTAAACCCATCTGTATAAAGATGGAACCAGGCAGGGTGTGCCTTTTCATTGTGACTTGTTGAACCACATAGTATTCTGAGATTACATAGAAAACATTGCCTTAAATGTCAGGTCAGAGTTTATTGGTATATGATATAGGGCCTTTAAAGCATTATAAATCAGTTATAAGAGCTCTCAGGCTTTATAATGGCAAGTGTAGAGCTTTAAATGGCAAAGAGAGAATTGTCCAAGCATCTATATAGCATGCCCATGACCTGCATGGTGTCTGTGCTGGATTAGTAAAAGCTTGTAAGCAAACTCTGTAGCCCTCAAGTATTAGTTAAAGTGGTTAAAATGTTGGGTTCAGAAGGTTTACGAGGTATCAAGCCTTTGAGGAAGGTCCTAAACCCTTAAATGCTCCATTAATTTAACAAAATATTAGTTATTCACTATAAAGAAAAGCATGTTCCATATGCTATAAATGTAAATGTGTGAAAGTTTTAAGGTCTTGGTTTGGTTGGAGTAGCAGCTTCTAGGACTCATGATGGAACCAGAGGCTTCACAATGGTGGTTGTATAAGCTTGTAGGTATTAAAAAAGGGCTTATACTCTAAAAGTCAGAATGTCATGTTGATGAGCTTAAATATTTCAGAATAAGTAGCTTAGTGATGATGACGTAAAAACTGGGTCTTAGACTGAAATGCGTAGGGTATTAATAAAGGCATCATATAAAGGCTTTAGACTAATAAGCTTGTAAAACTATGAGCTTGTAAAACTATGAGCTTTAATGTGAGAACTAAAACGGGTAGTAGGACCAGGAGTGGAACCTGGAAGCTTAAAACCTGGAAAAGCAAGATCTAGCAGACCTGAGATTGGGAGCAGGAGCCTGAAGGCCTGAGATTGGGATCAGAATTCAGTGTGTCTTAGGGTGGATAAGGAGCTGGTTGGTCTCATAGTGGACCAGAGCCAGTTTCTCTTAGAGTGAGACAAGGAGCCTGTAGATCTCAGGGTGAGACAATAAGCATGTAGGTCTCAGAGTGGCACCAAGAGCCTGTAGGTCTCAGGGTGATACCCAGAGCCTGTAGGTCTCAGGGTGGAAAGAAGAGCTTGTAGTTCTCAGGGTGGGACCAAATGCCTGTTGGCCAAAGCGTGAGACCAAATGCTTGTATGTTTTATGGTAGGACAAAAAGAGCCTGTAGGTCTCAAGGTGATACTAACAGCTTTTAGGTCTCCCCGTGGATCCAGGAGCCTGTAGGTCTCAAGGTGAGTCCAGGAGCCTATAGGTCTCAAGGTGAGTCAAGAAGCCTATAGGTCTCTGTGTTGGAGGAAGAGCTTTTAAGTCCCAGGGTGAGACAATTAACTTGTAGGTCTCAGGATGGGAGGAAATGCTTGGAGGTGTCAGGGTGATAAAAGGGCCTGTAGATCCTGGTTGGAGGAGTGCAAAAGCCTGTAGGTATCGTGAAAACTCAAGGTTTTCATTCCTTTAATTTCAATATGCTATTTTAAATACTGTAGCATAACATTTTGTTTTTAATTTTCTTCTATAATGCCCTAGATGTCCTTAGCAGCCTTTATAGTCTATACAGAAGCAAACGGCTTGCTTTTATAGTCTAAACAGAAGCGAATGATTTGCTTTTGAACTGATTTTTTTAGTATTCCAGAAACACTGGAACACACTGTACAGCAGAATAAGTAACAATTTCCCACTCATTACCCTGAGCTTGCTATTATTAATGAAATGTCACCTTATCTAACCAGGCTAATTCATCGCAATCACTTAATGAGACTCGAGACATATGTGAGACTCGCAGGAGATTAAAGTGGTGTTGATGAGTAGCACTGCAGTAAGCACTGAATTTGTTCAGATTTGGGGTAATTAGAAGTTGTAATGACAGGAATGTGTATTAATTCTCAGGTGTAACTATGCTTGCTACTTGCAACCCTAAAAGAGTAGACACATCCATTTCAAGACCAACTGGTATTAAAAATCAGTTGATTTGCAGTGGTCAATTTGTCGATCCGGCCCCTGTACATTTTTACAGTTAATACGTAAATATGTAGGACAGCTTTTGGGTTGCAAAAATGGTTTAGTAATCTGTTATAGCATATAAAAGATATATAAGATTTATAGACCTTTCTGAAAACCTGCTCAGAAAAATCACCTTCGAATCCATTTTTCACTTGTTACCTTTATTGAGTTTGAAGTGAACGTATATAAAATTATTCGAACTCAACATCCAGACGGCTTGTTTCTCCTGGCTGAAGTGTTTTTCACACAACGGAGCTCTTTGGGTTTCTTTTAACAGGATTTAGCAAGACAAGAGATTCCCTACTGACCAGATTAGTTTAAATCCACGTCTGGAAAAACAAATCCAAATCCCAGAATCCAACATTGGACCCATTTTTGCTTTGTAGGTTCTGCATGGTCTTTTCTTCTTTTTTATTAATGCATAAATATTTCTGAAGCAGACATCAATGTGGACCTACAACACAAAGTACTGTCTGTTTCAATCAATAAATCTAAAGCTTAATCAGTGAAAGCAAAGGCTGTAAAAGTCATTCAACAAAGCCTTGTGTTTTTTTATTTTCGTTCCATTAAAGCAGCTCAGTCAGAGTGAACACTGCTTCGAGCTCTTATTTATAACATACATAAAGATATTGCAGTGCTTTGTGTGATTTGTATAAGCTCGCTGCTTCTCAGGCGGTTGCAGTGATTCATCATTTGTTGCAAGCTTTCAAAGTTCTTTTTTCTTTTCAATAGCTAAAGAAAATAGCATTCAATTCTCTGTAACAGTGTGGTGTATTGTGTTACTGATACTCGTGGTTATACACCACACATGGCAACATTTACATATAGAATTTTTATGTGGTTTTTTTTTGTATTCATTACTATGGCATTTCCACAGAACCACTTATTTCCTGTTCTCACTGACATAATACCAGCTGTTCTCTTACCTGCTTCTCTTCATTTCTCTCCAAATCCCAGCTGAACTATCAGGTTATCCGTTTCTACATTACTCATAAAAGGGTAAAATGTGTGAATCGGCATGCAGAGAACTCACGGTCTCCAATCGAATGGATTACAAAAAAAACTCCAGGAGGCATTGGTAAGCTTTTTGAATGTGAAACATCCTTTGTAGGATTTAACAAAAGAACATTCAAATAAACAGAGTTGAACAGAGTCAGACTAAGGACCTAATGGCCTGAAAGTAGTACTAGGAGCCTGAAGGTATAAAGGTTGGGACCAGGAGTCTGAAGGCCTCAGGGTGGGACTAACAGCCTTAATGCCTGAGGGTGAGACCAATTAGCTAAATACCTAAAAGTGGGACCAGGAGACTGGAGGCCTGAAATTGGGACCAAAAGCCTGAAGGCCTGAAGGAGAGACCAGAAGCCTGGATGACTAAGGAAGAAACCAGGAGCCTGAAGGCCTAAGTGTGGGGCCATAAACATAAATGGCTGAGATGTGTCTCATGCCTGCTCTGGAAGCTTTTATGTGGTAGCTGGAAAATAACCATCATCAGTAAATCATCAGTAAACCAAAGATCTTTGCAATAAGAGTGTAAAATGAAGGAGATATCTAAGTTTTTATCTTTCTCAAGAACATCTCTCAGTTCTTGAGATCCTTCTCTCACTGTGAACATACAGCACACACACAACAAATGTGTGCATTTGATGTCACTGGTGGCAGAAAAACTGAAGAATTACTGTATAATGCAGTAATATTGCGAACCACAGTGGAAAGAAATGCTGCTTGACTCAAAGCCATAAACTTGATGGCTCTTGTATTTTCTAAAAAAAATGTTTCCCACAGAGAATATCTAGAGAGAATATCTAGAGAGAACATGGCAGTGTTGTGTAGCAGCCCACTTCATACAGTAAACAGATCTCTCTCAGGAGAATTCTCTGCAGTTGGTGATGCATCTGCTCACATGCAGGTAATTTCCTCCCTCCTGTGCACACAGGTTTTATTCATGAGCTTTACAGATGTTTACAGCCTGAGACTGTGCTTTAGTTTTAAACCCTTACAGAAAGGTCATAGAGCAACTCATACTAGCTCCTCCCACATCTAACAATTATAGCTGCATTTACATTATTAACCTCTTTCCACGTTTCCAGTGACGCCTGAAACAGATCAGATACTATTACATTTTTGTAAACAACTGATCTCAGATTAGATATGGGCTACATGACATTTTATCTTTCTCAATTTCAACTTACCTGCTAATCTCTCTGACTCGTGTCTCTCTCTCTCTCTCTCTTTCTCTCTCTCTCTCTCTCACACTCTCTATACACGTATATATACATAAAAGTCTTTAATTTTAATTTAACATGTTCCTTCTGTTTCTGTGCAACAAACTTTGTAAACACAAAAACACAAGAAGAAAACAGTCAATAAGTGGAAGAAAGTCCAAATAAGAATTTTTGTCTCTAACAGAAGAACTTCCATAAGATGGAGAACAGGAGAGAAGATGTGATCAGACTCCATCAGCCTCACAGTCACACATGGATGCAGAAGCTTAATGCTTTGGAGTTGTTTTAGAGCAAGGAAGGTTCCAATAAGTGAAGGAATGCTGAACCAACATATTCCGTACTTCACCATATACCATGCGATTCCGTCTGGACTGTGGCTCATTGGAACCGACTTCACGGAGCAACAAGACGATGAGCCAAAGTGACAAATACGTCTGAACTCTGTAAGTGTTATTTAGAGAGCAAATGGTCTTCTGGAGTGACATCTATCATGGAATAGCCTGTTTTTGAGACAAGAGTAAGTTCAACCCAATCTTTCAGAAACACAAAGTGTTACTGGCTGGAGGGACCTGAGGATCCATTCATCATCTTCACTGATCTTGAGAACTTTAAACTAATTTTCGCTCTTTCACATCTCCATGGTTCCATATGAAAGCTGGTGTGCTTTCACAAGTGCCTTATGCTTAGTCTAAGAACTGGCAGATTCACCAGGCTAGTGGTTCCTACAAGGCTCTCACAACGGTCTACACTTTACGATAGCTTAGTTTCAAATGATCACCTTTAGATGTGACTTGTTTTCTTCATATCGCAGCTCTTTCTTTTACTCAGGGTTGATGCTCAGTGACAGTTGACAGCTTCCTGTGTGAAGGCTGAGATGATCTCTCTGAGTGTTTTACTCTTGAGCAAAGATAAAATTTATCTCAGTGCTCTGAGGATCAAATATAACCTGCACTGAGGAGCTAGATGTGATTTATGATTGTCACCTGGGCTGTAGGAATCACACCAATAAGGTCTGCAGAATGACATACTTTCACTTCATATCACCACTTCATATCGTTTTACAGACTGCAAGTGTGTGGGAAGCAGACTGGATTACTGTAAAGCAGTCTTATCTGACCTAGCTTACAGCGACACCGCTAATTCACTGAACAGCTCAGAAATCAGCCATGAGAAACTATCAGGATACAAAAGCACATCGCTTCTGTTTTTACAAACACAACATCAAATACACTATACGTCAAAAGTATTTACATAGGTTTGAGTGAAAGATTTTGGCCTGCTATAGAGCTCTAACACTACTGAACACCTTTAGGATGAATTGGAATGCTGACTGTACCCCAGACCACTTCACCTACATCAGGATCAGAAATCTCCACAAGCACACTCCAAAATCTAGTGGAACATTCCAGAAGAGTGGAGGGAATTATAGCAGAAAATGGGAACTAAATGTGAAATTGGATGTTAAAAAAGAAGCACATATCTTATGCTCAGGTGTCCACAAACCTTCTCAAATAGTGTAAAACTTCAGGTTTTACAAATTGTATTTTTACTCACTATATTAGCATTACATTTATGCCATTTAGCAGAGTTGTTAACAATTATCTAATTAAAACAATTGAGCAGTTGATGGTTAAGGGTCTTGTTCAAGGACCCAGCATTAAAGCTTAGTGATGGTGGGATTTGAAAACAACCCCAAACCATTAAGCTTCCACCTCCATGTGTGACTGTGGGGGTGATGGAGTCTGATCACATCTTCTCTCCTGTTCTCTATCTTAAACAAGTTCTTCTGTTAGAAAAAAAATGGTCCCATTTAGACTCCACAGAACTTTCTTTCACTTATTCACTGTCCAATATATATCAGCTTATGAACTTTCTCTGGGACAAGCACCACAGATGCATAATTTGATTTGAGAATGTTGATGGGGAAGTATAGAGAAGGAATTTCATTGTGTGTTTGTGGATTTAGAGAAAGCGTATGACAGGGTGGAGAGAGGAGTTGTGGTATTGTATGAGGAAGTAAGTTGTGTCAGAGAAGTATGTGAGAGTGGTGCAATGATCGGCTCTGAGCCCTTTTCTGTTTGCAGTGGTAACAGACAGATTGAAGGACAAGGTTAGACAAAAGTCTCCTTGGACTATGATGTTTGTGAATGACATTGTGATTTGTGGTGAGAGTAGGAAGCAGGTTGAAAAGAGCCTGGAGAGGTGGAGATATGCGCTGGAGAGAAGGGGAATGAAACTCAGTAGGAGTAAGACAGAATACATGTGTGTGAATGAGAGGGAGGGCAGTGGAGTGATGGAGTTGCAGGGAGAAGAGGTGGAGAAGGTGGAGGGGTTCAGGTACCTGGGGTCAACAGTGCAAAGTATTTGAGAATGTGTTAAAGAAGTGAAGAAAAGAGTGCAGGCAGGGTGGAGTGGGTGGAGAAGAGTGACAGGAGTGATTTGTGATAGAAGAGTATCTGTGAGAGTGAAAGAGAAAATTTATAGGACTGTGGAAAGACCTGAAATGTTGTATGGTTTAGAGACAGTGGCATTGAGTAAAAGACAGGAGGTGGAGCTGGAGCACAGCTGAAGATGTTGAGAATTTTGTCGAGAGTGACGAAGATGGACAGGATTAGAAAAGATTTTATTAGAGGAACAGCGCATGTAGCACATTTTGGGGACAAGGGGAGGCAGGCGTGATTGAGATGATTTGGACATGTGCAGGAGATGGGTAGGAGAATGCTGAGGATGGAGCTGCCATTAAGAAAGAAAAGAGGAAGACAAAGGAGGAGGTTTATGGATGTGATGAGGGAAGACATGCAGGTAGTTGGTTTCCAAGAGGCAGATGTAGAGGACAGAGGGGTATGGAGATGGATGATCCACTGTGGTGATCCCTAATGCGAGCATCTGAAAGAAAAAGAAAAAATGACCTTTCCTTTTTAGATACATTTTCTCTTCCTGGGGTCATATAGGCAATGTTTTTTATGTAAATTATATGCAAAGAACTTCAAATGATAGTACTAAAATTAGCTAGTTGACATTTAGCATAAAAATAAAGTTTATTTATTTATTTAAGTTCATTCAGCTAGTTAGACTTGCCATGTTAGTAACAAGACCTCTTCCTAGACTACATAACAGTTTACTTACAACCAGTCACCAAACATTTATTCAGTACATTCACAAACTTATTGTAATTATCCATATCCCCCATGGTTATTTAGTAATGCTATTTGGGCTCTCTGCAGCCCCTTTTGTTTATCTATGCCCCAATAATGATGTTCTCAAAGACATGCTGGGAAAATACATCTACATCAACCTTGACCATCATGTCCTTAAACACCCCTTGGAACATCAACGTCAAATTGAAGAAAAACTACTCACCAACACTATTTTGTTTTAAGGATTGAATTATATTTTTAATTATGGCATTTGGCATTCGCTCTTATAAAGAGTGCCTTACATTGCAAAGCTATGGGGTTTTGTGCAAGGGCTCAGGAGTGGCATCTTGGTGTGGCTGAGATTTGAACTCACAACCTTTGGATCCAAAGGCCAATGCCTTAAACACTAAGCTCCCACCTCCCCACATTTTTATAAGGATTTTAACATTTATTTAACAGGGCCACGAGGGACCAAGTCAAGAAGACCACAATGCACAAACATTCAGAACAATGATGGACCTTTAAAGTTTTTTTGGCTTTACTCATTTTTCTCACATATCAGTACTATGCCCCATTCTATTACTTCCCTGCTCAAAAAGAAAAAACAAAACCCCTAAAACCCATCAGCAGAGAAATCTTTTTAGCAACTTAAGACAGGATTTTGAGACTAGAGTAGGTTCACTCCACTCTTAGCAACCTGGCAAAAAGCCCAAGGTGTTACTGGCTGGAGGGAGCTGAGCACCCATTCATCATCTTTACTGGCCACAACAACCCAGAGCCCAAACTCATCTTTACTCCCTCACATCTCTGTGGTTCCAAATATATGAATTCTGGTGCATGTTATGAATGCAAAATACTATGTGTGAGGACTGGGACATTGACTGCACACCCCAGCATCTACAAGATGGTATCACAAAGTTTCGAGACTAATGGTTTAACGGGTGCTATTCTAACTGCTTGCGCTACCATGCCTGCCATTTCCTCATGGACAGCAAGTCAGATCAAAGAGCAAATGTGAAATTCAGTGTGATACTGGGCAAATCTGCCTCAGAGACGTTTGACATTGCATACATTTGATATATGATGCAATGAGTCATTTAAGGTGTTTTAGGCAGCATCTGACCTTCAAACGCCGAAGAACATCACTGGAAGGCGAAGAGAGATCAGGAATAACCCCAACCCCTGAAGATTTTGAAACCGTCCAGCAACTTGTGCATGGTGATCGTCTAAGAACAATCCACATGATCTCACTTCCGCAAGTCCTCCTCTGAACTTCGCCCTCTTCCTGAAGATGATGATTCAGCTCGAAGGTCACCATTTTGACACAATTGTAGACATCCAAAATGACTTGCAGAAGGTGCTTGACACACTTCAAAAAGAAGACTTCAAGGACATGTTCCAGAAGAGGCAGGAACGTTTGTGAGCACAGTATTGATGTGCAAAGGGGACTATTTTGAAGGTGTCATTGTGTAAACATAGATAAATAAAGTACTTTATTGTAAACAGAGAGAATCTCGAAACTTTTTGATACCCCTCTCATATGTGTACCATGCAATGCCGTATCATCATGCACCTCATGATATCCATATGCCAAGGTACCAGGAGCTTAACAGAAGAGAGAACTGATGCTATCAGCGGTTTAGCTAGAGACCAAAGATTTCCAAAAACGTAGAAAACCAAAAGACAATAGATACATCAGTTAATATTAGATCCTCAAACAAATCCAGCTTGTTACCTACAAGCTCATGTTGCATTTAACTCATATTTCATGACTCTCATTTAAAACCTTTCATTTCAGGGCTGGTAGCCTTTCACCATCCATGTTCTAAACACTATTGGCCAAACAACATACCTAGAAAAATCCACACTCAACTCCCGGGGTGGCAAAACTGGATGACTGGATTGCCTCGGAGGGCTACAATCAACGAGCTGGGTTCTCATACACCTCAGGAAGACCTGTTTTCTATCTCACACTCAGACTACTAAAGAGTCAATACACTTGAAATAACACCCAGTTTTTTACCTTTTCTTTGTTTTCCACTCCTGACTTTCCCAGTCTTTCTTTCCCATGTTTGAACCAGATTGACATATTTATTATGCCTAATGTTTTCTGTTTCCTCATCACACGATCCTTGTTTGGGTTTTGATTTTGCTTTAAACCATCATTAAAACCATTTGTACTGCCCTCACGTCTGTCTCAACATCTCCGACAGCTAGAACATTGCTAACTAATCATGATAGATAATCTGCAAGCTGATGTATGTGGTAATTAAATGTGAATCATAGGACATAAGTTTGCCACGTCAGTCATATTCAGTCTTCATTTATTATCAACAATGACACAAATTCACAGTAGGAAACATCCCATTAAATGTATAAAAATGCATTTTTTTTTATTACGAACCAATTTATTCCCTGACCTTGTCTCTGATATTTTTGGACACAGTTGTGAGTGCCTCGGTTGTTTATAGCCTGCTGTTTACTGCTGAGCAATATTCCGTCCCATTGCCCCTATTCTCAAAACGCCTTCACTTTATCTCAATATAAACAGTTCGGCTGGAATTTCAGTATTTTCGAAGCACAGTGATACTCGTCCATTTAAACTTTATTCTGTATCATTTTTGGAGACATTTTTTTTTTCTTACAGATAAACTGAGGGATAATTCACACCAATATTGTTCAATGTTGCCCCTCAGTTTGTGTCCTGTTTCCCTCTCCTCCTCCTCCTCAGTCCTTTTTACCAGCTTCGTCTTCTGAAACACAGGAAATACGAAGTTGATTCATCACGGCAGCTTCAGCTTCACCAGCACTGATGATTCCCTTCGATTTTTTTTTTCCTCAGAATACTAATGAGCGAAGCTTGAATGCTGCATCAATCATGATTTATGAGATGGAACCTAAAGTCTATGAGAAACTGGAGGAGGAACGAAGATTTGTCTCGATATGATGCTTCGTCAATTGTCTGAGATTATGAGACGCAGAGACGCTGAACTTGAGCAGTTTGGGGTTTTTATGGAAAACTAATCACATTACGATGAAGTAGAGTTTATTACAATTTTTCACTGGCAAAAATAAAATCCAATAACTTTAGAAATATTTTTCTTCTTGTAATTTTTATTATTAATAATGCATAGGGAGAGCAGAGGGATATAAAGCAGACACTAAATTCATATATGTCTGAAACATTTTCGATTTAAAAAGCTATTTTTAACATGCGCTGTTATGTCAAAAGTATTGGGACACCCGATTTTCCAGCCATATGTGGTTCAAACATTTGTGTAGGATGTCTTTGGATTCCTTAGCATGAACTTTTCCCTTCACTTGAACAGCTCCATTAAGATATGCTTCACGTGAGATGGAGTGCTCTGGAGATCTGACCTCCACCCTATTGAGGTAATTTAGAAAAGCTAACTGTACCCGAGGGCTTCTCACCTCACTAACCTGACTAGACTAAATGCTGACAAAAGTGTGTACTGTGTTTTTTCATTCTGAAGCGCAGATTGATATTCGCTATTCCGTAGTAGTAGCAAAAATAGTTATAATTAAACAGAATTGTTTTAAATATGCATAAAATGTTGACATGCCAACCAACTGCAGCTTGTAATGATAAAGCTTATATACACCAATCAGGCATAACATTATGACCAGCTGCCTAATATTGTATTGGTACTATTTGCTGCTAAATCAGTTACAGCATGAATTTCCTCAGCAGTTTGAGCTACAGGAGATCGTCTGTCAGATCGGACCACATGGACCAGCCTTCGCTCCCCACGTGCTTCAATGAGCCTCGGCCGCCACGACCCTGTCACCGGTTCACCACTGTTCCTTCCTTGGAGCACTTTCGATAGATTCTGACCACTACAGACCAGGAACATCCCACAAGGCCTGCAGTATTGGAGACGCTCTGACCCAGACATTTTTTCTGCTTCTAACATCAACTTTGAGGAAATAATCAGTAATCAGTGTCATTGTATTACCAGTCATAATGTTATGCCTGATTGGTGTATAATTTAGTTGAATTAGCTAGCTCAGCCAGTTCTTTTCTTAAAATCAATTCTTATACCTTATAAAAATTCTTATATTAATAATTCAAAAAGTTTTTTACTGAAGATGAAACTTGCACATTTCACATTGTTGAGTATGGAATGCATTAATGGCGGAAAATTAGCAGGTCGCAAAGGTGACTGCATGCACTGGTGAATGTATCAATTTTTTTAAGATCATTTTTGGATATAAAATATTACATTTTGCTGAGAGCACATTTGAATTATTTTACTTTTAATGCCTGTCATCTCTTAGGTTACAAGGTGATATTATGAGGAATTTCAGAAAGGGAAAATACCAAAATGTCACTCTATTATTTTTGCTTAGACACGTCACCAGAATCGAATTGAATCATCTATCCACTGCCGGCTACAGAATATACTGCTGTGACGTCTGTGGCAGAATGAAAGCATGGAGGTGGGGGTGAATAAAAAGGAATAAAACTTACGCAAACCAAACATGAGTGTAGACAATTACTGTTTACTTACTAACTAATGTCTGATGCTTGACCGCACCCTGATTACTACACCTACATTTACAGCATTTAACTTTAGAAGCTCTTAATGATAACTTTAGCAAGTACATTCCAACACAGTAAAAGTCTTTCCTCACATATACAAGCAACGTTATGAAGTTAGCTCAGACAGAAGGGTCAGCCATGGTACAGTGCCCCTGAAGAACTGAGGGTTAAAAACCTTGCTTAAGGGCCTAAGAGTGTCAGCTTGGTCATACTGGGGTTTGAAACCCTGACCTGCTGATCAGTAACCCACTACTTCCTACTACAGTATCACTTCTTAGAGCGGTGCCTTGACGTGTCTATCAATAAATACATTCTGATGCTGGGCTACTAGGTCCCAGCCAGTATATAAACTCAGTTGGGGAGCTGATGCATCAGTACTTCTGGAAGTAGACATAGTGGGTAGACTTGTAGCTGTTTGGCAGTGGTGGACAAAGTACACAAAGCATGTAGTTGAGGAAAAGTAGAGATACACTTGATAAAATATGTCTCCAGTAAAAGTGTCCCTTTAAACTTTTACTTCATTTGCCTTCAAATGTACTTAAGTATTCAAAGTACTATCATTTATTAAAGCTATAATGTTCTTATTATCATCAAGATAATACTGTAGAATGATATTAATGAGTCAAACACTGATTGATATTTATTACAATTATCATGAGCCCAAACCTTCTTTATAAAAGTCATGTAAATGTTGTGTTGAGTTCTGGAGTTTCTTCTTCATTTATTCCTTTCTAAATGTTCTGTTTGATGTTGAACTGATGCTAAACTGTATGTTTGGTGCTCAGTAGATACACCAGGTGGCAAAACAAGTGCGCTCGATCCTGATTGGTGACTCGCTGCGTGGTTAACCAGTTACATTTTTATCCTCATAGATAAAAAGGAACGACTGATTTCACTAAATGTAGTTGAGTAAAAAGAAAAATAATTGACTTTGAAATGTAGTGAAGTTAAAGTAAAAGTCTCCCCAAATACTTCAGTAAAGTACAGATACATGAAAAAACTGCTTAAGTACAGTAACGATTAACATTTACTTCATTAATGTCCATTACTGCTGTTTGGACATTGTCTAGGTGCTAAAACAGAGACTATTGTGTCAAGCATTTCCCAGACTTTTCGTTGCACCAAACAACAGGAAACCTGTCATTTTGTGTATGTGTGAGGAGATCTTATTCTGCACCAAGTGATGTAAATACAACAAACAATATTTGAATTGAATCTGCTGATAAAGTTCAAAACCAAACAACTGGCTCCAGCGAGTTTCAGTTCCTATGGCACATGGTTTCTATTGTCCCTGGAAGCCTTTGCTGTGCAAGCTTTAGTTCTTAATGACCATAGAGCTCCAAATAACCCCTAAATCATTTCAAACCAATTCAACCCTGTCATGTGTATAAAGGTTAGAGTACACGGTAAAGAGGTTAGAGCTTTGACTTATTGGTTTGAACGTCACAGTCTGTTTTGACCTTTAAAGCTAACTGCTAAAAACGGTCGATGCATTTCAATCACCTCTAAACACTAAACTTTTTTTTTTTTACATAAAATGTAAAGCTGCACCATATGTTCAGGACCATATGTTCTAATTTTAATAGGCACACATTAGCAGAGGCCATGTTACCCTGCCATCCTTCTAAAAAATCTGAAGGTCTGATAGAATATAAATATAGCAATCTGAAAATGGCAGATCTGAGCTGACAAGCTGTCTCCATTTGGCTGCATATCAAGAATATCAGCAATATTTATGTCTATTCTTCATAACTCTCCTGTAGAATTAAAAGAGAGAGATTAGATCAGGCATGAGCCAGCTCAGAAAATTCTTATTAAATGTCATTCCTTGTGACAGCATGCCATCTTGCTGTCTAATCATCATGCAAATGGCTTACCTTCTCGAACAGGTGTGAAGACTCCAAGACGAAGTGAATCATGTAATCTGCAAGGGGAAACATCGGGTAAGTCTGAAGGAATATGAAAAAGTGCAAAAAGTACAATATTTTGGCTGTTCCTTGGGACATTGTATTTGCCCGAATCTCCACCCATGTCCAAAGCTTCTCCCCCATGGACCACCCACTCTGCCTATTTCTTAGACATTAAACTACCCCTACCAATGGGCCACTCTTTTCCTTATCCAGAAACTTCAAAAGACCATCTGTAGACACTATTTGGATTATTTTGCTTTTAATAGAGGCATCTTACATATTCTACAATTATATCCAAAATTTTTGATGCCCTAAACATGCCTCTCCCTTCCATTTCTTACATACCCCTCTGTCCTGCCCTTTCTCTGCCACTTTCCTTACCTACAAATCCTAATAGTATGTCTTTAGTCAACGTATTTATGCCCAGCCCATATCACATATTTGCCAGTGCCCTGCCTGTTCTTTAACCACAAATCCCAATGCCCAGGTCATGCCCCATCCATTATTTCTCCTCACACCCCTACAGTGTATCACTGCCAAAATGATGCAACTTGCCCTATTAATGATCTGCCCATAGACCTTAAATAATACAATAATACAAGCAACTTGCCCAAGTTCCTCCTATGCCTTGGCCAGACCCTCACACCCTAATGATGGAAGGTTTTAGCTCAGTGGTTAAGAAATTGGACTTTGGATCGGAAGGTCACATGTTCAAATCCCAGCATCACCAAGCTGTCATTGCTGAGCCCTTAACCATCAATTGCTGGTAATTGGATGAAAAAAAGCATGGCATAAATGTAAAGGATGTGTCTCACATGCAATTTGCCCATGTCCCATGCTGTGCTACCACTTTTCTTATCCCTGTACCCCAATAGTGCATTACTGCCCCATCCCCCGGCCCTTCCCTGCCGCTTCTTCAACCACAAACTGCAATTGCCCAGCTTTTATCAAACAAATGCAACTTACTCATGCCATTCCTTTCCTCACAAATCCCAATTTTTAGGTTCTATAAAATGCCACCGGTTGTCACCTATCAAGGTATTTTTTTGTTGTTTTTTTAAGTATGCATGCTAAAGTGAAACTGTAGGAGTAATTGTAAAGGTTTGCTGATTCAATCGAAATTGTGATATGTAAATTGGACGTTCCAGGGTCTGATAATGAGCACCTCACTCACAGGTGGGCAGAGAGTCTGTCAGCTGTCTATAGGCACCAAACAAATCATTATTTCCTGCATGGGGTAAACAGAATGGAGCACGACTTTTTTTTTTTTTTTTTTAGATTGGTAACAGAGTCATTTTGAATGGTTTTCTTTCCAAAACTTCTGCTTTATTAGATTTTGACAATGTTGATATAAATAGCATGAGTTGCTGAGGTTGCCTGTTACAAATCACAACTCCAACTCTCAGCACACACCACAGCATGCAAACATGGCTGCCAAAGATGACACTTCCTGCAATGGGCAATGCTAACTCTTTCCAAGGTACTGATTTACATTTTACGTTACATTTGCATTGATGGCATTTGGCAGATTCCTTTATCCAGAAAATCTTACATTTATGTCATTCATGCAACTGAGCAGCTATGGGGTTAAGGGCCTCATTCTGGGGGCCAGGAGCTGGGATTTGAACCCACAAATTTCAGGTCTAATGGCCAATGCCTTAACTACCACATCCCACCTTTTTGGACAGTCCGACGCAAAGTTTTTCTCAGCGTCTCTTCTATACGCCTGACTTGCCAACTCGTCTTGTATCATGTAGCTATTGTGTGTTTACTTTATTCATTTTTTTCACTCAGTTTTGTGATTCATTGGTGGCCCAGTTTGCCCTGCTCGGTCAAGGCATCTTTACCCTGACCTCGACTCTGCCTTTCGCTCTGGATTTGTTTGCCCATGTTTATTAAACTAAGAACTTCACTTACCTATTATTGCATTCTCATGTCTTTGCATATCTTTCCAAACCTGCAGCACTTTGGGTTTAAACTCAAGTAGAGAATTTCTATCTGCAACACATAAGTTAAAAAAAAGTTATTCTGCTCTCGATTGCACCTCTTTATTTTTAAAACATGATTTCATATATCAATTTAAATAATTCTGAGTGCTTTTTTGCATATTGCGATGTTAGGAAGCTTAGAGTCAGCCATGACACAGCACCCCAGGAACATAGGGAGTTAAGGACCTTTCTAATGGGCCCATAAGAATGTATATTTTCAAGAGTCTGTCTTGAACTGTCTGGCCAAATTTGTCTTGTAGTGCTGCAGTGTTTCCCAATGTTCTATAGTTAGTCTCTGCTGGGGTCCTGGTTGACTTGGTTTCAAACCGGTGCTGGCTGTGTGAGAGACAGGGTCTCTGGCAGTGTGCCATAGGGGGTATGTGACTCCAGCTGCAGAGACATACTGAAACAAGTCAGGATTTAGTTGGGTGGGGGCCTGTGAACTTATCCATCAGTTCAGCCTTTAAACTTTATCTCAGTCCTCCTCCCAGACAAACACAACCACTTTATGAAGATATTTGCATTGTTTTCCATCCAGGACACCATAAGCACTAATCTTCTGTCAGACAGGACAGGAAGGGTATGGGGAGATGTGGCTCAAACACCAGCAGTTGGCAAAACTGCACGTGCTGGCCCTTGAATGGGGCAGATGTTTACACAGGTTTTGGAGAGCAAACTGGATGTTTCTTGTCAAGAGCTCCTGTTTGGCCAAAAGTGCCTTGTAGGGCTGCAGTGATTCCTGCTGCTCTATGGTGCTATAATATACAGTCAGGATTAGGGGGAAATTAGGGGTCTGTGAACAGTTTAGCCTTTAATATTTCTCTCAGTCCTCCTTCCTGACAAATGCAAACCTTTACAAAGATAGTTTCATCGTTTTCTTAAATCCAGGACATAATAAGAGCTAGAGTTAATAACAATCTGCAGTAATGTGTGTTTAACCGACCTTCTGTCCTACATTGAGATCGAGTCATTAGCTGCACTGTTGTATTCTTTCAATCACACACTGTGGTCTAATCAGTATTCAGTATTCAGTACAGCTCACACTGTTTGACCTTCATGCGTGTTGTGCTTAATATGGAGGAGACTGACCCTTGCATGTTCAAATGCAAATGTCAGAACAACATCTGTGTTTGCTTTTAATGCCTTGGTGTGTGTACATTTGTGTGTGTGTGTGTGTGTGTGTGTGTGTGTGTGTGTGTGTGTGTGTGTGTGTGTGTGTGTGTAATTTCATGTTCACATTTGTACTTAAATGTCAATCCAATGTCCATAAAATATTGGGTCTCTGGATCAACAACACACAAAACGAGTACACAACACACTCACACACAGTTCTGGTCAGAGACTTCATCACTGTGACACTACCAGACACACTAAATCCACTACAGTTCACGTACCGCCAGAACCACTCTACTGAGGACACCATTGCTCATCTCCTCCACACTACGAAAAAGGAATTATGCAAAAATGCTGTTTGTGAACTACAGTTAAAAGTTCAACACCACAATTCCCTCCACGCTCACATCTTATTTGGAGGTCCTGGGACTGAGCCTGCCACTTTGTCAATGGATCTCCAGCTACCTGACAGACAGACCACAAGCCGTACAGGTGGGCAAACACACCTCATCCACCCTCACCCTCAGCACTGGAGCTCCCCAGGGTTGTGTTCTGAGCCCGCTGCTGTACTCACTGTACACATATGACTGTGTGGCCACCTCCAACTCCACAACCATCCTCAAGTTTACTGACGACACTGTTGTGGTGGGCCTGGTCTCCAACAATGACAAGACGGCCTACCTACAGGAGGTTAAAAACCTGAAGAGATGGTACCAGAAGAACGATTTTCTCCTGAACATCAGCAAGACTAAGGAGTTGATAGTGGACTTCAGCACGAAGCAGGAGCGGTCATACCAACCGCTAATCATCAACAGAGTGTGGACAGTTTCCGGTACCTAGGTTTTCACATTACATAGGACTTGTCTTGGTCCTGTCACATCAACACCCTGGTGAAGAAGGCCCAGCAGCGTCTGTACCATCTGAGAGGCTTAGGGGAATTTAAACTTTCCTCTCAGGTGCTAAAGAGTTTCCACACCTGCACTATTGAGAGTGCCCTGACGTGCAGCATCACTTCCTGGTTCGGGAACAGCACCATGCAGGACAGGCGAGCCCTCCGAAATATAGTGCGGTAAGCTGAGCATACCTAGCTCCCTTACCTGCAGGACATCTACAGCAAGCGGTGCAGGGCCAGGAGGATTGTGAAGGACCTGTTGTTTAAGACAAACCCTACTTTAGAAGACACTATGGATAAAAGCATTTAAACCATCAGACCTTATTTTTGGTGTGTCCCAAACCACCATGCAGTCATTGCATTATTAAAGGAAGTGTGTGATTTAGGACATGCCCAGTTTATAGGACACTATTTAAAAAGAGTATAACCCATCAGACAGCATTGCGGTCGTGTCCCAAACTGCTATACAGAATTTGCATTATTAACGGGGGTGTGTCCCAAACCACATACTCTATTTGCCAAATGGCCTATAACAAGTATTATTTGCTATATTTGAACACTTTGGGATTCCACAGTGCCAACTGTGGACCACTAGTGCACTATGGAGTTACTCGAGAATGGTTTAGAAAACAGCCCTTGCCTTATTCTTTAATTATTCAGACAGTCATCTTCATTAGTTTCAGGGAACTGTGATGGAGTGCACTTCTTGCTCACCTCTTCTGATTCTTCTCCCCCTCCCTTTCAGCACTCGCTCACAGTCTCATTCCCCGCTTCCTCTTTCTCTGCTTGTTTTTCACTTTGTAGTTAATCTAACTGGATGGACGTGTGATCCGCCCGAGGCTCCCTGAGGCCGAGGCGCTCTTCTGTTTCTCCCTCAGCCCTTCACGCTGTCTAAACCCACTTTTAATACGCTCCAGGGCCCTTGGTGACCATCTGACTTGTGTCCTCCACACAGCAACTGTCTCCCCCCTCCGTCTTTATCATGTCTGTCTGTACAGGCAGCACCTAATCCTAATTATAGTTGTTCTTAAAAGAGCACAGATTGAGAATAGTAATAAGCCCTTATCCATGAAGTGCACACTTCACAGGTCACGACTTGATCGTCTCTCATTAATATTAGCTCCATTTGTTACAATGATCATTACCAGATTTATTATTTTCACTCCAGCTATTAGCAACGTGATCTTCGAAGAGTCAATTCTTATATATCGCATATGATATTAGCTTTATTCTAAGAAAATGAGTTCCTCCCTGGGTTTCAGGAGCTCTTAAGTATTATCAAGTAATAACCAGGTTCTATTTTTTTCACGAGATGATTAGAAATGTAGTAAACATATTAAAAAGGCTCTTTATTGGAAATCTAACATTTCCAAAATAACTAAAGTTTTAGATTTTGAATGAGGAACACTCTACCACAGAACCCTTTAAGATCCAGTGTATAAGGGGAAAAAAATTCTTCAGGGGTTCTTCAAAGAACCTTTTAGGACGTTTTTCAAGGGTTCTTCAAGTGAACCATTTTTATATGATTAGCAGATGTGACATATAAGATGTTTGGTCGAAAAACATATTGTTTTATGACGTACAAAGCTTCAACGCTACAGTCTTATAAATGTAGTTCTTCAGATGTTTTTCCTCAAAAGAACCATTGCAGAACCATTCTGAGTTTATGCTTATATTATATCTTTTGTGGATGTAAGCTTAGAGAACATATAAGATCCAGTGTACAACAATTTTGGTCTGATAAACAAATTGTTCCATAATGTTAAGAATCTCAGAAATGACGTTCTTTAGATTTTCTTCTCCAAGAGAACCATTAAAGAACCATTCTAAGTGTGTGCTTATTCTTATATCTGTGTATCTATATGTGGATGTAAGCTTAGAGAAGATTTGCAATTGTTTCTTCTTCAGGATTTTTTACTCAAAAGAACATTTTGAGGAACTTTTGAGGAACTTTTTAAAAATTTTTGCTTATTCTTAAATCTTTAGGGTATGTGAGGTACAAGATGTTTGGACCAAAAAAACACATTATTCCATGATCTGCAAAGTGGTTCTCTAGATGTTCTTTTCTAAGAGAACTATTGAAGAGCCACTCTTAATTTGTGCAGATTCTCATATCCTTATTTGGATGTGAGCTCAGAGAACATTTGGGATCCAGTGTACCAGATGTTTGGGCCGATAAACACATAGTTATATAATGTACAACCATTAAAAGCTGTATCTTTAGAAAATAAGTTCTTCAGGATTTTGTCAAGAAACCTGAGGATTCTCCAAAAGTACAGCTGATGAACCACCTCAGAGTTGAGCTGATTCCTCCAGCTTTAGAAGTATTATGTAGTTAAACGGAGAAACATTTGTGTTGATAAAATTATCCATAAAAGATTCATGGTTGGAAAAGAAGTTCTATGGAAGTTCCCCAAAAGGATCCTGGAATATTTCAGGGATATTTTTAATCTTTTCTTCTGATTTGGGTTTTAATGCTTTTCTATTGTGCGTTTCTACATGGAATCTATAAAGGGTTCAGAAGGACAACAAGAGAAGCATAAACAGTTCTGGATTTGAGCTGATTCTCACCTGAAACCTGAAGAAATCAAATTCGTCTACAGTGGAGAAAAATTGAAGTGTTCTGTAGAAACGTTTGGGCCGATAATCGCCTCTAAAATGACACTTAGTGACTCCTCAGCCTTGGAGTTTGTGTGTGTGTGTGTGTGTGTGTGTGTGTGTGTGTGTGTGTGTGTAAAGCCCTACACACATCCCAGCATGCTCCCTGATGCTATCGGACACTATCGATGGCTTATGAAGCAGCAGCGGGTGTTAGGTCAAGCACAATAACAGCAGCGATAGAAAGCGGCGGTGTTTCATCCGAGAGAACACTGCGGCGGGGTTTTAATAAGAACACGAGAAGCAGAACGGAATTGTGGGTAGGAGGATGGGGGG
>MU585527.1:2602626-2635126 GCA_024362625.1 Silurus asotus
CAATCACAATAAAACACACACACACACACACACACACACACACACACAGTACTGTAGATTTATCACGGGACTGTAACACCTCCAGTGAGCTGTCACAAGGATTAACTTCACATGCGCTACATCAACACACACACACACACACACACACACACACACACACACACACACACACAGTTATAAGGGTTTGACAGATGTAGGGCTGCCGTACGGCACACCCATCTGCACACAGCTGCAGACTGATGAGAAATGATAACACAAACGCTGGGGAGGTGACGGGACAGTCATCAAGTGACATCACTACAGTGGGCTACACCAGGACTAAACTACGTCTCCATGGCAACAAGGACACGTTTTTAATAAACACTGGTGAAAAAGAAGAGGCAGAGGTGAACTTCTAATAGTTTTAATTATGCAATTTTATATATATATATATATATAAATAAAATGAAAGTATGCTCAAATTCAATAGGAGCAAAACCAATCCAATATTCCTGCTGGAAATAAAAAGGGATTTGCAATGGCTTTAATTGTTATAATGGGATTTACAATGATTTTATGGCTATAGTGGGATTTGTACTGGTTTTGAAGCTTTTTTCTTTGGAATTTGTACTGGTTTTATTGGTTATAATAAAGTTTGTAATGGGTTTTAAATTGTTATAATAGGAATGGTATTGGTTTTAAAAATGTTAATATACATTTCCAGTAGTTTTAATATTTATAACTGAATTATATTGGTTTTAATCGTTAGAATAGGAAATATTATGGTTTTAATGGCTGTAATGGGAGATGTAATAATTATAATGGGAACTGTAATGGTTTTCATGGTTATTAAGAGAATTGTATTGCTGGATGATTGGTTGATTGCATCAAGGATCAGCTCTGAGCCCTTTCTTGTTTGCAGTGGTGATAGACAGGTTGACTGACGAGGTCAGACAGGAGATGATCCGCTGTGGCGACCCCTACTCGGAGCAGCCGAAAGAAGAAGAAGAATAAAGATAATTGTATTGGTTTTAACTGAAACAATGGGAATTTTTTTTTAATGGTTATAATGAGATTTCCAATAGTTTTTAATTGTTATAATAATTTTAATGGTTTTATTGGGAATTGTAATTTTTTTTATAGAAATTGCATTGGTTTTAATGGTTATAATGTAAGTTCCATTAATCATAATGGTTTTATTAGGAATTACATTGATGTTAATAGTTATAATGGGAACTGCATTAGTTTATGATGGTCATATGGGGACGATGAGTCGCGTGACGCAGTCATCTGCCGTTAAACACAATGAGACATTAGGGTGTATTGTATATTGTCCGTGTCTCAGGTACACACCTGTGGATGGCGCGAGCGTCTGGGATAGAGAGGGGGGGGAGGTGTGTGAGGGGCGTTGGCAATGACCGAGGGGGCGTGTCTGTGGGCTTCATGTGGTTTGTGTGCTGCTGTGTGACAATAAACATCGCTGTTCTTTCTAGCAGTGCGGACTGTAAAGGAGAAGCTTACACACACACACACGCACGCACGCACGCACGCACGCGCGTACACGCTCCACTCTACTTCGTACCGCACACCAAGATTTTTAACGGGAAGCGCGCGCAGATGTGTTTGTGTGTGTGAGCATGGAGTGTCGTTTTCTATAGGGCGCGTGACACCGGAGTGGATCAGCTTCTGAATCTGTAAGTCACCTCGTTTATCATTTTATTTTATTTAATTGTGATGTGATGTGATGTGACGTGATGCGATTCCTCGCGCGCGCCAGCATGTCCACCTGTAATCAACACTAATTGGTAGAGCTCGGTGCACGTGCTGGGAGAGATGAGACGTGCGGCACACGTCAGCGTTACAATGCTTTCTTTCTTACTTTCTTTCATTTTTACTTTCTTTCTTTTTTTGTAACGAAAAGTAAGAACGCGCAGTGTTTATGAAACACTTGGAACGTGTGTTTGTTGAGTGACCCTAGCACACTCCGTTATTCCCCCTGAGATGTGGAGCTACTGACCATCAGAGGAACATCTCACAGCTTTAGAGCTCCTCTACAGAGCGCCTTCCCCTTAGGGGGTGCTCAGGGTGTTAGGAGATGAGAAGCACAGGTGTTCAGAACAACAGCTGCTCAAGGGTTCAATACGAAAACCCCGGGGCTACTGGATAAACTCCAGAACTTCTAAATAAATCCGTGCAGTGTTGAATTAATACTGGGATTAATACTGACGACTGAATTAATATCAGAACTTCTAAATAAACTTGTACAGTGTTGCATTGATTCTGGGATTAATACTGACTACTGAATTAATACCAGAACTTTAAAAAAAACCTGTACAGTGTTGAATTAATTCTGGGATTAATACTGACTACTGAATTAATACCAGAACTTCTGAATAAACCAATAGTGTTGAACATGTGTACCAACAGTTCTGAATTTACGCAGCTAGTACTTAACCTTTTACATGAACACTGTCATTAATAAAGACCGTACTGAATTTAAACCAGAACTGCTGAATGCATTTTTACAGTGTTACAGTAAAAGCGATAGTTCTAAAAACTCTGGCGCAGCTACATGACTTGTTAATATCAGAACTTCTAAATAAACTTGTACAGTGTTGCATTAATTCTGGGATTAATACTGACTACTGAATTAATACCAGAACTTTAAACAAAACCTGTACAGTGTTGAATTAATTCTGGGATTAATACTGACTACTGAATTAATACCAGAACGTCTGAATAAACTAATAGTGTTGAATTAATTCTGGGATTAATACTGACTACTGAATTAATACCAGAACTTCTGAATAAACTTGTACAGTGTTGCATTGATTCTGGGATTAATACTGACTACCGAATTAATACCAGAACTTTAAACAAAACTTGTACAGAGTTGAATTAATACTGGGATTAATACTGACTACTGAATTAATACCAGAACTTCTGAATAAACTCATACAGTGTTGCATTGATTCTGGCATTAATACTGACTACTAAATTAATACCAGAACTTCTAAACAAACTTATACAGTGTTGCATTGATTCTGGGATGAATACTGACTACTGAATTAATTAACTGCAGTTCTGAATAACCTCTGAATGAACACCAGTACTCCTGAATAAACTTGTACAGTGTTGCATGTGTACCAACAGTTCTGAATTTACGCAGCTAGTACTTAACCTTTTACATGAACACTGTCATTAATAAAGACCGTACTGAATTTAAACCAGAACTGCTGAATGCATTTTTACAGTGTTACAGTAAAAGCGATAGTTCTAAAAACTCTGGTGCAGCTACATGACTTGTAGAGTGTTAATAGTTCTGAATTACAACCATGAAGTTCTCAATCTAGACATAGTTCTGAATAAACTCTGTGTTACATTGATACTGGGATTAATACTGACAGTACTGAATGAATTACCGACAGTTCTGAATTAACATTATAACTGCTGAATACATTTTTACAGTGTGGCGTTGATTGATAAATTAATGCCAATACTCCTGAATGACCTCGTTCAGTGTTGCATATGTACCAGTTGTTCTGAATTACATCTTTGTGTGTTTGAATTTACACAGATAGTACTAAATAAACTCATAAACTCATAAACTGTCAATAATTCTGACGGTATGAATCAACACCAGAACTGCTGAATCGACTTGTTTTAGTAGTACTGAATTTACTGACTTACATCCTTGTGGTCCTGAATATTTAAAGGTAGTTCTGGAAAAACTCAGTGTTACACGAACATGTGAATACGGTCATTAATACCGAAGGTCTTGAATTAACACCAGAACCTCTAAATCCACTTCTACAGTGTTTCATTAGTACTCAAAGTTCTGAATTACAACTGATCAATACTAAAACTCCTGAATGAAGTCTAGTGTTACCTGAATACCGTAATCAACGCTGACGTTCTGATCGTTCTGACTGAACTTTAGTGGCGCTCAATAAAGTCATGCAGTGTTGCTGAATAAATGAATACTGTTGAGGAAACGTTTATAGTGTTTTATTAATACTGATTTGGGGGTGTAACGGTACTCGCATTTCACGGTTCGGTTCGTACCTCGGTTTTTGTCACGGTTAGAGGAAAGAAAAACGCAAAGTTGCTCATCCTTTTATTATTGCAGTTAATTATTCTAACAATTATAGTTCATTATTATTAATAATAATTGGTATAATTCATTGTGATCAACGTTTGAACAGTTTACACTTTTAAAACCATTTGAAATCGAACGCCTGCTCGGTTGAATAAAATATGAATTCAATGTTTTATGATATTTAATGAAAAAAGGAAATGGAACATATCAAACGAATGCAAAACACTTTTTATTCTGTTGGTTAAATTGAGTAATCAATTAAATTGGTACTGACGACACTGAATTTCATGCCTTCGGTTCCGAAGGAATTCCGACAGTGTTACATTTATACACAAAGTGCTGAGTCATCGCTGCCGAATAAGTTGCGTTAATACCGATAATACGGCGTTACACACCTGCCATGCAGGACGAACTCAAACAGTGCTGATGCCCTTGTATAAACACTCGGTCATGCTAATACTGATGACAATGTTTTCCCAGCCTACGTCCTGAATGCTGAACGGTATCGCGTAATATCTGTTCTTACTAAACGAATGCTGATTGTCTTATTTTTTGGGTTTGTCTACGGCTGCATTAACACCCAAGGCGTTCTCGTGCAACACTACTGAATTATTACGGTACCGACAGCGATTTCTTTCCGCACTACCGAACAAACACGTCCTTTCTTTTAATTGTTTAACACACACATTGCTATTAAATATCCACTAATTCACACAAGTTGCTTTGAAGCGTTTAAAGAACGTGATGAATCCGTGTGGTATGAGTTCAACATGTTCAGCCTTGAATTAACGCCTGCAGGAACGTTTAACGCGTACATGCCGTAATTAAGCAGAACAGCGCTAAGGAAACACCCACGGCACTGCGCTAGCATAGGGAGCGCTTTAATAAACACCTGCGTAAACATGGAGAGAAGCGGGTTGTAGTCTCGATGAAGCACTGCGTTCGTCCTGTGGTCCTATATGAGCATAATATTTAGATAATAATATTAAGAGTGCTGAAGGGGCTCCAGCTTTGTTCTAGCACCTGCAGTGTTAAGAAATGAACGAGGCTGACATTGAGACTTTAGAGAAGTTTTAATGATAGCATGTTAGGATGGAATTATGGACGGAGAAAGGCCCTTAACCAGCACTTGCTCAGCTGTATAACTGGGATAACTGTAAAGATAAGGGGGTCTGCCTGAATGTGGGTGAATCCCACTTGTAAGATTTTAAAGGGGAAAACTTCTCCAGAGTGCTACACTCCGTATTGACGCCACCTCCTTATTTTCATCTCAATCCAGTGAGACCCAAAACCAAATTGAATCAATTGTTTGTTTGTTTTGTTTGTTCACAAATTAGTTCCTTCAGCTGGTTCAGGACCCCGGACAGCTCTCACTCACACAATCAACACCCACTTTTTTTTAAATACCGCCAACCGATCACAATCTCAAAAGAATCGAAAGAAAGGAAAGGAAAGGAAAAAAAGAAAAGAGGAAAGAAAAGAGGGTGGGATATATATAAATATAAATGAAGACGGAGACTAAATGTGGAACGGGACTTTAAAAAATCTTATGTTCGGGTGTCCACAAACTTTTGGATTTTTCTCAAAAACACAAATATGTTTACGTCTCTCTCGGCTGGAGTGTGTTTATTATGCTGCATGCCATGAACCATAAATATGTGTGTGTGTGTGTGTGTAAGAGAGAGAGAGAGAGAGAAACGGAGTTAAGATTGTATTCGTTTTTCTCTCGTTCTGGATAAACCTCAGGTCTCACGGAGGTATTTATAGAGATGAGAAGATCCAGTAGACGATGGTGGGATATGGAACGCTGCGTCTGTGTTCAGTTAATCACCACGTGATGATCCAAGTGGAACACACACTTTTTCACGCACAACCAAATGAGAACAGTAATCCAGGCGAGATGAAATGAGATGATGAAGATGAGTTCAGTAATCAGTGAAGTGGACGACTAATGAACATATGAGGTTCTAAACTTCTCGTCCACTTCAGGGTGTAAAAATACAAGTTCAGTCTGAGGTGGAAAAATGACCTCGGAGCCTGTGTGTGGGAAAGGAAAGGAAAGGAAAGGAAAAGAAAGGAAAGGAAAGTAAGGGATTAATGAGTAAATAGAGGAAAGGAATAGGAAAAAGTTAAAGTAGGAAAGAAAAAGATTGGTAAGGAAAGAGGACAAAGAAAAGGAATAAGGAAGATGCAAGGAAAGAAAGAAAGAAAGAAAGAAAGAAAAGGAAAATAATAAAAAGTAAGAAAAGGAAATAGGAAGAAAGAAATTAAATGAAAAGAAAGAAAGGAAGAATAGTAAAGAAAAGCAATGAAGGGGGAAGATAGAAAGATAATATAAAAGGAAAAAAAGAGAAGAGAAGAGAAGAGAAGAAAAGAGTCTCCCCTGGTTTTCAGGTGCTTCAGCACACAGTTGGAGGAGAAACAATAAAGAAAAGAACCACATTTCTCTCAACACCTACAATCAACACCAGTGTCATTCAAATCCAAAACATGAATCAAACTGAAATAAAACCAAAAATATTTCTTCATTAAAAATTTTTTAATTTACCATTTAACTTTAAATTAACTTCATGCTTCATGCTGTTAATTAGTTAAATTAATAAAAGCTCATTTAAATGTAATAATTACTGAGAAAAAAAACATGGTGATATTAACAATGAGCAAAGAGACGCTGTAGGAACAGAGGTTTGTGGAAACCTGGTCATACGATCGCTGTGTGCTTCTTGTGCTAATCTTTAAAGTCTCATTTACTGTTAGAATGAGCTCCACTCTTCTGAGAAGAAGTTCCAGCAGGTTAGTGTGTTGTAAAGGGTGTCATTAAAGTCAGGTACTGATATAGGTGAGATGTTTAATGTTCATCATGGTTTAGAAGATAAAGTATGGCCTGATGCTTCCAAACACTACACGCCATCTGATTCGAGATGACTTCAAGCTCAAATCCTGGAGGCAATCCGCTATATAGCGATCATCTGGGTCCTCATGAGAAACTAATCCTGCACAAACAGAGCTGCAACGTGGCCTTAATATCAAACGAGCTTCTTCATCCTTAGACTCCAAACCCCTTTATATCCAGGTACATATTAGCATTGGGCGTTCTAGCGGTTAATTGCTGAGCTTGTCTGTTTTGTACGCTTCAGGAAATGAGCTCTGCTGGATCTGGACCTGTGTGTGTGTGTGTGTGTGTGTGTTAGGAAACCAGGGTTAAATCTGTGAGGAGAAAGAAGATTAAACTTCACACACAGCTCTGATTCAGCACAGATGCTAAACAGCTCATTCTGGCTCAGCGGTGGAGCTCGTGGACTCGTGATAACCAAACCAGCTTTTATATTTCGTTTAAATCAGCAAATATATTTATTTATTAATTTATTTTTATTAAACCCATATTAAGAAGTTGAGAACCATTTTAGAACCTTCAAACAGCCCTAAAACAACTCTTACGCACTCCAAGGTTCTTAAGGTCATATAACTAACCATAAACAGTATGACACACAGGCAAACGCTTCCGAAGAACTCAGTAAACTCTGAGAAAAATAAGAAGAACTGTTATAGAAGAACCCTTGAAGAAACCTCATATTCTATGTATTATACATAACCATATACAGTGCACCATGCCGTGAAATGCTTTTGAAGAACCCTTGAAAGATTTGATGAATTTTTGAGGGAACTATCATGGAATTTTTGAGGAGATTTTTTTTAGGAAACATTGAAGAAATTTTCAAAGAACTTTTGCAAAAACCCTCAAAGACTCCTGGAAGAACTCTCAGAGAACCCTTAAAAAACTCTGGAAGGACCCTTGAAGAATCTCCCGAGAACTCTCAATGAACTCTTGAGGAAATCCTCAGAGAACTTTGGAATAACTCTCTAAGAACATTGGAAGAACAACCCTCAAAGAAATCGAGAAGAACTCTGGAAGATCTTTGTGTGTTTCAAACCACATGTTAGGGTTAGGGGCCGGGACCATCACCTATAGACGTTCTAGTTGTTGCTTCAGTTCCTCTTTCTGACATACTTCCATTGTGTTGTTGGGGTTTTAGTGTGATGTGTGCTGTAAAGTTAAATGTTTCCTGACAAACAGAGTGTGTGTGTGTGTGTGTGTGTGTGTGTGTGTGTGTGTGTGTGTGTGTGTGTGTGTGTGTGTGGGTAAACCAGGGTTAAATCTGTGAGGAGAAAGAAGATTAAACTTCACACACAGCTCTGATTCAGCACAGATGCTAAACAGCTCATTCTGGCTCAGCGGTGGAGCTCGTGGACTCGTGATAACCAAACCAGCTTTTATATTTCGTTTAAATCAGCAAATATATTTATTTATTAATTTATTTTTATTAAACCCATATTAAGAAGTTGAGAACCATTTTAGAACCTTCAAACAGCCCTAAAACAACTCTTACGCACTCCAAGGTTCTTAAGGTCATATAACTAACCATAAACAGTATGACACACAGGCAAACGCTTCCGAAGAACTCAGTAAACTCTGAGAAAAATAAGAAGAACTGTTATAGAAGAACCCTTGAAGAAACCTCATATTCTATGTATTATACATAACCATATACAGTGCACCATGCCGTGAAATGCTTTTGAAGAACCCTTGAAAGATTTGATGAATTTTTGAGGGAACTATCATGGAATTTTTGAGGAGATTTTTCAGGAAACATTGAAGAAAATTTCAAAGAACTTTTGCGAAAACCTTTAAAGACTCCTGGAAGAACTCTCAGAGAACCCTTAAAGAACTCTGGAAGGACCCTTGAAGAATTTCCCGAGAACTCTCAATGAACTCTTGAGAAACTCAAAAAAAATCCTCAGAGAACTTTGGAATAACTCTCTAAGAACATGGGAAGAACAACCCTCAAAGAAATCGAAGAGAACTCTGGAAGATCTTTGTGTGTTTCAAACCACATGTTAGGGTTAGGGACCGGGACCATCACCTATAGGCGTTCTAGTTGTTGCTTCAGTTCCTCTTTCTGACATACTTCCATTGTGTTGTTGGGGTTTTAGTGTGATGTGTGCTGTAAAGTCAAATGTTTCCTGACAGAGTGTGTGTGTGTGTGTGTGTGTGTGTGTGTGTGTGTGTGTGTGTGTGTGTGTGTGTGTGTTTCACAATGCAGTCCCTGCTGTTGCTTGATAAAAACACACACTTGTCCTTTCTTTCTCCTCTCAGACACACAGACGCCGTTGTTTCGCTCTAAACACCGTGCTGCGTTCAAGTGCATGACAATTGTTTATCGCTTTTTTCTTCGGTGCCCTTTGTGCCTTTCTGCTATTGTTCATTCTTTCTGCATGAACGCTGCTTTTTGTAGCACCTTCTCTCCAACAGGGCACAGAACCAGGTGTGAAACATGTTTCGGATAAAACACACACACACACACACACACACACACACACACGGGGTGTAGTCCTTTTTCAGAGTGTATAATCCCTCTGATAGCCATCTGGTGTGAACTTCATCTCCCATAACGTTCACAAGCACACGGCTATCACCCTGAGCTTTACTACCTCACTGTGTCTTATGTAAATGCCTGACAATCCCACACACACACACACACACACACAAAAACACAAACACCTCCCCCATAACTCTCAATCATCTCATAACATCATAAACGAGTGTGGCTGGAGCGTCCCTCAACCATTACTGAATATAATGTGGGATATGAAAGAGAAAAAGAGAGAGAGAGAGAAAGAGAGAGAGAGAGAGAGAATGGCGATGTAGAAGATGGGATAAACAGCATTGATAGAAGACACAGAGGAGAAAGAGAAGTAAGAAAGACACAAACTTCACACACATTTAGACCATGAGTAAGTAAGCTCCTGTGTTGTGAGGAAGAACGTTCTCTCCCCTGGGTTCCACATTCTACTCAGTCCTGCATGTTGGCTGATGTAACAGAGGCTCTATGGCCAGACTGTAAATCTGCCAGGATGAAGGACATCCTTGTGTTATCCCCATTTGCATCCTAAAAAGGACACCTCGCTTTCACTTCTCCACCATTCTTCTGCATGATGCACTCTTCAGAAACACAAATCCATACATGATGAGGAGGTGAAGAACAGCCCGAGGTGAAGCTGAGAGCATAAATGGAACTGAAACTGGATGTCACATTGGCTACAGGTGATGATAATCTGCGCATTCATTTAGAAAACTGATTCAGCTGACAAACATAAACTACCTGTGTGTTCAACACTCACACCTGAACTTCCTTCAACCAATCACAATCCATCACCTAAACATTCTTCCAGCCAATCACAAGCCAGCATCCACACCTGAACCTCCTCTCAGCAAATCACAAGCCAGCATTCACACCTGAACTTCTTTTAACCAATCATAAAATCCAGCATCCACACCTGAACCTCTTTCCAGCCAATCACAATCCAGTAAGCACACCTGAACATGCAGCCAATCACAATCCAGAATTCTCATCTGAACTCATTTTAGCCAATCACAACCCAGCATTCACACTGGGGTAAAATTGTTTGGGGTAAAAACCCCTCCTTGTTAAATAAAAAAAAAACTATTTTGACAATAAGAATGAATTTTGGTCACTTCAGTTGTAAGTTTTCATTTAAAAACCTTGTGCAGGAAAGTTCTCAATGCTTTCAGGAACGCTTTCTGAAAGTTCTGATCTCCACCTGGTGCTTATGTCATGGCTGGTTCCTGTGGATTCAGTGTCCTAGTCCAACATTTATTTGTGTTTCAGTCAGTGGGTCAGTGGCATCTGCTTGGTACAATTCCTCAGATGTAGATGCATCCATCAGGACGTCGAAGGAACAGCATGTGATACTGATATCTGCTTTTTTATTCCCGGATGAAGCAGTTGGAGGTCTGGGCATTGGTGCCTGTGTTTGATGTTGGGGATCAAACGTTTTGTCTTTTGTCTCTGGTCTTACCAGTGTAATGTGAATATTAATCAGAAATCGTGTGCTTTGCATTGAAGCTCTGAGTGACATGATATCATCTGTGAGCATGCGAAGATCTAAAAAAAACACAGGGATATACCGTAGAAACCCTTTGAAAATTCAAAATAGAAGGCCATTGGGTGTTTTTGCTCTACATGAAAGACATTCAGGTTTGGAGATTAGACAAGATCAGAATTCAAGCTTTCATGTGCTGGTGTTTACGTCTAGTTTCTGGTTGCCCAGGCGTTTCCCCTGTTAGACTGATCTGAGTACAGACCAGGGATGTTAAGATTCAGCGCATCATATTGGTGCATTAAAGTTAACGATGCGATGCATCGAATTTAAAAAACTGTGTATCACAATGCATTGTTTTTACATTTTATTTAGAAAGCAATCAATTATTTGTGACCACGAGACTACGGAGACCCAGGCGCGTCCTGAGAGTCACGTAGAATACAGATTAACATGGCAGAGGCAGAGCTGTAACTTTCTGGAGACCCAACTGTCCCTGCACTACAAAGGCGTGTTTGTGAAAGCGCCATGCGTTAGAAGTCAGAAGGAACTTTGCTGCCTGTTAAATCATATCGGAGCTGCTTCGTGTGTATCGTAACATATCGTTGGCCTGGGTTACGGAGATGCACATCCATAATACAGACTCTTAGTTTGAAGCCTGGCTTTTACCAGCGAAAAACTGATTTTGTTGTTAAAAAGGGTAAACCAGTTTAAAGACCTGAGAGCTTTGAGAACCTGAGAAAAGAGGGAAAGCCTGAGAGAAGCATCACAGAAGAATCTTGAATGTCCTGAAAAAGACACACCACAAGACACAAACTTCCGCTCAGCAGTAAGATTCAGAAGGTCAGCTCGGATTTCACAACGAAATCATTGATCGAACCCTTGAAGCTCTGGAATCACTATGAAGTTCTACTAAATGATGGAAAAAGAAAGGATCTGCTTACGATCCAAAGCAGAGGGTTAAATCGTGGTGGTAGTGCCATGGCTTGGACTTGCGTGGCTGTTTCTGGAACAGTCTCACTCATCTTTATTGATGACGGGTTTCCTGATGGTTTTAGCAGAACGATATTTGCAGGAACATCAATGAATTGTTTGACTAGATTTTGATACATCAATTTTAAAATTCTTCTTCTGCGCTTCTCCATGAAAAATAAGAAGAAGACAGAAAGAGAAACAATGAGGAAAGCTGTACTGGGAAATGACGACCCCATGTGATGTGACTCGAGCAGTTTATTGTTCCGCTTTTAAAGGTATTATTTCCTTTTTTGTTTGTTTCTGTGGCTTTGGTGCCATTTTGCGGGCGATAACTCTTTTTGCTGGTTCGGTTTCTCCAAGGCAGCTTTGATGTTAGATTTGTGTGTGTGTGTGTGTGTGTGTGTGTGTGTGTGTGAGTGGGTGTCTGAAAAGAAAAAAAAAAAACCGTGTGTGTGTGCGTGTGTGCGTGTGTGTGTGTGTGTGAGTGGGTGTCTGGAAAAAAAAAAAACAGAAACATCCACAATCTTTCCAAAAGTCTTGTCTTGAAAATAGTTGCACATCTAAAGAATAGCAGAAGTCTTTTTCTTCACAGCAGCAGTGCTATCTCCTGCTTCCACACCACCACACTCAGTACCACAGCAATCTCCATTTTCAATGTTCTGCAGAACCACACCGGCTCTCTCCATATAGTTTTCAACATTTTCCAGACCAAACCGGTAATCTCCATTGCTCAGCTCATGTTCTCCAGAAGCACAACAATCGTCAAAGTATTTCCAAATTTCTTCAAAACCACATAAACAATCTTCATAATGTTTTAAATGTTCTCCAAAACCACATCAGTAATTTCCATAATGTTTTGAATGTTCTCCAGAACCTTTTTGGCAACCTCCATTGCACTTCTAATGTTCTCCAGAACCACAAAAATCATCATAGTATTTCCAACATTGTCCAGAAGCACTCAAGCAATCTTCATAATTTTTTGAACGTTCTCCAGAACCCTGCCAGCAATCTCCATTGTGTTTTCGACGTTCTTCAGAACCAACACCTGCAATCTACATAATGTTTTGAATGTTCCCCAGAACTACAACGATCTTCATAGTATTTCCAACATTCTCCAGAGTCACACCAGCAATCTCCATAGTGTTTTTTATTTTCTCCAGAACCATTTGGATCCATAACAGTCCCGAAAATCTCCACGACCGTGCCGGCTTTCTCCATGGCATTTTGTCTGCTGTGATCCTTTGAGTCGGTGGGCTTGTGATTCTTTAAATTCGTTTGGAATCCTTTAATTAGGGTGGGAACATTTCAGTTGGATGTGATTTTTGTTTGAGGCTGTGGTTCTGTAGTTGGATGGAATCTATCGAATCACTTGTTTTTCTTTATGTTGGTTGGGAGTCGGTTGGGAGTCGGTTGGGAGTCGGTTGCCTACGTTATCTGATTCTAAATATTTAAACTGATACATTTTTTGACTACTCTCACTCTTTTGGTTTCTCTTACACCACATAAACACACACACGCACACACGCACACACGCACGCAACAGAGTCTTGCCTGCATATCTCTTCGCCTCTGTGCGCAGTGTTTATACACAGCATTTTGTATGTGGGTGTGTGTGTGTGTGTGTGAGAGAGAGACAGAGAGCAAGAAAGAGACAAAGCTTTAATTTCCTCTAACTGGGAGTGTGCTATTCATCACACTGAGTCGTGTTTGTGTGTGTGTGTGTGTGTGTGTGTGTGTGTGTGTGTGTGTGTGTGTGTGTGTGTGTGTTGCCTGCAGTGTGTCTCAGCACATAAAGCCTATCAGCAGGTTGCAGGTGTCTCCTGCTTCACACTCCAGTGTTCCACTTCAGTCAGGCTGAGAAGACTCTCAAAAGACACACACACGCACACACACACACAGACACACACACACACACACACACACACACAGGCGGTGATTAGTTCTCTAAAACAGCAGCAGTAACGGCTGGTTTAGAGGGACTTCAATCGTCTCGTGCACACACACACACACACACACACACACACACACACATACACACACACACACATACACACACACACACACACACACACCTCATTCGTCTCTCTCACACACACACACACACACACACACACACACACACACATTGACCTGTCTCACACACTCCTCAGTCATCTTACAGACACCACAACAATTGCTGATTAAATCTAAACTGAACTGAACTGAACTGAACTGTGTGTGTGTGTGTGTGTGTGTGTGTGTGTGTGTGTGTGTGTGTGTGTGTGTAAATAGAAGTTCAGGGTTATTGTCAAACACACGCATCACTCGTTATCCTCTAAAGCCTTTTTCTCTGTCAGTCTTTTCTGCACAGAAATTCACATGGCTGTGTGTGTGTGTGTGTGTGTGTGTGTGTGTGCGTGTGTAAACTAAAACTGTGTGAAGAGCCTCTTCAACATCTGAGCATCAGTGACACAATAAGAGACACAGACAAACCAACAGAGCCCAGAATCACCTTTACTGTCAACAACAAGGCTTTTTAGCACAGACACACACTCACTCACACACTTACACACTCACTCACACACACACACACACACACACACACACACTCACTCACTTACACACACACACTCACTTACTCACTCACTCAATCACACATACACACACACACACACACATACCCTCAATCACTTACACACTAACACACACACACTCACTTACTCACTCACTCAATCACACGCACACACACACACACACACACACACACACACACACATAAACACACTCACTCACTCACTAACTCAATCACACACACACACACACACACACACACACACACAAACACCTATCTTCCCTCTTTTTCACAGGAACATTTTGCTCATAACAGAAGTCACCTGACACTTCTTCTCACTCTGTTCCTGCCCTCGTTTGTTGTGCTCACTCTGTCTCACACTAGCGGAGTGATGATCTGTTCTAGATCTGACCTTTAATCAGAGATTCGTCGTAGTGAAAAGCATGATTTCAGTTCAATAGCAACACAACCTGACCTGAGAGAGCTGAGAGAGTTGAGAGATCTCACGTACTATGTTCCTACATTGTTTTCTACATTTACTCTCATGATCCATTTAGGAAAGTTGTGATTGGGTTCCAGAGGTCACTCAGGCTGTGAACCACTCGGCTCAGGATGTTGACGTTAGAACAAAGGCAGACGTGGCACAGGGAGTATATTGAATCTTGGGAATATATGGAGTCATGAAATATATGGCACTATACATGGCACCCAATCACATCATATGGCACTGAGGCTTGGGAATATTGGGTGAAATAAATTTCTGAAACAAAGTTGTGTACACGGTTTATAGACACGGGGAACATTGGGAACATGGAATATCGACACTGCAAAATGATGTACTGTGAATATAAACAATTGGGAACATTGTGAACCGAGAACATTTGGCAGGGGGATATAGAAACTGGGAACAGGGAATATAGACACTGGGAACAGGGAATATGGATATGAGAACATCTGAACAGGGAATATAGACACTGGAAACAGGGACTATGGATATGGGAACATCTGAACAGGGAATATAGACACTGGGAACAGGGACTATGGATATGGGAACATCTGAACAGGGAATATAGACACTGGGAACAGGGACTATGGATATGGGAACATCTGAACAGGGAATATAGACACTGGGAACAGGGACTATGGATATGGGAACATCTGAACAGGGAATATAGACACTGGGAACAGGGACTATGGATATGGGAACATCTGAACAGGGAATATAGACACTGGGAACAGGGACTATGGATATGGGAACATCTGAACAGGGAATATAGACACTGGGAACAGGGACTATGGATATGGGAACATCTGAACAGGGAATATAGACACTGGGAACAGGGACTATGGATATGGGAACATCTGAACAGGGAATATAGACACTGGGAACAGGGACTATGGATATGGGAACATCTGAACAGGGAATATAGACACTGGGAACAGGGACTATGGATATGGGAACATCTGAACAGGGAATATAGACACTGGGAACGGGGACTATGGATAGGGGAACATCTGAACAGGGAATATAGACACTGGGAACAGGGACTATGGATATGGGAACATCTGAACAGGGAATATAGACACTGGGAACAGGGAATATAGACACTGGGAACACTGAACAGGGAATATAGACACTGGGAACAGGGACTATGGATAATGGAACATCTGAACAGGGAATATAGACACTGGGAACAGGGACTATGGATATGGGAACATCTGAACAGGGAATATAGACACTGGGAAAAGGGAATAGAGACATTGGGAACATTAAGAACATTGGGAACGGGCATTATATAGACACTAAGAATACAGACTTAAATTGTATGTGGTCTCATTTTCTATTAAAAACTAAATAATGGTGTTGGTAAAACTGCCAAATGACTGGCAGTGTTTAGAAGGTTCCAGCATCTTTCTTGCCCGTGTGCCAGGAACTGGTTTTATTTAGCAAAGCATAAAGCGTGTAAAAAATAAGCACTCATGAGTGTTATTATCAGAATATCATTTTAAAGGTTAAGCAGACTTCATGATCTTCAAACTTAATACCAGTTCACGGCTCTTAATAACCCGCCGGTCAAGGATTTAAATACGAGAAGAATGTAGGACGATCTCCAGAAGTCATTGAGTATGCGAGTCAGGCTGATTTTTTCCCTGTGTTTGTCTCCTAGGTTGCTGATTATCCAGCCAGCGTAGTCGGCTCATTAAGATTACACAGCATAAGCAGAAGAGGGAGCAGCTCACCTCATCATTCCAGAGCGTTTGACCCTCCGGCGATCGGCTGTTTACACACCAGAGCAGAAGTGAATGTTAAACCTCGGATAGAAAATCTCCAGCTGAAATGAACCCTGACACTCTGCTCCCAGAGCTGCTTCCATTAAATCGTGCTCTTATTGTTGAGTTGTTGACTTAACCCCCATGAATGGAAGATTTCCATTCTTCATTTTAACTTTTCACTAGCAATTTTCATTCTAGATTTTTTTTTTGGCATGCCTTCAAAAACCTCCGAAAACAAGTCATTGGCAAATTAATGCCGTCTTTTTTTTTTTTTTACTTTTGGGATTTTGGATCGACTGAAAATGTTCTACCTGACCCCCGGGAGGCTTCACGCTCTGATGCTGATCTTCGGCCTCGTTTCTTTCGCCACCTTTTTATTTCGAGATACCTCGTTTTTCTTCGGCCCATTTCAGAACATCGGTAGTAGGTCGTGTGGGTGCCATTCCTGCGTTTGGGACACGGAGAAGGAGGACCCGTGGTTCAGCGAGAGGTTCAACCAGTCTGTTGTTCCCCTGCTGTCCAGATCGAATAGAGAGCTCAGTGAGGACACCTACAGGTGGTGGCTGGTTAGTACACATTTCACTTTTATTGTTTGCATCTTTAGTTTTTTCATACGAGGTTCCCAAAATCTCTGTGCACCATTACTTGCATTAATTAACATGCTACTGAGCAGAAAGTGGGTGCTGGAAGACCTCATACTACACAGACCTCCTCATACACACTCAACTTTAAACCCCTTTGGAGCTTCCTGTAGACTCTTTGACATTACAGCATCAGTATCTGATCTCCAATGCCCCTTTTTATTAGTAAATGATCACTAATCTTTACAGCCACACCCCAAAATCTAGTAGAAAACCTTTTCTGAAGAGTGAAGCTTATTACAGCAGACAGAACTGGAAATCTGGAATGAGACATAACAGAGACATAGCGGTATAATAGTCTGAGCGACAGCATGATCTTTTGATTTCATAGTATGGTGTTATGATGTTAACAGTAACTCCACCTGATCAAACCACAGCATTATTGGAACATCGTAGATTTGAAGGACCAAAAGCCAAGTATAGTCGTTTGGTTAATAATTTAATATTAAATATTTAATTGCTGTTTTTTGTTCTTTTTTGCTAAATTATAATACGAGAAACAGTTGTTATTAGAAGCGATCCACACATGCCACAGTAAGTCACAGTGAGTCACATTGAGTCACAGCAAGCCACACAAGCCACAGCGAGTCACAGTGAGTCACAGCGAGCCTTACAAGCCACAGCGAGCCACACATGGCTCAGTGAGTTACATTGAGTCACACAAGCCACAGTGAGTCACAGCAAGCCACACAAGCCACAGCGAGTCACAGCGAGCCTTACACATGTCTCAGTGAGTCACAATGAGTCACAGCAAGCCTCACAAGCCACAGTGAGTCACAGCGAGCCTCACAAGCCACAGCGAGTCACAGTGAGTCACAGCGAGCCTTACAAGCCACAGCGAGCCACACATGCCTCAGTGAGCCACAGGGAGTCACAGTGAGACACACAAGCCACAGTGAGTCACATAAGCCACAGCGAGTATAAAAAGAGTGGTAAGTGGTAGCTCATTGGGCAAGATGTTAATCTTCTTATCAGAAGTTAATGAGTTTTACTCTCGGCATCACTAAGCTTCCAGTGCTGGGTGTGTGAGCACTGCCCTTAACCTGCTAATGCTCAGTTGTATTAATGAGATAATTGTAAGTCGGTCCGGATGCCAAATGGCAGAAATGTAAATGTACATTCATTACAGGAAAATAATGAAACTCTGCTCCATTAAATCACTCATTATCTTTATTACTTCGCACGACCTCTACAGTAATTTAATGTTGAGCACATGCATACATCATGCTAACGACAGTCGACATGCCAAGACAGTGCATGGTGCGGTGTTCAGAGAACGGAACGAGCCTCTGTCGAGCGTCTCGTCTCCATTTCGCTCTGTTTCATTAATAAACATTGAAAGTGTGTTTGCTCACTTTAAAGGCATCAGAATCGGAGCGAAATCGATCGTCTGATTACCCAGAATGCCCCGAGCATGACGCGGTTAAACGACAGAGTGATTGAACTGATTGAGAGAAAGAGAGAGAGAGAGAGAGAGAGATCGCGCTGGTAATTGGGAGAAACGATTGAGAGATCAGAAAGTGTTTTTTCTTCTAGTTTCCTCCGGTCGGAGTGAAAAGCGATTCGGGTGTGTTTCATTTAGTGCGAACAAGTTGAAGGCCTTCTCCCTGAAACAGGAGGCTTTCAAGCACATTCTCCTTCTCCATCAGCCACATGACAGGAACATGGAGAGAGAGAGAGAGAGAGAGAGAGAGAGAGAGAGAGAGAGAGAGAGAGAGACAGGGCTTGATTTCCATCTCGGCTGTGTTACATCGGAGTGCATGTTTCCAGGTGTCAGTAAGGAGAAGCTTTAGACCTCCTCCTGAATTTAAAAATCGCAGATTGTCCTTCACTAGGAGTGTTTCACACCTTCACTTATCCGATCAACCATTCATCCACTCGTCCATCACTTCCTTCTTCCATCAGCAACACAGCAGGTTTACACAGTAAAAGGTGTAGGAGGAAAGAATGAAAAACACTGATATGCATGGATAGATAGATAGATAGATAGATAGATAGATAGATAGATAGATAGATAGATAGATAGATAGATAGAAAGCAAAATATTTATATCTGTCTGTCTGTCTGTCTGTGTCTCTTGTAAAACTTCTTAACTAGATGGAAATGTTCTTGTTCATCTCAGAGCAGTTCAGTAAGATTTAGGTGCAGTGACTGAGCAGGTGGTTCCATGATAGATATCACTCCAGACGTCTGTCTGCTCTCTAAGGAACACGTAAAGAACTCAGACGTGCGCTTCAGCTCATCGTCTTGTTGCACGGTGAAGTCGTTCCAATGAGCCGCAGTCCAGACAGAACTGCATGGTGATAAAGTGTGGAATGGAGACATGTTGGTTCAGGATTCCTAAAATTCCTTTCTGAAATCTTCCCTGCTCCAAAACAACTGTGTTTGTGTGGGGGTGAGGAAGTCTGATCACATCTTCTCTCCTGTTCTCCATCTTACAAAAGTTCTTCTGGTAGAGACAAAAATGTCCCATTTGTCCTCCACAGTGTTTTTGCCTTTTACCACACCACTGTGTGTGTGTGTGTGTGTGTGTGTGTGTGTGTGTGTGTGTGTGTGTGTGTGTGTATAGTCACTTCAGGGTGAGGAAAATCCATCTAACCTGAATGCAGTGACGGACAGGTTATTTCAGTTTGTTCCTGGAGAGCAGCGCTACCTGGATGCCGGACCTTCCAGATGCCGTACCTGCTCCGTGGTGGGAAACTCCGGAAATCTCCTCTTGTCCCATTATGGAAAACTGATCGATTCCAGCGACTTCGTCTTCCGGTAAGAAACATTCCCGAGTTTAGATATTTCCACAAAATCCGAACAATCAGATATAAAGAGTGTGTAAGTGCTGGAATATCGGCGCGTTGTCTACTTTTTAGTGTTGCTCAGCAATTTCAGGGTTTTTTTTCCACTTAGACTATTACAGAATCCGATGCTTTCATCAGATCTTCAATCTGTTTCACTCAATTATATAACGTGGATTTCTTATCTCCCATCCTGCAGCACTGCTTCCTCCTACCACTCTTTCATGGCTCGGTTTAGCATTTCTCCCGTTGCCTAATGCGCAGAATTCGACTCATCAGCTAATTATGATCACGTTAATGTTCTTAATCTTTTACATCGGAATATAAAAAAAACACTGAACATTGAAATTGGCTTTCAGGGGTGAATTTACATCCTCACGCTCTATAAACTCACAGGAGCTGAAATCAGCAGGAATGAAGGAAATCCATAACCAAGGCCATAAAAACCACCGTCCATTAAACCGTCCATTAACAGATAATAGGATAATAATAATAATAATAATAATAATAATAATAAAAATAATAATAATAGTAATAATAATGGAAAGAAATTCAACAGAGAAGAACACAAAGGCGGAGAAAGAAGAAAGGTGTGTTCTTTGTAGTCCTACACCAAACTGAGCTGATCCTCTTGTAGATACACATCAAACTTAACTGATCCTCTTTTACATAAACACCAAGCCGAGATGATCCTCTTGTAGATACACACAAAATGGTGCTGGGCCCTTTACATTTTTTTGTGAAGCTGAGCTGATCTTCTTTTAGCTCCACACCAAGCCCGAGCTGATCCTCTTGCAGATACACACCAAGCCGAGATGATCCTCTTGTAGATACATACCAAGCCGAGCTGATCCTCTTGTAAAAACTCACCAAGCCGAGCTGATCCTCTTGTAGATACACACCGAGCCGAGATGATCCTCTTGTAGATACACACCAAGCCGAGATGATCCTCTTGTAGATACACACCAAACCGAGATGATCCTCTTGTGGATACACACCAAGCCAAGCTGATCCTCTTGTAGATACACACCAAGCCGAGCTGATCCTCTTGTAGATACACACCAAGCCGCGATGATCCTCTTGTAGATACACACCGAGCCGGGATGATCCTCTTGTAGATACACACCGAGCCGAGCTGATCCTCTAGAAGATACACACCAAGCCGAGCTGATCCTCTTGTAGATACACACCAAGCCGAGCTGATCCTCTTGTAGATACACACCAAGCCGAGCTGATCCTCTTGTAAAAACACACCAAGCCGAGCTGATCCTCTTGCAGATACACACCAAGCCGAGCTGATCCTCTTGTAAAAACACACCAAGCCGAGCTGATCCTCTTGCAGATACACACCAAGCCGAGCTGATCCTCTTGTAAAAACACACCAAGCCGAGCTGATCCTCTTGTAGATACACACCAAGCCGAGCTGATCCTCTTGTAAAAACACACCCAGCCGAGCTGATCTTCTTGTAGATGCACACCAAGTCGATCAGTGCAGGAGATGTAAATAAACAAACATCTGCTTTATTAAAGACCAGGTTTATAGAAGACTAGTTATTTAGGTTCTGTCGAATGCCACTGCGTTAGTAGTAGAGTCGGTGACACTGTACACTATCACACTCCCTTGATAACTTCGAACATCCGAGGCAGACGCTCATGAAGAAAAGTAAAGTCATGGAGGATTGAAAAAAACTTGAGTAAAAGAAAAAGCTCTTTAGGCTGGTGTGGAGGTATAGAGCTTATATGGAGTTCTCAATCCTGGTCCTGGAGAACCCCCGGTACAGTACGGGTTAGATTTTTTCTGCTTGGCCTTTACTCAAGTGTTCCTGAGCAGGAAAAGACTCGTTGTGCAGGACAGAAGGTTCTTTAGGACCAGATATAGGAACTGGACTGACTGAAAAAAAAAGCATTTCCTTGTTTAGATTAGCACTAATTTGCATATGATCATCTCTAGCTGATGATCTTTAAAAAACTTAGACACACTCGGATGACTTAGAAAAGCCGTGCTCCGGAGACGAGTTTTTCCTTCATACCTCCTTTTGTTTGATCTGAACCAAGCGGTGTGAGCGCACAGGTCTGAAAAACCCCTGAGGCTCAGGAACACTGGTGGGATCAGACAGGTCACAACCTGCACCACAAAGCGATGCAAAGTGATTCTGGATTGTCATCATTGTTACATTTATAATGAGATTAAAACATGTGGTTTCTCCCGCCTCAGGGGTTTTGGGTTGAATCTCAGGAACAGTGATGGCCTTCGGATCAGGATGCCTTCTTATTGAAAGATCAGTGATGGGCTTGAGAATCAAACGAGTTTTTCCACATGACCTTGATGTTCTTCGGAGCTTTGATTAGATGAAAGATAGGTGAAGATAATACGGAAACATGCTAGAAGTTTTGGGTAATTCATATCCGTCAGTATTTATAGTGACTCAGGGTCACAAGAAACTGATGTTCCGGGAATTTCCAAAACTCATGAATTACATTTCCTAAATTAAATAAAAGTTTTTTTGTATAGAACGCAAGAAGGTTCAATGAAAATTATGCAATTTACAACAAAATATATTATATAATTATTAAATATTATATCATGTAATTATATAAAATTGTAGAATTTACATTTGCCATATCCAACAGTGGTTTGAATATGTAAATGATATGCTAATTTGGAATATTAAAATGAATGTGTTACCCAACTGGATTTGAAGTGTAACATGTCCCATACAGAAATCTGATATATGGCAGTATATGTAAAGCACATATATTGTATAGTGTTCATGTTTTATATCACGGATATAGAAATATATGTAGGTATAAATGCCACCTATATTTTTAAATATTATTAAAAAAAAAAGGTTGTTTATCCAATAATGATGTTTATCCTTGTATTTATATATATATACAGTCCTTTTTAAAGTTATTTCCAGTCTTCCTAATGCTGGAAAATCGACCGTAAATCGAGCAAAACATTTATTCGATCCTGAGGGGTTTTTTGTTTCTCCGAAATTCTGCTATTTTGCAGTTCAATGACGAACACAAAGACCCTGAATAATTTCATTCATACATTTATGCACTTGGCAGACCGACATCCAACAGCAGAGATAAAGAAAAGCACAAGACTGACCTCTCAAATTTCTCTCTAGAAGCGTACGATGTCACTTAAGACGTCTGCGAATTGTATTTTCATTGAACATCAACGACCATGTTGTTCATTCGAAATACAATCGTTCCACAGCTTCTTAAAGAAGCACCAGAGCGGCAAATTGTAGTCGCAAATGTAAATAATATCATTTCATTTTCTTTTGCACCAACTTTTGCAAATACACCATCCAGGAATAACATCGACGTTATAACATTCTAAATGCTGAAGTAAAGAACGCTGATGATCTCTTCATCATGGCTCCTGTTAATAGGTGGATTTATTTGTTGGGCAGCAAGTGAACATTTTGTCCCTAAAGTTGATTTTAGAAGCAGGAAAAATGGGCGAGTTTGACAAATTGTGACGTCTAGACGTCTGGGTCAGAGCGTCTCCAAAACTGCAGCTCTTGTGGGATGTTCATGGTCTGCAGTGGTCAGAATTAAAAGTGCTCCAATGAAGGAACAGTGGTGAACCGGCAACAGGGTCGTGGGAGGCTGAGGCTCATTGATGCATGTGGGGAGCGAATGCTGGTCCTTGTGGGTAGATCCAACAGATGATCTGTAGCTCAAACGGTTGAAGAAGTTCATGCTGTTAATGATCAATGGGTCACGACTGTTTTAGAAGCAAAACGGAGACCAACAATATCAGGCAGGTGGTCATAATGTTCTGGATAATCAGTGGAATAGAAATGTGCAAAAAGCACATTTGGTGAGGTGTCCACAAACTTCTGATCAAGTAGTGTCTCCACTAATCAGGCAAAATCCCATATTCCACACTGACTTAGCTTTTCTCCTTAAGCTTAATGCGAAGCTTTTTCTGAAGTCTTTATCGAGATTATGGAGGCACATCAGTAAGCAGCTTGTGTGTGTGTGTGTGTGTGTGTGTGTGTGTGTGTGTGTGTGTGTGTGTGTGTGTGTGTGTGTGTGTGTGGATAGTCAACAATGCTGCTCATTCAGCTTCTTGAGGAGGAAAATGTGGCAGATTAGATGGCAAAGGCATGTGCATTACTGTCACAATGAAAATATAAGGAGGAAGTATGTCCTTATGTGAGATATAATGGAATGACTGAATAAATATGCAGAGAGAGCGAGAGAGAGCGAGAGATCGGAGAGATAAGGAGATGAATAGATGGACAGATAGAACAGGTCAGGTGAGTTTGACCGAATTACAGTTAGTCGAGTAATTTTAAATGTTTGCATGCGGAAATGACAAGCGTCCGTGTCACGTCTCTGCTGATAGCGAGGCTGATGAAGTTAACACGTTCCTGGTGATGTTTTCCTGCATTGTTTCTCATTTTCTTCTCCGGGTCGTCTCCAAGTTCATCTTGTGCCTCCATCACCATATTCATCATATAAATTCCGCCAAATATAAAACTCCTCCATGGACCTCAGTGAGGTCATTAGGGAATGTCTACTATCTTTCACTTGGTATGGATGGAGCTGGAACTGGATGTTACTATGGTTACAGGTGGTGGTAATCAGCACATTCATTCAGATTCAACTGACAAACACAAACGTGCGTGTTCAACGCTCTAATACTCACACCTGAACTACTTCCAGCCAATAACAATCCAGCATTCCTACTGAACCTCCTTACAGCCAATCACAATCCAGTATTCACACCTACCAGGTAATACACACTAAATGGCTAAAACACAAGCTTCCTTTTGAACATCCCATTCCACATTTAGTGTCCATGTCCTGTTCTGAGGAGCTCCACTCTTCTGAGAAGATGTTCGGCAAGATTTGGTGGCGATTTGTGTGAGATCCATTCAGCTACAAGGGTGTTAGTGAAGAGAAAGAGCTTTATTGCAAAGTATGTTTGCACTTACAAGGTTTTGGTGACAGAAGCTTCCAGTTGCACATGAAGAAAAAAAAAAGAAGGTAAATAAATAAAAAAGACTCAAAGTATAAAGTTATAATTTTGTTATAAAGAAAATGGAGTATTACTACAAAAAGATACAGAATCAGAATAATAAAAATGGTATTGCACACGTGGTTTCTTTTATTGTACAATAGGGAGAGTCTTTAAGTGTTCATGAGTGGATTGCCTGAGGGAACAAACCTTTCCGGTGCTCTGTGGCGTCGGCCAGACGGCAAAAGTTCAAAAAACATATGGCTTAGATGTGAAGGATCCAGGGTGATTTTCTGGGACCTTTCTTTTCACTCTGAATGGGTACAGTTCCTATAGAGTGGGCAGGGGAGCATCAATAATCCTTTCAGCCATTCGAGTCAGGTAGTGTAGGAGAGGTGAGGAGGCCTGGAGTGCAGTCAGTGTTCACATTCATTTTTTGTTCCATACGGTTGGAGCTCAATAGCAGGAGATCTTTCACATCTTCCAACCCATGAAAACCAGTTTAGGAGCCTTGCCATGCTAGAACAGGTATCTTTTAGATGAAGAGAAGGAAAAATTTCATGCTACCAAATGCAATCAAAGAAGTCCGATAAAATTGTGTGCCTCGAACGTTTTGGGAAAGAACCACGCGTGTGGAAAAGACGGGTGTCCAAATACTTTTGACACGACAGTGTTCTATATACTTACTTTTAATTACAATTGTTGTAAGATCACTTAATTACGTAGCAGAACGCATTTCTTCAAGCTCACGAGCCCATGGATAAGTTCTGTAGAAACTAGTCTGTGCTTTCTGTCTGTACAATAACAAAAGAATTCGATATCCAGGGAAAAAAAAAAGGGCCAAAAATAGTGAGTGTCAGGCGCTGGGTTATTTCTCGCCCTGTCTCCGCAGCGCTCGGTGTGAAACGTCGGGGAGAAGAAAAAAAAGATTTCCAGCCAAGTTCACTTTAAATAAATGTTCTTGCTTGAAAAAAAATGTACATTTTACATGTTTCTGTGAATAAAAAAAAAAAAAAGTTTCTGTAAAAAAAAAAAAAAAAAAAAAAAGGAAGGAAGGAATTTGGAAGTTTATTTTGAATAAAACATATGAAGGCGTTGTTTGGAGGCTGATGAGTGAATAAAAGCTCTAAAAGCTTACAGAGATCCGATTTATTTCCAAACATGTAATTTTCATTCTTCTTAAAAAAAAAATGTAAAAAAAAGGGGGAAAAAAATGAAAGGCAGCAGCGGTGAGACACGGTGTTGCACGGCGAGACGCGGTGTTGCACGATGTGGCGCGGTGTGGTGAGACCCAGTGTTGCATGGTTAGACCTGGTGTTGCACAATGAGACGCGGTGTGGTGTGGTGAGATGCGGTGCTGCACGGCGAGACACGGTGTGGTGTGGTTTGGTGAGACGCGGTGCGGTGTTGCGTGGTGAGACCCGGTGTTGCACGGTGAAACGTGGTGTGGTAAGACACAGTGTTGCAAGGAGGGACATGGTGTTGCATGGTGTGGTAAGACCCGGTGTTGCACGGTGAGACGCGGTGTTGCACGGTGAGACCCCGTGTTGCATGGTGTGGTGAGACCCGGTGTTTTACAGTGAGACCCGGTGTTGCGTGGGGGGACGCAGTGCGGTACGGTGTGGTGAGATGCGGTGTTGCGTGGTGAGATGCGGTGTTGCACGGCGAGACGCGGTGTGGTGTGGTTTTGTGAGACGTGGTGCGGTGCTGTGTTGCGTAGTGAGACCCAGTGTTGCACAGTTTGACTTGGTGTGGTAAGACACGGTGTTGCAAGGCAGGACATGGTGTTGCACGGTGTGGTAAGACCCGGTGTTGCACTGTGAGACGCGGTGTTGTACAGTGAGACCCGGAGTTGCGTGGGGGGACGCAGTGTGGTACGGTGTGGTGAGACGCGGTGCGGTGTTGCGTGGTGAGACCCGGTGTCGCATGGTGAGACATGGTGTGGTGAGACACGGTGTTGCAAAGTGGGACATGGTGTTGCACGGTGTGGTGAGACCCGGTGTTGTACAGTGAGACCCGGTGTTGCGCGGAGGGGACACGGTGTTGTACAGTGAGACCCGGTGTTGCGCGGAGGGGACACGGTGTGGTACGGTGTGGTGAGACGCGGTGTTGCACGGTGAGACCCAGTGTTGCATGGTGTGGCATGGTGTGGTGAGACCTGGTGTTGCGTGTTGAGACCCGGTGTTGCGCAGGGGGACGCAGTGTGGTGTGGTGAGGTGAGACGCGGTATGGTTTGGTGAGACACCATGTTGCACAGTGAGACACCTCTTTACACTCTCCATGCAGTAGGCTTACATTAGAATTACATCTGAACGATTAGCATCCCGCTGATTCGCTTGTCAGCTCTGTATTTTTACAATTGAGGTTCTGTTGTACCTGCACAAATGAAAGTTAGGTAAAAAAAAAATAATAAGCCGCTTTATTATTTCTTACTTCTTACATAGTAATTCCAAAAGTATTGGGACACCCGACTTTTTCACCCATATGTGGTATCATTGTGTTTAAAGAACCTCTTATAGTTATATCGTTCATAACGTTCTCATGGTGGAGTTACTTCAGGACTCAAGCTTGGGTGGTTCCATTCTAATTCTTCTGATGGTTAAGTTTAATGTTGAAAGAACCTTATACCAATCTCCATCTAAAACATGCATCAAACTTATTCTCTTTACAGGATAAACGAAGCTCCGACGCTGGGATTTGAGCGTGATGTGGGTCACAGGACCACGCACCACGTGATGTATCCCGAAAGCGCCATCAATCTACACAACTCCAGCACCAGCCTGCTGTTCGTCCCGTTTAAAACCCTGGACCTGGAGTGGATCATCAGCGCCCTCACTTCTGGGAATATTACCTTGTGAGAACTTCAGAAAATCTGCTTTTTAATCAACATCTGCTTTTTAAAACACTTGAACAGAGACACTTTATAATCCGTTTATAATGTTACTGTTACAACCATTATGTCTCAGTGAACACCTTCTAAACAAAGTCCCAATCCAAATCCAGCCGTCATTATCGAAACAAAACCGTTTTAATTAATAAAACCTTTTAACGAAGATTTTACTATAGAACTAAAAATGTTTTCATTCATTGGCCTTCTAACCAATCAGAATCCAGCCGTTACTATAGCAACAGTACTGTCTTAAATAATTGACACCTTCTAAGCAATCGGAATCCAGCCGTTACTGTAGCAACAAAAAATGTCTTTTTAATTGGGACCTTCTAACCAATCAGAATCCACCTGTTACTATAGAAATAAAAATGTGTTTGTGATATAATGCTGATTATTCATGAAAACATCAAAGAGTTAAATTGTATCCAATATAATGGTAATTTATGTATCCCCCCCCCCCCCGCCGCACGCTCCCCCTCCCCTTCTCCTTCTCTTCTCTCTCTCTCTCTCTCTCTCTCTCTCTCTCTCTCTCTCTCTCTCTTTTGGTTTTCTGTCGCTCAGCACCTACATGCCGGTCATACCAAAGATCAATGTTAAAAGAGATCATGTGAGTCGAGTTTTCATTTTTTCTACACCGTAATTTCCACTTTTCTACGTTTCGTTCTTGCTCTCGGGTTCAAAGTCTCATTATTGTGTGTGTGTGTGTGTGTGTGTGTGTGTGTGTGTGTGTGTGTGTGTGTGTGTGTGTGTGTGTGTGTGTGTGTGTATGTGTGTGTGTGTGTGTGTGTGTGTGTGTGTGTCAGGTGTTGGTGTATAACCCATCATTTATGAAGTATGTGTATGAAGTGTGGTTGGAGGATCACGGCCAGTATCCATCAACAGGCTTCCTGACGCTCATCTTCGCCCTGCACGTCTGTGATGAGGTACTGTACTGCCCCCTACTGTCTCAACAACCGATGTATTTTTTTTTTCTTTCTTCATTCATTGTTTTTTTGGGGGCTATTTTTCTTCTTTGAATTTCAATACATTTTTAGTTTTGTTTCTATTTTTCATTTCTATTTATTTCATTATTTGTTTGCTTTCTGTTTATGTTCACTTTGTTTGCTGCTTGTTCGTGTCATTCTTTATTAATTCACAATCTTGTTTTTGGAGTTAATCTTATTTATTCATCATTTTTATTATTTCTTTCTCTCTTTCTGGACTTAAAATTAATGGGACACATTTTATGAATTAGGGAGATAAAAGGTTTTGGAGTTGCCACAGTCATGGAACCGACTAAAAAGAATTCATTCATTAGAAATAATCCTTGTGTGTATAATTATGCTCGGTTGTCCGGTTACTTTTTGAGCCTGCTATGAGAAAAATAATTGTAATTCCCCAAGCGTTGATAAACAAAACACCTGTGCCGCTGACCAGAATCTATAACACTGTATATCGTTCATAAAAACACCTGAAAGAAACATCTGGATTCCAAACCCTCATCACCTCGACTCCTCGTTAGTGCTCACTGTACAGGCCTGAGAGACGGCCTAATGAAGCGTGGACTACAGTACACTCTACCGAGCTGTGTGTGTGTGTGTGTGTGTGTGTGTGTGTGTGTGTGTGTGTGTGGGCTGTCTATCATTTGCAATAATTGCAGAGCTTCTCTGTATGCAAAACCCACTCATTACACACTCCCTATCATCCAACACACACACACACACACCTACACACACACACACACACACACACACACACACACACATAGATGTACGAGCATATGCACACACAGATATTTTGACCGCTTTTTTTCCAATGGACGAGCTACACTAGTGTTACTATCTAGGGAATTGGATGGATGGATGGATGGATGGATGGATGGATGGATAGATAGATAGATAGATAGATAGATAGATAGATAGATAGATAGATAGATAGATAGATAGATAGATAGAGTAAGCAGGTGTTATATGGGATTTAATTTGTTATCATTCTTTATTTGTTTGTTTGTTTTTTCCTGTTTTATCTTTATTTTAATTTCTCTTTTATTTTGTAGCTTTCCTCCTTTCTTTATTTCTTTTGTTCATTTTCTGTTACTGTTTTTTCTTTAGTCTTTTTTTTTTGTTGTTCTTTTATCCTCCACACTTTTATTTATAAATAAAGCACCATAAAGAAGTGCAGTGCTAATGTCTTTGGATTTGTTTGTTTTTTTATTCTGAGGGTTTTGTTTGGTTGTTGTTGTTCTTCAGGTGAATGTTTTCGGCTTCGGTGCCGATCCCGAGGGGAACTGGCATCATTACTGGGAGGAGAACTCGATGAGCGGCGCGTTTAAGGAGACGGGCGTCCACAATGCCGACTATGAGTACAACATGACGAGAATTCTCGCTCAGAAGGGCAAAATCAGGCTGTTTAAAGGCTTCTAGTCTCCAGAGATAAGCAGCTCTCTCGGTTCAGCTCACAGTTTCTCCGACCTGAAACAGGAAGTGTGGTGAGAACAAGCAGGGGTGAAGGGTTTCCCTCGAGCAGCACTGAGATTCGAGAATCAGCCTCCTGGCAGAGTGCTGGCAGATGGGCTGCTCTTCAGCTGAAAGCTACATGCTGGTGATTTGTGTCCCAAATACTCACTTCCTGGTTTCTCCGAGTTTCAACGCACTGGAATGCAGTGAGCGCAGAGTGAAGGACTGAGTTAGGGTTAGGGTTAGGGTTCATTTATTTTAATCACTTCCTGTTTTTTTTTTTCTAGAGGATAGACATCTGTTATATTAGAGGTTTTAATTCATAGGTATTTCCTGGTTGTAAGATTTCAAGGTCCAGTTGATTTTCTTTGAGCCACTCCATGATTTTATTTAATTCATGTGTTTATTTATACATTTTATTGATCTTTTGCATCTCTGAACTTCTAGACATAAAGAATAAAGTCTCCTTCTCAGAAGCCAGAATGAACCTGATGTCAGTCTCAGAGGCTCCGCCCACATCCAGCATCACAGTCTTGCAGGTTGCAGTTTGATTGGCTGCTTCCTGCTCTGGATTCCAACAGAATGAGTTCAGTGTGAGGTTACGCACTTTGTGTTACAAATAAATAGTGAAAGAAAGAGACTGATGTGGAGACAGATGGAGAGACAGAAGAAGTGAGACTTTGTTCCCAAAGTCTGTAATTCAGCTTTTTGCAATACAAATATTGGCATTTGTCAGAGTCCTAAAAGACCGAGAGAGCAAAAGAGGGACAGACAGGCAGAGAGGGAAACAGACGTACCGAGAGATAACGAGACAGAGACAGTCTGTGAGACAGACTGAAAGACAGACAGACAGATTGAGAGACAGACAGAAAGAGAGAGACAAACATACAGACAGTCTGGAAGACAGACAGACTTTGAGACAGGCAGAAAGAAAGACAGACAGAAAAAGGGAGAGAGACAGACAGACAGTCAGGCAGAATGAGAGACAGATGGGCTGATAGTCAGACACAATGATAGACAGACAGACAGACAGACAGTCAGGCAGAATGAGAGACAGATGGGCTGATAATCAGACAGAAAGAGAGACTGACTGATAGTCAGACACAATGACAGACAGACAGACAGACAGACAGACAGAAAAAGGGAGAGAGACAGACAGACAGGCAGAATGAGAGACAGATGGGCTGATAGTCAGACACAATGACAGACAGACAGACAGTCAGGCAGAATGAGAGACATATGGGCTGATAGTCAGACACAATGAGAGACAGACAGACAGTCAGGCAAAATGAGAGACAGATGGGCTGATAATCAGACAGAAAGAGAGACTGACTGATAGTCAGACACAATGACAGACAGGCAGACAGACAGACAGGCAGAATGAGAGACAGATGGGCTGATAGTCAGACACAATGAGAGACAGACAGACAGTCAGGCAGAATGAGAGACATATGGGCTGATAGTCAGACACAATGACAGACAGACAGACAGTCAGGCAGAATGAGAGACAGATGGGCTGATAGTCAGACACAATGACAGACAGACAGACAGTCAGGCAGAATGAGAGACATATGGGCTGATAGTCAGACACAATGAGAGACAGACAGACAGACAGACAGACAGACAGACAGGCAGGCAGAATGAGAGACAGATGGGCTGATAGTCAGACACAATGACAGACAGACAGACAGTCAGGCAAAATGAGAGACATATGGGCTGATAGTCAGACACAATGAGAGACAGACAGACAGACAGGCAGGCAGAATGAGAGACATATGGGCTGATAGTCAGACACAATGACAGACAGACAGTCAGGCAGAATGAGAGACATATGGGCTGATAGTCAGACACAATGAGAGACAGACAGACAGACAGTCAGGCAAAATGAGAGACAGATGGGCTGATAATCAGACAGAAAGAGAGACTGACTGATAGTCAGACACAATGACAGACAGACAGACAGACAGGTTTATAGTGTAT
>MU585527.1:2645235-2675071 GCA_024362625.1 Silurus asotus
GTGTGTGTGTGTGTGTGTGTGTGTGTGTGTGTGTGTGTGTGTGTGTGTGTGTGTGTGTGTGTGTGTGTGACACCTGACCATAAGATTGCTATGTGCTTTTTTTTAAACATCCCATTCCACATCCAGTCAATGTTTCCTGTTTTCATGAGCTCCACTCTTCTGGGCAGATTTTCCACCAGATTTTGTGGAGATTCATTCAGCTACAATGCTGGTGGTAAAGTCAGGTAGTGATGTAGGTGAGAAGGTGAGGAGGTTCCTGAGGTGAAATCAGCATTCACATTCATCCCAGAGGTCTTCAATAGGGTTGAAGCTTTACAGCAGGAGATCTTCCACATTTTCCAGCCCATATAAAGCAGATCTTCAGGGAGCTTCTTCTTCAAGGTTCCGTTCTTCTAGTTGAAGTGAAGGGAAAATTCAATGCTACAGTATTTGTGGTAAAGGTTTGAGGAAGTGTGGGTGGAAAAAGTCAGGTGTCCCAATACTTTGGGTCTTATCTTGTATGTTATAATAATATTTCATTCCTCTAATACCAGAGCAAGTTTTCAGTGATTATGTTTTTCATTGTGAATAAAAATGAAATGTATATGAGTCCTGGTGTATGAGCTGTTGCTATGGTAACGATATCATGCTGTTAATAAACACCTTCACGGTAAAGAACTAAAAAGCATCATGGAGTAATAATATTTGTGCCTCGGGATGTGGAGGTGGGTATTAACGGCGTGAGTCACACTCACTGGACACAAACACACACACACACACACACACACACACACACACACACACACACACACACAAAGACACACTGGATATTTGTTGGGCAACAATGTGTGTGGTTCATTCAGTCCAAAACAAATGCCTCCACATTGCTGCCCTCTGTCTCTCACCATGGTTTCATAACTGTTCCATATTAACACAAAAGCTACAACCAACTACATACATACACACACACACACACACACACACACACACACACACACACACATACACACACACACAAATTTAAATGCATTTGTTGAAATCCTGTTTACCTACCTGTTGTTGTTGTGCTCTGTATCTCTCTCTCACACACACACACACACACACACACACACACACGCACACAATGACAGAAACTCACCTTGCGTGCCTCAGTGTCTTTGGGCTCTGTCTGAACATGTGGAAACATCTAAATTCTAGAATGAGAAGAAAAAATTGTGGTTGGTTCACACACACACACACACACACACACACACACACACACACACACACACACACACACACACACACACACACACACAGACACACACACACACACACATACGCACGCACACACAAACGCACACCTTGTGGGCGCGCAGCAAACATTCCAGAAATGTTTCCAACTATGAACAGAAGCACAACAGGTGAAGCCTCTGTTCTCATCACAGCCTGAGCAGCTTCTCCCATAAACCTCCTCAACACAAACACACAAACAGCCTTTTTAACATTAGCCCCGCCTCTTTATTTACTGCTTTACCTTATATTGAGAAGATAGAAGATAGATCATAAACAGTTAGCTAGCTAGCTAGCTAGCTAGCTAGCTAGATAGATAGGTATATAGATAGGTATATAGATAGATAGATAGATAGATAGATAGATAGATAGATAGATAGATAGATAGATAGATAGATAGATAGTGTTTATTAGTAAACAGGTGGAAGGTAAAAAAAGAAGAATGGAGGAATAGGAGAAGGAGGGTGTGGTCACAAGAGCGGTATCATGAATGTTGTAACAAAGACTCTGTAAGATCGAATAGAAGACTATTAAAAGATATTTTCAATAGTTTGTAAAAAATAATATTTAAATATATGAGGTTTTTTTTACTAAACAGCTTTAAACATGAAATTCTTAAAACATTTTAACGTCCATGTGACATAAATGAAACCGAACTTGTGCTCAATAAAAAATAGTGTATTATGCTCGAGGTAGCTGAAATTAAAACAATATTCATGGTAATGCATCTCGAGGATCAGACTTCCATTGTCCAAATAACACTTCAGTAAAACACGGTGATGGTAACATCATACTCTGGGAACGTTTTCCTTCATCTGCTTTACTAAGGGAGAATGGATGGACATGAGGACATCACAAGAGGCACCTGTTTGGAAGAACACTAGCAGGAGAATAACTTCTTAAACACAAGACCAAAAGCAGCACAGGAATTTCCCAGAAACCTGAAGAACCTGAAGCAAATTTGCCCTGAAGAATAACCAGAGCAAAGGCTGTAGGAACTTCCCCCCTGCACCCACTTCAAGTCTAGTCTGAAGGTGTTGAGTATGCAATGTATGAAGCACAGTAGAGCATGAACATCTGCTGAATAATAATGATCACATAGTGCATCTATGATAATTAAAACCTCTCCAACATCTCAGAAGACTGCTGGCAAGAGTAAGGTTTCCTCCAGACAATGCCTTCACTTTGAACTTAAAATAGCACCAGAGCTCGAGTTGTGTTGGTGGTGCATGTGAAACATCTTTCAATAGTGAAGTGAAACCTGAAACTCTGTACAGGAAATGAATCATTTCATGTTGTCGTTTTTACGCTACAAACGAAGGATGTTGCCGACAACACTGAGTAAATAGGGGAGAGGGTAGAAGGCATTGAGTTCTGGCTTCAAAGGTCATGAGTATAAATCCCAGTCACACCATGGTGTCACTCCTGGGCCCCTGAGAAAGGCTCTTAAGCCTGCAGCTGAGCAGTTGTATAAATTATATAATTGAAATGGATAAGGGCTTCTGTCAAACGACATAAATATTAAGCAGTTATTAAATCATATTAATCAATCGTCCTTGGTTGCATTGTGATTTTTCCTTCATGAGAATATGATGATCTGTTTATATAAGTAGAAGTAGAAGATCTGAAGTAGGCAGATCCGTCTCCTGACAAATGGAACATTTGAGTGAAAATTTAATTTTTCTGAAATGAACCAAATGAATGAATTGAATTTTTTGAATTTTTTGAATTTCTTAAAGATCCAATCTATTGGTCACATTGTGCGATTGTACAAACATGACCCTCATGTCACACTGTTGGGTCTCGGTTGTCATAATGTCAACTGACGCACACAAATTGTGAAAAAAAAGGGTGAAATTTGACTTCGTCGATCTGTGACACGTTCAGATTCTCGTTCTTTTGCCAATAGTAGCTAGCTGCAGACAAAAACAACGTTAGCGTTACTTTCGTTCATGACAAATAATGCATTGATAATATAAACATCATACAAACACTCTTTTCCCCCATGAGTGTTTTTCTTCTTGCTGAACTTTCCACCTGACTCATTTTGACATTTTCCCTGAGGTGGGTTGTCACGCTATTAGATGCTGTCTATGAACAAACCAGCGATCAAAGACTACAGAATTTAGCCTGGGAGAATAGGAACCATTTAGAATTTTCTAAATTTGCCTCAGACGACCAAATCGTGGCCAAAATTGCACAGTATGTACTGATTTCTCATTGTACACACATTTTAAATGTTAAATTCAAGACATGTTATACATTTTTATTTTAATATGCACTCATTGGCCTTCCATACACAGGTGGAATGGAATAGAATAAACAGACTATAATTCCCTCCAGAACCGGTGTCATGGAAACCATGTGCCTTGTGTTTTTGCATTTTCTTTCAAGTAATGTTTCCACCCCTCTGTCCCATCACTGGCCCTTGTGTTCACATGCTGTCCACAGTTTTAATTCCACAACAAAGAGTTTTGGTTTCACATATCTCTGGTTTCTCATTTCTCATTTTTGTTTCGCTCTCGTGGTGTTCACCAGATGTGGGAAGTAACGAAGTACAAATAACTTTGTTACTGTACTTAAGTAGATTTCTCTGGTATCAGTATTTTACTTCACCATTTATTTTTCGGACTTTTTACTTTTACTCATTAAATTTTTACACAAATATCTGTACCATCTACACTTTATATTTAGTGAAATTTCTATATATTTTCTTCTCATTGCGCCGTTTTCAGACCATCAACCTGTTTCCTGTCATTGCGGCTATTTCAATCCACTGGTGTATCATTTCCTGTCTCTTACACACCACAGACGTAGACTAGTTTCTAAGGCTCACACTGAGCAGGCAGAAGGCAGTAAGAAGTCTGGGGTTAACGTGGATGAGACAGAGGGAGTCAGTGATGAGAACATGACTGAGAACAGAGAAAGTACTGATCACATGATCATCATCATCTTTTCTCTGCTTGTGTTCTATATGGTGGATCTTCAGCCTGGATACATTCATTAGAGAACAACATTTTGTATTCATTTGATAATCTTCTTCTTCTTCTTCTTTTTCTTTCGGCTGCTTCCTTTAGGCATCGCCACAGTGGATCATCCGTCTCCATACCCCCCTGTCCTCCACATCTGCCTCTGTCACACCAACTACCTGCATGTCTTCCCTCACCACATCCATAAACCTCCTCCTTGGCCTTCCTCTTTTCCTCCTTCTAAGTGGCTTCATTCCTCCTCTGCACATGTCCAAACCATCTCAATCTCACCTTGTCTCCAAAACATCCTACATGTGCTGTCCCTCTAATCCTGTCCATCGTCATCACTCCCAACGATCATCTCAACATCTTCAGCTCTGCTACCTCCAGCTCCACCTCCTGTCTTTTACTCGATGCCACTGTCTCTAATCCATACAACATCGCAGGTCTCAAAACAGTCCTATAAACTTTCCCTTTCATTCTTGCAGATACTCTTCTATCACAGATCACTCCTGCTATCACTCTTCTCCACCCACTCCACCCTGCCTGCACTCTTTTCTTCACTTCACTGACACACTCTCCATTACTTTGCACTGTTGACCCCAGGTACCTGAACTCATCCACCTTCTCCACCTGTATTAATATATTAATTAAGGCTGTCAAAATGTAAATACATTTTAACACCACTGGTTTTATTAATGCGAGATTAATGCATTTCTGTTTGACTATTTTTTAATGAAAATATAAATAAATTAATTTATTTAAAACCTTCAGCACAACACACGTTTATTCACGATATCTTTTCTTTTTTACTCAGATATAATAAATAAATAATTTAATAATTGTAAAAGTAATATTATTTTTTTTTAATAAGTAATCATTTGTTTTACTGATGCAACAAGTCAATAAAAGCAATACATCAATAGTATATGTAAAGGGTCTACTTTTATTCGTACACACTAATAATAACTACAAAATGTTGTGCTTCTGTAAAGTAAAGTTAGCAGACAGTCAGTGCTCTCTGCCGTCTCTGTCATCTCTTTTCACAGACACACAAATAAAAACACCTTCCCAGTGAATATTTGCCTCACAGACATAATAAATATAGAAAGCTAGAAAATCTACTTTTAAATAAACAAATTCAAAGAATCTTCAATTCTGTAATCCGTATGAAAGTTCTAAGAGCCGCAGTTTATCCGGTATCACCTCATTAACCGTCCGTCTGGAAACATAGCAAAGGTTCCATTTTAATGTTCTTATAATTTATATAATTAAAAACACCATAAATACTTTAAAATGATTAGAAGAATATGTCGTCTTCATGCTCTGTGTTGGATTGGTTTCACTAATATTACACATATATTTGCATAAGGCATCAATATTTGTTCATGACCATGTTGATTCGAGTATTAAACATTGGAAAGTATTTGTATTGGTAATTTAAGGTACATTTAGAACAGCGTGATCAAATATTTGAATTGATTGACGGCTTAATATTAATATGACGTGATGTTCAGTAAATAACGTCACACTAAAACAGGTAGTAATAGAGGCTATTTTTTACTGAAGTACATGTCAGAGCCCAAACTTCTTTACTTTAACTTGAGTAATAAAGTGTAGTCAGAACTTCAACTCGAATATTTATTTGTACTTTTGCACCTCTGTTATTCACTTATCGCAATTAACGATTGTTCCTGTTTCCTTTTTTTTATTCGCTTCTCGTTTTTGGATTTTTTGGGCTCTGTTTAGATTATAATAAATGTTCTTTTCCACGTTCAAACATTTCATTAATCCATTGTTGATTCAGGAATGTGGGTATATGAGTAATATATAAATAAGAATTAAGACAACCCATGAAGACTAAAATATAGGATTGTGATTGGCTGGAAGTTCCGGTGTGAATAGTGGATTGTGATTGGCTGGAATTTCATTTGTGAATACTGGATTGTGATTGGCTAAAATGAGTTTAGGTGTGGATGTTAAATTGTGATTGGTTGAAAGTTACTGCACATTGCTGAGCTCCTGAGGATTTTCCCATGTGGAACTTATATGGCGAGTACGGTGTTTTTGCTAAAGAGGCACAATGACAAATAGATTGAAAAACACCACCAGTAGATAAATTCACAGCTTTGTTATTTTTTCTAACATTTCTATATTTAAAAGATAAATCCCAGCTAGGTGTGAGGCCTTATACCGTTATCATGCTTTCCTATTCACCTCAGGCAATTCTTCACCTCCACATAGTGCACCATCATCACACCAAGCCCTGGATTATTCTTTAAACATGGAAATGCGTAAAAGTGCGTAAATTGAAATATAACGTATACATTTTTTATGCATGGTTTGTCATTTGTCATGTTAACAAGTTTCAGCGCAACATTTAAAAATGCTCTGAACATTACGGAGATGGAAATCTTGCATGACTGGCTAGATTAAAACATTCCCATGGATAATTAGGCTGTCGTGCATTGTCAGGACTTGAACTCATGATCTTCTGATTATAACGCAAACACAGTTTCTTTGTTTACCCAGAAGAGAACATTAAACATAGTTTCTGTGTAATTTGTTTCCCCAATAATCTGCAAGTGAACATTGCTTAAACAGGTGCTGGATAAACCGGTATCCACCTGGAAACAAATTCCGTAACACCGTGCTGCTAGGTCTCTCCGTTCAGGTATTTACATAGAAAAATTGTGATTCAAATCTAAAGAATTATTCTGAAGAGTTTTGGAAGAGCTTAAATTGGAAGTGGTAATTCAGTGGTTAAGGCTCTGGGAATTGTTACTGATAGGGTGGTCAGGAATTCGAAGCCCAGATATCACCAAGCTGCTACCTTTGGGCCCTTAAGCAAGGCCCTTACTGACCCAGTGCTCTGATCCCAGTTTTCTAACATTACTGGGATATGTGAAGAGAGAATTTCACTGTGCTGTAAAGTACATGTAACAAGTATAAAGCACTTTCACAGTCCTGCACTGGAAACTGGAAAACACCCAGATGTACTGTAGGTCTGCAGGGTGTATGAACTTTGGCCCTGATAGTTCCATCTCCAGCACTTCAAAAGCTGTAGTTTTCAGCTGTCAAACGAAAGGTTGATGGTTCAAACCCACCCAGGGATGGTGTATAAATTGAAGAAGGGAAAGGTCAGTGGTTAAGATCTTGGATTTCTTATCAGAAGGTTGTGCGTTCAAATCCCACCACCACTAAGCTGCCACTGCTGGGCCCTTAACCTTCAACTGCTCAGTTGTATGAATGAGATCATTGTAAGTTGCTCTCGATAAGGGGCGTCTGCCAAGTGTCATCATGCGATGTGGGAGTGAATAACAACCTGAGGTGAAGAGAACAGTTTTAATATGGTGCAAGACCTCACACCTAGCTGATAAAGAGAGACTGCGTCATTACAGCAATGAAATCTTGAGGAAAAAAATTATGCAACAGTCAGGAGATCTCCACTTCTGCTTTACTGGTTGCAGGTTGCACAATATTCTAGTAGGAGCCAGAGCAGAAAGGAGGATAATGGTGTGGAGAGACTGATAAACTGGTGAACTAGTGAAGCTCATTCAGTTGGCGCTCCATCAATGTAAACTCTCTCTGCAATCATTCCTTCTTTTTTTGCATTTTGTCTAAAAGAGAACTAGCCTATAAAAGTTCTATTAACTGAATGGACCCCCCATTTGTGGCAAGTTCCACAATCAGACCAGACACTGATGTTTCTTTCAGATGATCATTTTGCTGGAACTCTCCAAACGTATGATGCGTTCCTTGAAGAGTAGGGCTCCTTAGCAATTTGCAGGTGGTTCATCAAATGAGTGCATAGTTTAGAAAATAGAACAGGTTGACAGATGAGATCTTGCCTTTGTTTTGTCAGAGCTGAAGGATAAATTCAAGATTCAATGTTGAATAAATTGCAATTTCCCCAAGCCCATTTATTTCATGAGTTACTACAGAGGTCACTAGAGAGGAGGGCAAGATATACAGGGTGGATTTAATACCAAAATTGTGCACACTGCTATTGAGACTCCAGGCAGAACTCATGATCATATGCTCATGATAGGTTCATAATTTTTCATTCTTGCAATCCTTGATGTTTATGACACAAGGGAAAATTTTTTACTTACGAAAGCAAACAATGACAGAGCAATCATTGTCATCTTTGCCACTTGTCTTGTCACCTCATTTGGCTGAAGGATTGTTTTAATAATATCATGGCTTCATCCAAAAGAAGAAGACCGAGGACTGGCAATGCCAGTGCTATTTGCAACTTTGCAAATATGTTTGAAAAAAGCTACACAAATCCGTTCGTAACAATTGCAGCAGGTGTAAACACTGCTTGCTTTATATATTCACAGTTTTAACCCTTTGCCTGTTTGGATTCGGAATACAGCCCACTGACACCTGCTGGTATGGAAGAGTTCTGTTCTCTCACGCAAGCCCAGAAGGTACAAGCTAGTTGGCCGTTGGCTGTAGTCTGGCCGATGGGTTCAAGTGCAACTTGTTCTGCCCCAACACAGTCAATACAAGGTGACATCAGTCTGTTTAACTCAGAGCTAGTTCTTTGGTATTGGGTTGGTGTGTCCCTAACTTAAATCCATGGAGTTTAATAAGATTAAAATTTCTTGACTACTATAGATTTAAATACTCATTGAGGCCACCCCACATAGGTGGAAATCATCTAAGTGTACAATGTCTGATTAGAGCCATAACTAAACCAATCAACACAAGCTTCAAAAAACTGAATTTTTGTTTTCCAATTATAAACTTGTACAGCCAATGGCCTATAATTTGTACTAGTAAGAATTGAAACACTACTGCACAATTGAGGCTCTAATCTATGAGAAACTGTGTGGTACTCATACTGAGAGTGTATTTAATTTTCAGAACATTACTGTTACTTATCCCATCTGTGTCTGTCCGGAAGGAAATTAAGCAACCAGTTGCTTAAAATCCTTGGTGGAAACAATATTGGAAAATTGTAAACATTCTCAGGTAGAAGTTTCTCTTTTCTAGGCAGGAATAATGTGCATAGTTAAATCGATCTCAACCAGAATTTTCCATCACCCTAATCGATGATGAGAAGGAGATGCTTCAATAAAGATAAAGACATTGTTGTGAAAAAGTTAGTCATCAATAGATTCCATCAATAGAATCCATTAAAAGGATTGAAGATGTCAGTAAAAGCTTACATTTTTTGCTGGCTTGTGTGCTTTTCATCTTGAAAGTCCAGATCACATTCACCATAAGCAGGACAGGTAACAAATAACAGGTAACTGGGGTGTAATTACTTTTGTCCCCAGGTAATATTTCAGCTGGTGTGGTAGTTTTTGGCTAAAGATGAGCACAGTAAGCATTTTACACTCTCGTCCATAATTTGTTTGGAATCTTTAATGGGGCACGTTCTTGTACCATAAATGGATGATCTCATACCGTGAGAATAAATGTTGTTACTAAAACAAGAAACCCAAAGAACACAACTCAACACATCTCCTTTCACCTCCTGCATACACCATGTCTAGTAGAAGCATCGATATTAACCTCATAAAATGACCCTGGGTTTTCCCTGCATTTAATGTTTTTTATTTTTTAGGGGGGACTTGAATGAAATGAAGGCAAATCGTGTGTTTTTGTGCAAATTCTAGAAAAAAGAAAGGAAAAAAACGCAAACATTTAAACGGGTTGTGGTTCGTGTTTTTAACTGTTTTGTAAATGTCCTTGTAAGTGTATCTGCCGCATACTTGGGAGTCTGCTTCAGTGACCAACTTCACTGTCTGTTCTACTGCGACCGTGTTGCATGGATAGACGGTGAAGGACCACTCTGGCACAGTGTTGTCAGGAAGTGAACGTTTTTCAATGATTCTCCCAAAGAATCATTTCTGTGTAATCACTGGCCTCAAAATTTATCCTGGGAACGATATTAAAATGACTGGAGTGATGAAGATTCCCTGCCTCGTCTTCTCGAGCACTAAGAATCTTATATAGTGCATCTTTCCGGACAGCAAGTGGACTATCAGTCATCATGACGAGAAAAATATTTTTTGGAAGTGCGAAGAACTTGAATTTTCGTCTCAATAGATGAATGAACTACAGCCTTGTATTTCCTTGGTAAGAATAGACCTATGAATGGTCTCAAAGGCATGAAGAGGACCATCAGCAATGGAAGACTGTGCCCTGACCCTGTATTGCATTACCACATGGACTCTAAGTATGAATGTCATTATTTCTATGAATTATTTTGGTTAGTTTCTTAGTTGCAACTGTTTGCAGTGGTCAACCAGTGAGCTTTGTTCAGTTTGCCAGGGATCATTGAGGCAAGCCCTTCTGGGAATGCTCAGTAGCCTGAGATATCTGGAACAAGTACCTCAGGTCCTTAAAGAGTTTTTTGAGCCCTTACGGACTGTGACAAGGTAAGCCACATTTTATTGGTTTAAATTACACCACTCGAAGCTTTTCACAGTCAGATAGTATTGAACCTATGGGACCTGTGTAAGAATTGAGTTTGAACAAGCGCCGTCAAGAGAGCTCAGAATGGCAGTTAGTTGAAATGCAAAAGGCAAACAGCCCATTTCATAGGTTTCGCTGGTAATTCCTCTAATTTTTAAAGGATACTACCCTGCCAACCAGTATTAGTGTTCGTTCCATCACAACCAAGAACATCAACCTCATCAAAGCCACAATTGAGTTGGCTCATGATGTATTCGAAAATAGCCGTGGTCTCATCATCTGCAGAGCCAGAGGATGGCGTGACGTGACCAACGTTTTGAGCGTTAGGTTCAGCCACAAGTGATAAGTGCTCTTCTCTAAACAACCTGTGTGACTTTTAGTCTCATTCTTTCGATCATCAAAGAATAGGCTTTTAATGGGATCATCATCTGTAGAAATTTATTTAAACTTCTGAGCAACGCTTTATTTCGCTTGTGTCAACAATCAAAGCAGATGTTATGTCACTAGATTGCTCAGAAGATATAATTCCAGCTTTTAAAGCTACGTGAAGCACAGTTGATATAGTGCCACAGCCCTTTAGCTTATATTGTATCTTTGAGCAATCATAACAGTATCAGTCAAGTCTAGTTTGGGCTTAGATGGTCTGTCTTTGGGTTTGGTGAACGCTCATCCTTAGCAGAACTGCCCTCGGCTTTCCTCCTCAACGGCTGCATCATTATCACAAAGGGTTGGCTGTCATTTGAAAACGACAGTGAGGAAGCATTTGAAGATGATTCAGTAAAGAGAAACTCTCAAGTCTAAGCCTCTTACATGTACGTCTAGCCCTTTTAATCAATTGTTTTGTTAAAGGTAAATCAACTGACCCGATGTGACTAATTCTTGGAAAAGAAACTGGTTCCTGAGAACAGGAACCTTTTTGTTCTCGGGATAAGTACATGCAGAAAAGTCAGCACATTTACAAAAGGCTATGTCAAAAAGTTTTTGGTCTGCTCTGTAAAATATGTCAATTGATCATCTTTTGTTTTTTGAAATATTGTTTTACTGTTTAGAACATTGTGTTACTGTTGAAATAGATGCTTTATCCCAAATAACATCCAGCTTGATTGCAACTTGTCGGGCTACAGTAGAAAAAGCTGTCTCCTTGTTTCTTTGGGACATTAAGTCTGTTTGTCCGAACCTCTGGACAGCAAAGGAGAACATCTTTCTTTGCTGGGAGTTTAACTTCATCAAAATCCTTGGAGTTTTCATAAAAAATCAGGAAATGGTTTACACCATGGAGAACGAACTTAAAAGAACGAACTGTATCAAAGATACAGCGCTTGAGTACAGTAAAACCCTGTTGTACGAGCAACCTATAGTACGAGCAAACAAAGATACGAGCGACCTCGCTCGCAAAATTTTACCCTGTTTCACGAGCAAATTTCGAAGGCACGAGCAAACCCATGCTGCCGGTTCCCCGCTTTCGGCGGAGGGTCGCATCAGTCGCTTAGTTGATGACGTATCACTCGGTCGCTCTCGTTGTTCATTGCAGCAAAAACGTAACTTTTTTTTTGTTTTATATTTTTATTTCACTAAAAATCTTGATGAATGTCTCCCAAGAAAATCAGTGATGGTGCTGTGAAAATGAAAGTAAATAGAATCACCATGGAAACTGAGGAGTCTGTAAGCGTGGTGCGTGTCTCACACTCGCAATCAACCACTACCACTTGAGTGTTAATTGTTAAATTATGTTTACATTACGGTAATTTGCTGTGTATTTGTTTGTTAAAATAGGCTACAAATACTTTTTAAATGCAGAAATAAGCGATCGAATGAGATCTTGGAACGGATTAAATCGCTTTTACATTCATTCTTATGGGGAAAATCAGTTCGAGCAATTTTCAAGAACGAATTATGCTCATGCAACGGGGTTTTACTGTGGTGAGAAACCAGGAGTTCCACTGAAACTGGCGAACAAAAGAAGTGAAATGAAATATGTATGATCTGTAGTAATGCAATTGAGAAAAAAGGTAAAGCGAGAACGTCAGAGGCGCAAGTCGAAGCTTGTCCTGCTCGTCTCTGCCTGTCAGGCTGAGTGAGAGGGCACAGGTGTAGTGTAGAGGTGAACTGGTGGGGGGTGGGGTGCAACAAGGCTCCGCTACCGCTAAGAGCCACCAGGCAAAGTAAAAGACGAGGATGGGAAGGGGTACAAAACCGCTTAACTGTACTGAATTTGCCCCCTTTTCCAGCCCCAGAGGAGGCATCCCTGCCCCCAAGGGGCATAAAACAAGCATTTGAAGGTCAGTTTTCATCGCAAATGAAATATGGTCACTTTAACCGAACTAAAATTAATGACAATTTTTTAATTGACAGTCTTTAAGCAACATAATTTTACACTGCAGGCACTCACCATGCTAATTCTTATGGCCGATTTCTTTGACTGAAATCTAATTGAATAGAAACTCTAATCTAATCATACAATACAGGAAGCTGTGCAAATAAAAGAATGAAGAATTATGAAATGAAGAGAATAGACTATTGGAAATAATTCAATACATTTACAGGGACAAAATATATTAAAACATAAGTGTTTAACCCAGCAGAAAAGGCCTTGCTGACCCTGATGGCCTGCCACTGTTAGACAGTAATTAGACTCCACCTTGTCCATATGGTCTGATTTAGTCAGCTTTGCATACACCCAAACAACACGAGGAAAGAAAGGACAAACTTGTTTTTAATAGATGATAGAAAGTGTCTACTTGGATTATGAACAGAATCTAAATTTCCCAGCAGCCACTGCAACCTCAGATGAATGGGTCACATGTTACTAAACACTCACACCTGGTCCTTGTCACCTTTATTCACATTTGTATACAGTCTCAGCTTTCAAAGCAATCTTAGTATGACGTTTGGTTTCATGGTTGTTGATGGTTTTGTAGATGCCCACACCCACACCTACACACACACTCATGCTCAGGTTTATGTTTATGGTTCATAGCTTATACTTTTTAGTGTTTGCTTTCATGATCTTTGTTTTTAGTTGCCTTGGATGTTCCTGATTTGTGATTGAAGATAGCACCTTTGACAAGAATAAGTAAGGTTTTTCCAAAGACTCTCAGCTTGCTCAACAACTTCTGGATTGGCTCCACAATTCCAAACAATCACCCAGATTGGACAGAAGACATAAAAATGAGGATTAGTTTGTTCCTCAATAGAAAAAGTTTATACCTAATAAGTGAACTAGTGGCCACTGTGATGAAGGAAAAACTCCCCGAGATGAGGAACTCCACGAGGAAGAAACCTTGAGAGGAACCAGACTCAAAAAGGAACCAATCCATTCATTACAGATCTATTATTATTGAAGTCTCCAGTGATAGATGCTTAAATACAGATCCGTTCATGCAAACTGTGGTCCTGAGCAGACTGTTGATATTCATTACAGTCCAAAATTCATCCTCAAAGTTCTTGAGTTGCTCTGTAACTTAATGGATCTTCAGGCTGTTGATGTGAAACTATCCTCAGGCAGATCCAAAGGAAGAAAAGAACACAAGTAACTTAGCTTAAGACCACAGGATTTAATTTAACTTAATAGAGAAAGAGAATTTTGTATAAACTCTATAAAGGTTTGTGTGTAGTTTGTGGAAAAACTTAAATCTGGTACCACAGTTCCAAAATCTGATTCCTTCAGTCTAATGTTTGATGTGAACAAATTTTTTTTTTACCTTTATCTGCTGGATCGTGTGTGTTTTGCTGCAGGTATGTGACTGGCTGATTAGATAGCTGCATGAGCGGGCAGGCATACAGGTGATCGTGCTGAAAGTGGACAGGGAGTGTGTTTTGTTCTTTTGTTTTTGTGTTTGAGCTCAATTCAGTCTGCAGGTTAGGTGGGGCTGCGGACTATTTTCTATTGTACTTCAACTTTAGTTAGTTGAAGGTTAAAGATAAGGCACACTCGATTTGATTAGATTTTGCACTGCACTAGCGTGTGTTTTAAACCTTGGATGACTAGAAAGTAACGTTATCTCACATGCAAAAGTGGTCTGATTAAAATACCAGAAAATTTAACTTTTACTTTGCTCAGAGACAGATGGGCAGAAATGACGGACAGATGAAGAGAAAAGAGACACTTAGGGAGAAGAGAGAGACATGTTAAAAAAAGTGGACATGTAAGTTTAAGATTAAGACGGGTGCAACCCAGATGATGATGGGTTCCCTCTTGAGTCCGGTTCCTCTCAAGGTTTCTTTCTATACCAACTCGGGGAGTTTTTCCTTGCCACAGTCTCCACCGGCTCACTCATCAGGGACAAACTTACACTTATAAACATCATATTCACTTTTAATCACCACATTATCTGTGTAAAGCTGCAGGTAAGTAGACAAAACAGACAGGTAAAGAGACAAGACAGACAGGTAAAGAGATGAGATGAGACAGACAGGTAAAGAGATGCGACAGACGGGAAAAGAAAAGAGACATGACAGACAGGTAAAAAAAGATGTGAGACAGGGACAAGACAGACAGTTAAAGAAAAGAGACAGACAGGTAAAGAAAAGAGACAAGACAGACTGGTAAAAAAAAGAGAAAGACAGGAAAAGAAAATAGACAAGACAGACAGGTAGAGAAAAGAGACAAGACAGACAGGTAAAAATAAGAGACGGGGCAGACAGGTAAAGAGACGTGACAGACAGGTAAAGGGATGAGACAGACAGGTAAAAAAAGAGACAAAACAGGCAGGTAAAAAGATAAGGCAGACAGGAAAAGAAAAAAGATGAGGCAGACAGGTAAAGAGACACGACAGACAGGTAAAAAGATGAGAAAGACAGGAAAGAAAAGAGACATGACAAACAGGTAAAAATAAGAGACGAGACAGACAGGTAAAGAGACGAGACAGACAGGTAAAAAGATGAGAAAGACAGGAAAGAAAAGAGACATGACAGACAGGTAAAAATAAGAGACGAGACAGACAGGTAAAGAGACGAGACAGACAGGTAAAAAGATGAGAAAGACAGGAAAGAAAAGAGACATGACAGACAGGTAAAAATAAGAGACGAGACAGACAGGTAAAAAGATGAGAAAGACAGGAAAGAAAAGAGACATGACAGACAGGTAAAAATAAGAGACGAGACAGACAGGTAAATAAACGAGACTTTCAGGACTACATTGATTTGACGTGTTGAATTGATGTATTTGAATGATTGTATGGTATCACTCCACATTCTCATGCTGTTATTCACTGTGTGGAGAAACTAATCCACCCTGAATAGGGCCTGGTGTGTTTGTAGTGACTCCTCCACTCACTACACGTATACATTTTCCCCAAGTGAATGCAGTGAAGTGAGAATGGGTTTTTTTAAGCTCCGTTCAAGCGCATTAAAGCAGAACAGTGTATTATAATCAGATTAGCCTTCTGGTCTTTCACTTCAAATTCACAGTTTACCTTTTTGATCTCTCACTCCATCTCTCACACACATTAAACACTGCTCTATGTACATGAAGCATTCAGCTGCCTTTCATAACACTAAACCTCAGAGGGGTGGGGCCTCAGGAAAGACTGTTTACAGATGAGTACAACAGTGAAGACAGACAAGTGAAGAAATAAAAAAGACAAGTAAAGAGGACAGACAGACAGATAAAAAAAGAGACAGATAGGTAAGGGGAAGAGATGGACAGGTACAAAAGTGCCAGACAGATAAAAGAAAATATGAGACAGACAGATAAAAAAAAAAAAAAAACACACAAACAGGTAAAGAGAAAAGACAAAAAAGAGAATAAGGATTGTTAAAAGAGAAAAGACAGATAAAGAGGACAGAAATTTAAATTAAACATGGACAGGTAAAGAGAAGAGACAGACAGGTAAAAAATTAAACATATACAAGCAGAGAGAGAGAGAGAGAGAGAGAGAGAGAGAGAGAGAGAGAGAAAGGGGGGGAAAGGTAAAAAGAAAAGACTAACATGTAAAGAGAAGAAGAAGAGAGACGAGACAGTTTTAGGTGACAGACAGAAAAGTGAAAAGCAACCCAAAGCCAATTATTCTGCACTTTAATGGCAATGACCCTTTGAGATGAATGTGAGCCTCCTCGCCAGATTAGTGTCTGATTTCACTAATGCTCTGGTAGCTGAATGATCACTAATCCTCACAGCCACGCCCCCAAATCTTGTCTTCATAGAAGAACAGCAAAGATGAAATAAATCTGAAATGGAACCTGGGTGTAATGATCAGATGTTTGATCTCGGCGTCTTTGAGAGTTGTGGCTGCGCTGTGACTGGTGTGAGGTGACTTGCGAGAACATCTCCGCTCTGCAAAACTGTTATTTATTGGCCATAATGGGCCTGGTGGAGACTGAGCTGAGCAGGTTCTCAGTGTGGTTGTCCTTGAAGAATCAGCCTGGCCACACTGTATCACTGTTAGACACTGAGACTGTAAGCCAGACCAAATTTTATATCTTGCTAATGTGCTTAATGCTCAAAGGATGATCCGCTGTGGCAAACCCCTAATGGGAGAAGCCGAAAGAAGAAGAAGAAGAAGTACTTAATGCTCAACCTCTTGTTGGAGAAACCCTATGGCGCTATATGGGAATATGATCAAGAAACGCCGCCATCGTCTATGGACCAAAGCTCATTTAAAATGGACAGAAGTAAAGTGGAAAACTTTTTGGAAACCATGGACACCATGTCCTCTGGACTAAAGAGGAGCGGGACCATCCTCCTTGTAATCAATGTTCAGTTCAAAAACTGCACCTCTGATGGTATGGGAGAGCCTTAATACCTGTAGAATGGGCAGCTTGCACATCCTGAAAGTTCAAATCAATGCTGAATGGTATAAACAGGTTTTAGAGCAACAAATGTTTCCATCAAAATAAATACTTTTTTAAAGAAAGGCCCTGCATATTTCAGCAAGAGAATGCCAACTGTATACTGCATTTATTACAAAAGCATGACTTTGTGGTAGAGGAGTCAGAGTGCTAAACCGGCCTGCCTGCAATCTACACCTTTTACCTACTGATAACATTTTACATATCAGAACATGGAAAATGGGACAAATAGACAGCTGGAATCTTGTTTCAGACACATATGGGAAGTCAAAATGTCTCTCACAAAACAACAGCAACTGGTCTCCTCAGTTCCCAGACATATATGAATTGTTGCTCAAAGAAGATGCTTCATGGTGGGGAAACATGACTTTGTCCCACTTTTCTGAGACGTGTTAAAGCCATCAAATTCAGAACGACCTTCTTTTTCTTAATATGCTACATTTCCTCAGTTTCAACTAAACTTCGATGACATATTTCACACGCTAACATGCTGTAAACATCAATCAAGAAGGTGATTGGGTGTGACTGCGTGAGTGATCACTAATATCTTTGATTGGCGGTCAACACACCGCCTGAACCTCTTTCATCTGAACCACAAATCCACCCTTTCCAATTTTCCACAATCCTTATTTGGTCAATTGGTTCCATCTATTAGTCATTCGATTATATTTGTCCTCCCTGTGTTTGCCCTGAATTAGTTATGTTTGCCCTAGGGTCTATAGCGACAGGGTTATTTAGTCTATTGAGTCCATCATTGCCTGCTTATTGTATGTATAAGACCGTAAACACACGCCCTGTCCTGAATTCATTCTGCATCATGTGTCTTTTGTGATTCAGATAGACGAAGGCTATGACAGAAACGATCCGGTTTAAAGGGACAACACAATGTTGAAACGTAACACTAGACATAACGTGAACGTTTCGCCCTCCCCCCACAAATACGACTTTCTTATGCCATTGTAATCATTCTGAAGGGTTAATCATCAGCTCCTGTCCTGGTCTTTTCTACTGGTTTGAGTTTTTCCCCCTAATCTAGACTATGTATTGCCGTATTCAGCCGTATGTGGTTCTTCTCCAAGACACACAATTGTATACATGTTCCAGCATGACAGTCACCATGTACACTAATCCAGCTCCATAAAGATCTGCTTTCTACAGGTTGGAAGACGTGAAAGATTTCCTGCTATAGTGCTCCAAACATCTTTGGGATAAATGTGAACGCTAAAAGACATAAATAATCCATTTTAAATAGAATTATTTCTAATTAATGCAAGTATATAATAATAATAATAATAATAATAATAATAATAATAATAATAATAATAATAATAATAATAATAATAATAATAATAATTATTATTATTATTATGAAATAATAATAATAATAATAATAATAATAATAATAATAAATAAGAAGAAGAAGAAGAAGAATACAAAATAATAATAATAATAACAATAATAATTATACATAAATAAATAATAACAATTCATAAAAAATGATCTAATTATTTAATTAAAAATGTTTATGATTGTTATAAATAGTTACCTTTTGCCACTTTATTTGACGGAACCGATGGCGGAATTCCGAGCGGAAATCTAGTGCCCTAGGGAGGGTGTAGAATTCCGTTAGTTTGCAGCCTAAAGAGCGCACGTGTGTAGGGATCACGTGATGCTCGTGGACCGGTTCCTGGTGGGTCTCGGCTGGTGTGCGGGAAGTTAACGGAGCATCGGGGCGGAGCGCGCTATAAAACTAGCGGATCTTCTGCAAGTGCACTTAGTCTGGGTTTTATTCTCATCTCACTGCACCACAGAGGGAAAACACACACACACACACACACACACACACACACAGAGAGACACATTTACCCCTGCAGATATGGGCAAAATCCTGATCGGCATCTTCACCGTGGCGCTGTGTTTCTCAGTGGGTAAGTGGGCAAAAAGATCTACTATATTCTCAATATTATTATTATATTACATTTATAAATCTAAATTATATATCTTTTATTAATCACATCCTGTTTTTAGAGATTTTATTGTTATTCATTAATTTTAAAAAATCAATTTAATAAATTAATATATACATTTTTAATTAGTTTTTAGTTTCATGCGCTTTTATTGAATTCATTACTTTCATTATTTGGTTTTATTTTTTTTCTGTATGTTGATTTTTTTTTTTTTAAATATAGAAATATATTTGTCCTTTTTTTTTCCAAACAAACAAACCTGAGTTTATTTACATAAATAAACATGAAATAAAAATAAATTGTGCTTAATTATTAATTAGAGTTTAGTAAATTATTTAGTTAGTTGTTGTTTGAAGGTTATGAGGTGTTTCCCTTTTTTTTCATTAGTTTTTTAATTCTTTATATATATTTATATATATTTTTTTACACATATTATTTATATGTATATGTCTAATGGAGTATTTCCATTCTTCTCTTTTGCATTTATTTTAATAATAATAATAATAATATGAATATATCACTTTATTATTCTTATTTATTATTTAGCTTCTTGATGTTGTTTTTTTTATGTTTACATTATTTCCATTCCAAACGCTACTCGTTCACTCCTATTATAAGTTGTAAATTGTTGAGTTGATGTGGTGGAGAAGAGAGAAAAAAAAAATACCAAACACACCCAACCTTTTTTTTCCCCTTCGGAACGGATTAGAAGGTCGGAGTATTGTAGTGTGTTTTGTCTTGTTGTGATGGAAGGTTGTTGTGTGTAAAGGCGTAGGTAATTTGGACTACACCCTGAACACTGTGTTATTAAGTACCTACATAAATGCCCTTTTTCCGTTACTCAGATCAGGGTGTGTTGGGTTTGTGACTTATATAACAGCAGAAGATACTGCTGTTACGAGTGAGGTAAAAACAGCCTCTCCCTCTATTGTGTGTGTGTGTGTGTGTGTGTGTGTGTGTGTGTGTGTGTGTGTGTGTGTGTGTGTGTGTGTGTGTATGTGTGTGTGTGTGTGTGTGTCATATCCCCTACTAACTGAATCTCATATGTCAGTTCTGTCAAACCTGTTTTCATTTAAGGAGTCTAAGTGACACCGTTTATCCGAGACAGTACTCACGCTGAAATCACGAGGGTTCTACAGCGGGGAACACCGTTACTAAAACAGTTACACCAAATATCATCTCCAAATTGTTTAAACACAAGCCACTCTAGACCAGATCTAAGCCTGGTTGGATCTCATACAATACAGTAGCGTTAATGAAGTGTGTATGAGAATGACTCGATTCATGTATGAGTAATGAGACTGAATGTAAAAGTCATCAGGCCAAATGTGGCGAATGTGAGATCGTTGGGCCAAAAACCAAATACGAGACCAAATGAGACTAAAATGAGAGTATGAGACCAAAAATTCCAAATATAAGACTGAAAACGCCAAATACGAGACTAAATCTAAAGTTGAACCAAATACACCAAATATCACACTACTTTATTCAAAATCTGGGACTAATTGCACCAAATATGCGACTCGTTATACACAATTTGGGAGTAAATCTACAGTCGGACCAAATATGATCTCACATAAACCAAATCTGGGACCAAACTAAACGATCAAATTAATTGGAATTGAAACGCAGCGCCAACAACATGAAATACAAGACCACGAGACGTAAGACTTCTCCGAACCAAATATGAGATTCTCTTAACTCGAACTTTGTGCCTTTTCTTTATAAAGTATTTTTGCTCACGAGACGTGCCTTTTGAAGAAAAACGTGCATTATTTTTATCGTGTTGAGACACAATCAAAAACAGTCTGCACTCGATCAACCCCTAATTCCTAAATTGCTCTGTTACATGCATAAATATTAGAGGCATGAGGCTGAGACACACCCAAATCCTTTTTAAATTACAGCTCCTGCTTGACTCAACTTGCTTTGGTAGAACCTCTTCTTGTGTGAACTCTGCTGCAACTCCCTCTGATGTCATGTGTTTATATCACTGTGTCTTCTCTATGAAGTCACTTCTGAGGTGTTTTTTTATTTTTTTTTTAATGACTGGTTGGTAGAAATTCAGTATATACAACAAATGTTTTTAGCCCCAGATGTGTGTTGAGAAATGTTGGGAATGAGTGGCCTCTGGTGGTGAGTGCGTGTAAGAACAATTTTCGAAAATTGACTGGTATTTGTGTAGTACTTTGTGAAGTTACATGGCAATTCCACCAGAGGGCAGCAATGCTGTATAAGGAAACGGCTGGGTAAAAATCGTGTAATTCCCATAATACTCCAAGGTTAAATTTAACACTGTTGTGTAACACCAGTTTCTGTGTCATCCATGTAAATAGAACAATTGTTGGAACGCTCCTTGACTCACGGATTAGCGTGACTTACATGAAATTTGGTGTCTAGCCTTGACTCTTTAGCAACAACACTCAGGGTATTAGCATGACCTGCTAGTGGAGCTCTTATCTTCGCAACAGTAGAAGTTGCCCCAAAAATCCCAGAGTGCTTTACTGACCATAATGAGATGAAACCCTCTATCACGTGGTCTCAAGGGTTTGCATTTTAAATGTTTGCATTCATGTCCTATCTATATCTGAGTGAACATTATTTGGCCCATCAGAGGCCTAGGGAGGGAGCTGGAGATATCTACAGCTTTTTATGGGTCTCTCCAGAGAGCTGGACTTCATGGAAGAGTGGTGAGCTGCTTGAAATCCTGTCTGGAGATTCAAAAGTGTTCTTCTTTGGTTTGACCAAGATCGAACATTTGCTGGAAGCACAGCACCCTGAGAAGCATGATGGTTGGAGCGTCACATGAGCATGTTCTCTCCAGGCTCTCGGTTGTTTGTGTGATTCATCCCTCCTTTCTGATGCACATTACTTCAGGTGCTTTGATGTTATTTGCATTTGGGGCGGTCATGGCACTTAGCGTTACTTTCTGGTAGCATGTTAGTGAAGGGACTTTACCAACATCAAATAAATGGTCTGATGTCTTTCTGAAAGTGTAATTATTCCCTCCTTCAGTGTGACTTCATCTCAGGCCGCCTTGTGATCATGTAACCATCTGGGTTCTTTCTTGAATTTCAAATGTTTGCTAAAGAACTGAATAGTAAATTAAAGTCCACCGCTCTTTACACAGAGATCATGTGACTGATGGCATGTCGAGAGTGTGTTTGGCCACGATGTTCTCACGTTCTTCTGTTTTCACGTCTCTACTCATTTACTCCACAAAGGTCTTGGTGTCTCTCTAGTCATATTTTCTGTTTACTGCCAAACTGTCATACTGTCTCATTCTCTGTCTTTTTTACTGTCCAAACATTTAATTGTCCTACTTTCTGTCTCACTGTCTCATTGTCCGTCTTACTGTTCAACCATCCAACTGTCGTATTGACTGTATTACTGTCTGTCTTACTGTCTGTCTTCCTTTCTAACCACATAACTGTCTTACTGTCTTATTGTCTGTCTTGTTGTCTTACTGTCTTATTGTCTGTCTTACTGTCTTAGTGTCTGTCTTACTGTCTCATTGTTTGTCTTGTTGTCTTACTGTCTTATTGACTGTCTTGCTGTCCATCTTACTGTCTGTCTTACTCTCCCATTGTGTGTATTACTGTTTCACTTTCTTATTGTCTGTCTTACTGTCTCATTGTTTGTCTTGCTGTCTTACTGTCTTATTGTCTGTCTTACTGTCCTATTGTGTGTATTACTGTCTCACTTTCCTATTGTCTGTTTTACTGTCTTATTGTCTGTCTTACTGTCCCATTGTGTGTATTACTGTTTAACTTTTTTATTGACTGTTTTACTGTCTGTCTTACTGTCTAAATATACAACTGTCCTATTGTCTGTCTTACTGTCTTTTTGTCTGTCTTACTGTCTTTTTGTCTGCCTTACTGTCTGTCTTACTGTCCCATTTTCTCTCCAATGTCTATCCATATAACTGTCTTATTTTCTGTCCTACGGTCAAACAATTTTGTATTTATCTAACTGTTTAATTGCCCCATAGTCATTTGACCGTCTGTATTCTTTAATTGTCTCACTTCCAGCTAGTTTTAAAGCAGCAAAGACAAGAATCAGTGAGCAGATTTAGTGGCTTTACTGGAACCAGTTCTAGTTGTGGAATTTTTGCCGTAGCGCCCTGCAGAAAGTGGTTTCGTCCAATCACCTGCCTCAGAAAAGTGAGACATGTCACAATGTGCATTTAAGAACTTTAAACAGGTCTAAAAAACCGGTCCTGCTTCCTACAGCCTAGAACTGAAGCAATCTCTTACTGTTTGTCCAAACACAAAATGTCTTATTGTCCCACCATCGAACTGTCTTACGGACAGTAGACACTGCTGTAGACACGTCCTCGCTGAGAGAGTGGGTGTAGATAAAGAGTAAAAGAGGGCAGAGTTCTGAGCCTTGGGGGACACCGGGGGTTACTGAATGAGATGAGGTGTGTGTAGTTGTTTTGGTGGTCAGGGGATTTTCAGGGGGTTGAATTGCTGGACAAGAGAAGCTTGTGGAACATTCAGGGAAGAGCGCTAAACCCGACACACGCCCATGCTAAGGGGAATAAATGATGACAATGACGTTTAACTTTCTGCGTGTTTGTGTGTTTTGATGACTTGTTGCTGTGACTGTATTCAATAGAGCAATTAACACTCTCACACACACACACACACATACACACACACACACTTGTCTGTCATACTGTCTGTCCTACTGTCCTATTTCCTGTCTTACTGTCTGTTGTACTTGTGTTTTTTCTCCGTCTCACTGTTCTATTTTCTGTTTTATTGTCTGTCATACTTTCTGTCCTTCTCCTTTACTGTCTTATTGGTCTCATTGTCTGTTCGTCTCTGTCTTACTGTTTATCATCATACAGTTTATTCTGTAACTGTCCTGTTGTCTGTTTAACCATTTGTCCATCTGTACTCTCTTACTGCCTGTACCGTCCATCCTACTTTCTGTCTTCTGTTTATTATGTAGTGAATTGGAGATTTGGGGTTTAAATGTGTAGCTTCGACTTGAATCCAGGATTCTGGTATATATTCATGTCCTGATGATGACTTTCCTGATGAATGATGACAAATCAAAATTCAATCAAGGTTTGATATTAATCATAATGTGACCCCTCGATGGTGTAATTAATTGATTGTGTCACATGATCGAGACACTGGTCCTGTCCTATTCTGTCTTGACCTGTCCTGTCCTGTTTTGTACTGTCCCTTTTTATCCTGTCCTGTAGACTGTATCGTGTTTGTCCCCGCTCTTCTGTGCGTCATGTGTGACATGCTGATGTCACTGTGTACCGCTCAAACACAACAGTAATCCCTACATAATATGGGTTTGACCCTAAACACACACTCGTCATCGCTCGGTCAATTCACGCCCCGCTGAGTCACGTCAGAGCAGCATGGCACGCCGCGGCACAGGGTGTTTCCCACAATGCAAAGGTGTTGTATTGCACTAAAAAAAAAATGCTACTTCTATTAATATATCAAGCGTCATATTATTCGCTCATCACCGCTAAGTGCTGTTCATTTTCTTCCTAATTCATCATGGCTGCATTTCAGGCGATCAGCATGACTAGATCGACTACATCATATGTGTCAACCTCAAGCCACATCCGGCCCAACGTACAATTATATTGTTATTAATGGCCCGGCGATATGAAGCCTTGATAGCACACAAATCCCATAATGCAGCGCTTCAGCTCTAATCACTGACATGAATGATGCGGTGAAGACATTTAAAGTAAAGCTGCTCTTATGGGAGACACAAATGCACCAGTGCAACTTGCCTGGGGGAGTGGTAGCTCCAGTGGTTAAGGCGCTGGATTACTGATTGGAAGGTCAGGGGTTCAAGCCCCGGTATCGCCAAGCTGCCACCCAGCCTATCATTGCCGACCCTGCACTCTGACCCCAGTTTTCGAGCAAGCTGGGATATGCGAAGAACAAAATTTCACTATGTTGTAATGTATATGTGACAAATAAAGGCTATGCTATTCTATTCTCACTTTCCCAGTTGCCAAGTAACGTCGAACCAAGTCGGCGTGACGATGTTACCAAATGCGCACTTCGCTGATAAACTTAGAGTTCGCATGATGCTTTGGTGACTTTGAAGCACAAGAAAAGAATTCCAAGCTGCTTCGCAACCCATTTGCCATTGATTGGAAACTGCACCTGTACAGATTCAGATTGAGCTGCAGTGTAAAGGGACACTAAAGGAAAAGTACGACACTGAAGGGCCCTCACAGTTTATTCCCTCCATTCCTGAAGCAGCATGTTTGGTAGCACATATCCGTGTGAGGAAGCGTTCTTAGTGATAAAGTTCAACAAAACTCCACACAGAAGTCGTCTCATTGATGAACACCAGCAGTCCATCCTGAGGATCTCCACAACACACGACTTCGCACCAACTTGTTGCCAAAAAAAAGATGCCGAGCATCCAGCTCTGAAAAAAATGGCATAAGAGCAAAAAAACAGAACATTTTTATTTTGTTGTTATTTCAACTTTTGCTGATAAGCAAAATTTTTTTTTTATTTCCAGGGATTTTTTCGCAGCATGTTTATATTTCTAATTTGTAAAAAATTGCCAGGAGATATTTTTATGGAGAGCAAAATATTTTAAACTATTTAAAGTTGAATTTGATCTATGGATCTAGGAACACGTTTCCTTATTAATTAACACGTGATCTTTTAGCGATTAAAAAAAAATGCTGCCCAATTATTGTCTGAAAGACATCTTTCATCTCCTCCGTCTGATTTATTGTCAAAGTGTCAAACCCCGTTCTCCTGCAGGCGTTTCTCTGAAATGGAACAGGTTCCCTTGTGTGTGTGCGTTGATTCAGTAGTTTTTCCAGGGTGTTTTTGTTTCGTGGTTGTTGAAAGAAAATGAAGTCACCGAAGTCTAAGCCACGATGTGGAACTTAGAGGCGAGTCTTTGTGAGCGGAAAAATTATTTCCGAAGCAGAAACACAAAGAAGATTAATATTTGATTTTATAAAAAAGAAAAGACTATTTGTTTTGATTTTCCACTTGAGTATTTGGGTGGGACGAGCGAACCGAGAAAAATAGAAATCAGTCCAACATTCAATACAATTCAATTCAGGGTTTTTTTAGAGCACTTTTAACAAGGGATATCTTTACAGAGATACAGAGGTTATAAAATATGATTTTATATTCTTGTGCCTATAACTCATGAGCGAGTCAATGGGGAAAAACATGGCTTGTGGTGTTGAATGGAAAAAATGAACGTATATGGTGTCTATGAAATGTCTATAGGATCTATACACTATAGTGAGTACGAGGTATACATGGCACTCTGCTTCACCTCACACATCTCTCTTTATTAACAAATAGTTTTAACTCAGGTTATGTCCTGAAACAGAGATCAGGCATACTGTTATGACCACCGGCCTGATTTTGTGTTGGTCCTCTTTTTACTGCTATAACAGTCGTGACCTGTCGAGCATCAACATAATGAACTTTTTCAGCACTTTCAGCTGCAGGAGCTCTGAGCCTCGACCCCCACGACCCCGTCGCCGGTTCACCACTGTTCCTTCCTTGGAGCACTTTTAATAGATTCTGACCACAGCAGACCAGTTACACACACGTTTTGGAGACGATCTGACCCAGACGTCTAGACGTCACAATTTGTCAAACTCGCTCAAATCCTTACACTCGCCATTTTTCCTGCTTCTAACATCAACTTTGAGAACATAATGTTCACCTGCTGCCTAATAAATAAATCCACCCACTAACAGGAGCCATGATGAAGAGATCATCAGTACATACTTGTCTGTTTGCTACATTGAACTAAAGAAGAGCGTACGTGCTGCACTCTCTCCGTGAACACTGGTTAAACATTCCAAAAATTCCTTCTTGACGCCTTTTTGAAGACATTTGAAGGCGAATCAATTTGCAGGGACGAACATGTAATCATTCAATTAAAAAATACAAAATGGAATGATGATCAGTTTCATCATTAAAACACTTCTATCATATCTTCAGCTCACATCAACACACGAATGCAGTCGCATTTTAAAGCAGCCTCTCGACTGGATGCACAGGTTTCTAAAGACTTCTCCTGGAATGTGAGACTGCAAGACGGAGTGAGATAATGGGTGAAAAATGCTACAGCCTGCAGGGTTTTCTTCACCAAAAATCTGCTTTTTGTTCTACGTGAAAATGGAGTTTCCCCCTGAACTTGTTGTTAGGAACGGGTTTTTCTGCCCTTTTTTCACAAACTGACTCAGGATGAGGAAAGAAATATACACGGCTGAAGTGTCCAAAATCATTCTAATAACGAGGTTCTCAAACCAAGTGGTTCTTTTGAAATAATTTGTGATGACTCATAAGAAACAAATCGAGGTACTCGAGGCAGACGATTCAGTTTAAACAAATATTTTACCCTGAGCTTTTTTACACCACAGAGAAGCTTCACCCAGAAATTGGCACAATAACTACACACAAAAACGCACTTATTATATTACTATTCTACTAGATTACTAATATCACACATATTATACAAAGTGTCAACTTTTAAAATATACGTAAACGTCTATAAAATGGTAATAAAATAACATTAAACAGTTTTCTGTTTTCTGTAGCAAATGACCCATGACCCAGTTTGTGCCCCCTGACCTTTGGGTACTCCTGAAATATAGTAACAGTCATGTATATCTAACCACAATAAAATGCACAATGTATTACTATATACATATTATACAATTTAATTATTAATGAAATATTAATTAAAATAATTACATTAATTTATTTATAATTAATTTAATTTAATTATTAATTAAATTGTTACATATAAATAAAAATGTAACTGGAATCACTAATAATACAGACTCAGTGTGAGCTTCATTTATCGATTTGTAGAAAAAAAACATGACTTAAACTAAGTGCAGGAAATGGTGGTCAACTTTCAAAATATGCAAAAGTCTATCAAATAGAAGTAAATGAAGCACGAAGACGTTTTTATTCGTTCTGGGCAGCTCAGTACCATATGGCCCATATGGCCCTGGTCCGTGGCTCCTGGTTTTTGGGGGCCCCAGAACTATTTCAATGAATCACATTAGTAATGAAAGTCAAACAAGTGTTTTTAAACAAATCATATCAAGTGAATTAGTGTAGACGTTTGAATGCAAAGAACTAATCGGTTGATCAGGAAGGTGTTTGATTACCAAACACACACACACACACACACACACACACACACACACACACACACACACACACACACACACACACACACACACACACACACAGACCCTAACCCACTTTACCACTGTATGACTGTGACTTGTGGAGTGTAACTGCTGACTATTAAAATCACAGACATGCTGGCAGAGAGAGAGAGAGAGAGAGAGAGAGAGAGAGAGAGAGAGAGGGGGATGAAGCTTGAGTACAGTGTAATCGACACGGCACAATATTTGCATAATAGGCGGTTTATTAGTTGTGAAGCTTGACATTTTGAGAAATTATTTGATGTTACAATTTTTTAAAGATACAGTTCCGGATACTTTTTTTGTTTGTTTGGGTTTTTTTTTATTTCAGCAGCTGAGTTAATTTTTTTTTATGTTTTATTTACATTTAAAAACGATTCTAGAAAAGTGGGAGGGGCTAAAACACACCAGAAAAACACCCAATTTTGGAAAAAGAAATGTATATATATATAATTCATAAAAAAACAAATGGCGAATCAATGAATTGTTTTTTAAATGACTTTTTAGCAGTTCAATGAAATTAATCTCAGCTCTTTTTCTTCACTTTACTAAATAGTACACAACCAACATTGGAGTAGACTTTTGTAAACTTTTGTAGACTTTATACACAAATGCAGTGTGTTTTTGCTGCTGCACACACACACACACACACACACACACACACACACACACACAGGAGGAGCTTAAAAGTTTAGCAATATTTTGTAAATGGCTGTAAACTTCTTGGAAATAAATCTATATTGGAGAAACAACAGAAAAATTTAGAGGAAAACTATCGCTTTCTTAACGGTCAATCAATTTATCATCACAATAATAATGATGTCATCACAAAAGGCCTTTAGTAGGCTAATCTCTCTCTCTCTCTCTCTCTCTCTTTCTCAGGTTACACCCTGCAGTGCTATAAATGTGAAATAGGATTTTGGGATCTGTGTGCAACCAGCATAACCACATGTGCAGCCGACCAACAATGTTTCAGCGGAAGAGGAAAAACAGGTATGAACATCACATCTGTCCCTTTCTCTCTCTCTCTCTCTCTCTCTCTCTCTCTCTCTCTCTCTCTCACACACACACACACACACACACTCTCTCTCTCACACACTCTCTCTCTCGCTCTCACTCTCTCTCCCACACACTCTCTCTCTCTCTCTCACACTCTCTCTCTCTCTCTCTCTCTCTCTCTCTCTCTCTCTCTCTCTCTCTCTCTCTCTCTCTCACAC
>MU585527.1:2675079-2703727 GCA_024362625.1 Silurus asotus
TCTCTCTCTCCCTCTCTCTCTCTCTCTCTCTCTCTCTCTCTCTCTCTCTCTCTCTCTCTCTCTCTCTCTCTCTCTCTCTCTCACACACACTCTCTCTCTCTCTCTCTCTCACACACACTCTTTCTCTCTCTCTCTCTCTCTCTCTCTCACACACACACTCTCTCTCTCTCTCTCACACTCTCTCTCTCTCTCACACTTTCTCTCTCTCTCTCTCTCTCTCTCTCTCTCTCACACAAACAGCTGTATTAGCATTCAAATCTGTATTAACATGATCATCTGTAATACATTAAAACAGCTGTCATGATATTAACAACATCCGTAATAACACACACATTTGTATTAGCATGAGCATCTGTATTAACGTAAACATCTGTACCCCCCTCCAGTGTCAGTGATCTCGCTGAAGATGAGCGGATGTCTGGACGTAGCACAGTGCAACAAGACGACAGATGTTCAGTTTCCCAATAATTCCAGCTCCACTATCTACCAGATGACCAAAACCTGCTGCAACACCGACCTGTGCAACACCGCGGCCCCGCCCGCTCTCACACACACACTCACACTCACCATCGCCTTGCTCGCATCACTGCTCCTCACCAAGGTGCTGGTGTGAGCATCACACACACACACACACACACACACACACACACACACACACACACACACACAGACACACACACACATTGAGGTAGAAAATACAGATAAAAACAAGCCAGTTCTCAACTACACACACAAGCTTTGTAATCTGGTTTGTATATTCCTGTGCATATTAATTAACACACACACACACACACACACACACATGCACTTGCTTTCGCCTCACTTGCCTTACTCCTCCTCACATGATATGAACAGCTCACATACACACATTCATATACACACACACACACACACACACACACGATGAATCTTTTTTTATTTTTTATAAAGAAGTGAGTGCAAGAGTGTGATATTTTACATTAATTTCTCAGTAAGGGGTAAAGAACCGGACGCAGGGTCTGTTATTATCAATCATGTAAAGTTTCATTCATACTTTTTCATTTCTTTTAAATACATTTCATTTTATTTGATTAAATTCATATTATTATTATTATTATTATTATTATTATTATTATTGCTATTATTTTAGTTCCCTAAACATTAAAATAAATAATTCGGATTAGAAAATGAATTCAGGTGCGAACATTCCCCCTGGAATAATTATATATTTTATTGGTAATGTGATGATTATGATTAATGTTTAATGCATGAACTCATTTCTGCTGCATGTCATTAATTGATGGGAACTTTTCCCTGGCCATGTAATAATCAGTGCCTACACACTTGTTGAACACAATGAGGGATTTGTCTTTTTTGGTGATGTGGAAACATTTCAAGCTCTAATGTAAAACTCTGTATAAGTGTCCCATGGAGAGAAAGAAGAGACGAGAAGAATGAGAGATGCACTTGAGATGATGTTGGCTGTGTGTTTCCTGATCAGGTGCTGGATGCAGTGTGATGTTCTCTGTCATGAGGAAAAATAAATACGAATTGGTCAAACCAGTTTTTTTTTGTCACGCCGCATGAATTTTATTCATTCACACCATTCACACACACACACACACACACACACACACACACACAATTTCTCACTTTCTCATGTAAATAAATGTAATCTAGCACTAAGAATAGCAGCAGAATTCTAAAGCTAACGAGCTGTTTCTAAAATAAAAGGAAAATTAAGTATTATTTTGATACATTCAGTCAGTTTTGCTCTGCAATCATCAATGACAGCTTGAACTCCCTAATGCTGAGAAGTGACCATGGTATACGGTGAAAGTCCACAGCCAGGTGTGAGACCACTGTAATGTTTCACCTCGGGCTGTTCTTCGCCTCCACATTGTGCACCAACACCCTGAAACACCTCACACCTCCTTTATTTAATATACATTGTCCACTGTAATGGAGCATCGAGTGAAAAAAGCACAGAGTAATGAAATCCACAGGGATGTGAGCGAGCAATGAAGAAAGACGTTCAGGTGATTTATTAAGTTAGCATGGGTACAGACTACAGACAGAACGGTCATGTGACCAGCAACAACTTCAGTAGACTAGTCGAGAGCAAGAAACTCACATTAACAGTAAAATCAGCAGGTGTTAAAACAACGTGTGTGGAGTTTGGATTGGTGTGTTTACCAGTGTTTCTTATCCCATCTGATCTGATCAAAAATTAATCCAGATGTTCCAGATTCATCATCGCACACAGTCCAAACAGACTACAGATAACAATGAATTCATGTTCATTCATTCATTCATTCATTTACAGTGAGGAAAATAAGTATTTGAACACGCTGCTATTTTGCAAGTTCTCCCACTTAGAAATCATGGAGGGTCTGAAATTGTCATCGTAGGTGCATGTCCACTGTGAGAGACATAATCTAAAAAAAAAAATCCATAAAACAGAATGTATGATTTTTTAACTATCTGCATCATTATCTCAACTGTATTTTCATAGAATTTCGCAGAGTGAGAGATCAGACGTGTCGACATGAATTATCGTCACAAACGTGACTTGAGTCGTACTTTCGCTCGCCCATCACAATGCAAAAACTGACCACGCCCACTTCTGCAACCCCCTTCGTTTCGGAAGTTCTTTGGCGGGTCATCACCTCTAAAAAGAAGGTTAGTGTAAGGAATTTCAGGAATTTCAGGAATTTCCACAAAAAATGTTTTTTTGGAACCAGACCAACCTGCAACGAGATGATCGTTGACCTTAAACCCTTTAATCTACTACAGTTAAAAAATAATAAACGATGCAATAAAAAACATGAAAAATGTGCTTATGGTTCGCAAGTATTCAGGATAATGTCTTAAAATGTTTAGGTATGATTTCCTCTCTGGAACAGGAAGACGGAGTGACGGCATGTCAAAGTGCTTCGCTGGTTTCGCAACAGCAACATCCGATCTAAACAAACTGTACTTTATTTAATCGAGTACAGTGTCATTGTCTAGATCATACAGAAGATTTTGGAGGTTGAGGATGTAAAAGTCCAGGTGGTGTCTCTACTGAGAATATCATTTCTATCAGCAACATTATTCTATAAAATACAAAATACACTTTATGCCATACCATATACTAAAAGACTAATAACCAGTATATGTACAGACATTTACATAGACTTCATGAGTTTTGGTTCTTGCACCAGTGTTTAATTGTGACTCAGGTCATGTGTTTTTGATCTAAATATTCAATTTAATTCAAGTTTATTTCTAAAGCACTTTTTACAATGTACAATGTCTTAAATCAGCTTTGAAGAATGTGAGATTTTAATAAACAAAAATAAAAAATAAACGTGACAAGAAAACACTTGTAAAATCTTGAGAGGTACCAGATTTAAAGGCCAACCCACGTTCATCTCTGGGTGATAATGTATATATATATATATAATGACTAAGAGGTTGTTTATCCTTAAAGTCCAATGTCTGAAATCTCATTGAGGTGAAATCTGGCGCTGGAACTTCTCTAGATGGATCGGGATCCTGGCGGGGTCGGCATCTTCTCTTTGAAATCTTCATGAGTGGGATCCAAACAGAGGGGGCACAACAGCTTTTGGATCCTTGTAGGGTCGGAATCTTTTGACTAAATAATGTTACTGAAGTGAACTTTTCATGCTACAGCATCCAAAGACATAGATACAATTGTGTGTCTCCAACTTTGTGGTAACAGTTCGGGGAAGAACTACATATGGCTGGAAAAGTCAGGTGTCACAATATTTCTGGCCGTATAGCTGGCTATGTATCTGAACTAAACAGCTTTATTAAGTCCAGAAAAGCATCAAAATAAATACTGGAAGCAAAGAAAAAGGATAATAAAGAAGAGCGATCGTAACATGAGAAGGAAGTAGATCATTTGTTGTTCCTAATCTTGTGGCAGGTGATATTACTCATTGGCACTGGAGGAAATAAACAAAGATAAAAAATGTATATATAAATAGACTGTGTGATGTCAAAGATTAAAAAAAAAAATGGGTCACATGTGTCAACACAGCCATCTATTATTACAACAAGAGATTGGAAGTTCATCAGGAAGTTCTGCTCACAACCCGAGTTTACGGTATCTGGAAGATTGATTTGTCATGAAAAAGAAACAGTGTCCATATCGATTACATAATTATATAGATACCTAATAATATTTCTCTCGCTCTCCCTCTCCAGATCTTCACAGGCACCTGTGGTTCCAGAGGTACTTGTGATCTTATCCCTTTCTTCTTTCCAGACCTGCCTGGTCCATCCTGATCCAACCGCTGGATGGAGATCTGTCCAACTGAAATCCACTCATGGTGTCTTCCTCGTACCATCTCAGTGAGTTTTTCCCTTACCTCCATCACCTCTAGATAAACTTATTAGAACTTATTTGGCTAAAATGTATATACAAAAACCTGCACTGGGGCAGTGTCTATTGTTTAAACGCTTTACAATTTAAAAAAATGTAATTCGATTATTCTCCAGTCAACCAAAACGTGTTTAAGATCGGAAGGCTGCCATTTTTACTTGCTTTGCTCCCAAAGGATCTTCACAGAAATAAACAGAGAAAAACTTGTGAATGAGACATCATAAAGAAAGCTTGAGAGGAACCAGACTCAAATCAGTTTCCATCCTTACCTGGGTGACACCAAACGTCCATCCAATATAGTCATGTATCATTGTTGAGGTTTTCAACTGTTCAACTGCTGAGGAAGTGTTTATGGATTAACCAATTGCAGAATGCTAAATATAATAATGTCATTCCTATGTAAATGGAATATATGCTAAACCGGTTAGCATGCATCGTTCTGTTTTTCAAGTTTTTCAGATTTGTAAAGTGACATGACAAGCATGCCTGAGTATCAACACTTTTAAACGTTCTCTAAACCTTGCAGGTTTTATAGGGCTACCAGAGGACAGATTGTTACTTTTTTAAATGAACTCAGAAACACTAGTGTTCAACGAGCTAATTTCAAAGCTAGATTAACTAGCAGGGGAGCATTCTTGCTAGCATGTCAGGTGGATAGCCTCAATGCATTCATTTAGGTTTTTAAAAAACTAGGACAGAAAACAAGGGCTGAATCAGTAAATAAAGGTACATCTTGTCTCAACATCTTATCCTAAGATCATATTTGTTTCGTTTTTAGTCATATAAGATGTGACGTAACAAAAGCAAGACATCATGATAAAATTACTTTTGACCTAAATTTGTTCTTTTTGAACAACCCGTTCCACATTTGGTCTCCATTTGCTGTTATAAGAAGCTCCACTCTTCTGGGAAGATGTCCCACTAGAATTCTGTGGAGATTTGTGGAGATTTATTCATCCAAAATGGTGTGAGCAAAGTCAGGTACTGAAGTAGGTGAGGTGAGGAGGCCTGGAGTGCTGTCAGTTTTCACCTTCATATTTGTTCAGTAGGGTTGGAGAATGACATGCTATTGACATCTTTAGACGTCCTACACAATTGTGTGCCTTCTATACAATTTTTTGGTGACTCAGGAGTCACAAGCATTTCTCTGTAAAAGCATGTAACAGAAAGAAGAGTCAGTTTGATGTTGAGTTGTATCATGATTAGCATGTTGTTGTTGTTGTTGTTGTTGTTGTTTTTGTTTTTTTTTGATAAATAAAGACTATAGAAGTCAATTTCTTAAACATTTATTTTCATCAATACAGTGTAAATGGAGTGACATGGAGGCAAAAAGGAGTCCCAGGAGTTCATTTGCTTCATTTTTTGCCACATCACTTGTTTATTCAATCATGAAATGCTTGATAATTGGGCCAAGCCCAGAGAGATGTAGACTTAGTGAATTTCAAGAGTTCCAACTTAATTTTTCAATTTGTGGTAATCAGAAATGTGGTGCAAATGACTCAGAACTTTCCAAATGTATTGAGTGACATCACACTTTATCCCAAATACATTAAGTTGAAGTAAAAGTGCATCCTGAAAAGAGTTTATGTGTGTGTGTGTGTGTGTGTGTGTGTGTGTGTGTGTGTGTGTGTGTGTGTGTAGGTGTGTGTGTTGATGGGGTCTTTGTCCTGTATTAAATGCTGCAACGTGCTCCACCCGGTTTCGCCGGTGTATCAGTGAAATGTGACTTATCACCTGTCCCGGCCTGCTCGACCACATTTCTGTCCTTCGTACATCATCATTACTGAAACACAGTGTGTGTGTGTGTGTGTGTGTGTTTATGTGCATTCCCCTCAGTATAAATGCCACACGGTCACCTCACTGCTGATCATGGTGAGAAACGTTTCTGAGGACGCATCTTTAAGGACATCTTAAAGGAAAAATCTACAGTTCTTAAAGTGTGTTTATTACACTGCAAGTATCAGGATGAAGTGTGTACTGTTTGGAATTGCTGCAGTGATCGGATTCTTCGCTCTCGGTGAGTCCAGGCGCAAATCTTTTGCTTATATTTCACTTTTTTTAATTCTTAAATTGTATTTATTTATTTGCTTGTTTGTTTGTTTATTTGTTTGTTATAACAAAGTTTTTCACACATTTTCACATGTAAAAAAAGAAATATGACCTTCATAAATATATAAATGAAATCAGCTATAGTAAATCATATAAATGAAGGATACATTTGTTGATCATATTGAAATGTGTAATATAAGAAACAAAAAAGCCCTAATATTAAATGTAAAAAAAAAGTTCATCAATGATAGTGATAATGTTTTATGATTTTATTGAATTGTCTTCAGCTTTTATCACAGTTATTTTTAATCTATTATTTACAAAAGTATTAAAGTTAATGTTTGCTGAAATTTAGCTACAATTTTTATAAGTTTGTAATAAATGTGATGCTTTAATCCACTTGAATTTTGGGCACTTCTACCCATTTGAATTTTTTTAAACCAACGTTAAAAGGACAAAATAATTTGTAAGGGTGTGTCTGTGTGTGCGTGTGTGAGTGTGTGTGTGTGTGTGTGTGTGAATTGGGTTTCAACAAGGTGCCTATTATACTACACTATTAATTCAGAGTATAAATTAATTAAAAAGTAATTGGATTCCAATACAAAAAGAATGTAAAAAATACCATAATACTTATATAGCGTATTTTAAATCTCTCTCTCTCTCTCTCTCTCTCTCTCTCTCTAGCGGAGTCTCTGAGCTGTAACACATGCTCATTCGGTGTGATTGGAATCTGTCTGAACCCCTCGACAACAAACTGCTCCACCAACACATCTTCCTGCACCACAGGAAGAGCCAGTGAGTATCACTAACTGATTCATCATCGTCATCATCACACACATCCTCATTTTCAGAAACAATCAGAAAGGGATATCTGCATGGCCTGATGGTTAAAGAGCATCCACAGCTTGGCATTCCTGGAGTCAAATTCACAAGCCTCAAGGATGAAACATGAATTTATACAAATAAGCATTTTTACCAATTTTACAGAATTTAAATAACATTCATATGAACTGATTTTTCTGAATTTATATAAATATTCATTTTTAACGTGTCAAAAAATGACTGTTGAAGTAAAAAAAAAAAAAAGTAAACAAAGCTAGAACTTTTCTCTTAGCTAGAATTCCATCACGAATGAGCAAAAAAAACTAATGGCGCTTGTTTCTCTTCCTCAGGCTTCACTGGAGCCGGCAGCTTCCTGGGCTTCAACTCTCAGGGCTGCACAGAGACAGCTCTGTGTAACGGCAGTGCTTCCGGGACCATCCTGGGTGCAACATACACAGTCACTCAAACCTGCTGCACCACAAACAACTGCAACCCTTTCCAGGTGGCCTCTGGTGCCTCGTACGTCCAGCTCTCCCTCAGTGCAGCCCTGAGCGCCGCCCTGCTGGCCTGTGTCTGGGGCCAGTCTGTCTACTGAGTGCAACTGACCTACTGACTTGTTTATGAATCTACATGAAGAGTGTTCTCATTTATATTTTTGAGAATTTTTATATTTAATGCAATTGTACCGCTGTGATAATATGAAGAAAAAAGTCTAATGTAATGATATTTTTGGCTCATGCAGTCGATTGAATACTAGGTTTCTACCATGCACCTCTGAAGTATAAAGATTGTAAGGCATTTGTTCTCTTTATAATGTTATTGTAAATTTTACCATTGGGGAAACTTATTATAAGCTATATGTACTACGTTTTGACATGTATTGCCAAAAAGAATGTATGCAAAAGCTCAAGTCTTGGCTACTTTTTGCAAATTCTGTAATAAATCTTTCTCCTTGATTGAAAAAGCTTTCATATGCACTTTCACACATTCTTTATGCTCCTGGCTGGCTTGCCAGTTAGTAAATGTTGGTCTTTTCAATGGTCTATTTGTTAATAAGAGACCGAATGAAGCCTTTTCAGTGTGATGTAGGAAACTTTCATGTCCATACTGGGAAGATTAATATTTTCCTTCAATATTCATTCTCTCTGAAACACCTGCTCATTTTCTTTAGGGTTCCCAAGGATCATTTTATCAGAGTTCCTACATAATTTGCAGTTTTACATAGGTGTTGTCTGCATTCACAAAATGCAGCCTGAGATGATATTTATTCCATGAGGTTTTTCATTTTAGTTTGGTGTACTTATCATAGTCACAGTCCTAAAGAATGGTACAATTGTCTCTTCATGATGATATACTGTAGAAAACTTTAATATCTACACTGTGAAATGTAAGTTTAAATGCTTCTTTAGGAAGTTTTCTCTCACCACTTTCACCACTGTCTCTTTTAATAGGGATAAACGTATAGGGAGTAATTTATAATACTAATAAAATCTGTAATCTATTTATTTTTAGGATGCTGGTGATAAAAATAAAAATGCAAAAGAAAACTAACTGGACTGCATTTTTATTTTTACAAAACTGCGGTTTGGCTTTCCTTTTAGCCTAAAGATATGAGCTGTTCCTTTATTCTTGAACCTTCTGCTTGAACCTTAGACCTGGATTGTTCAGCACCCATGATGAATTCTTTCTCCAAGGAATTTGTGTTTGTTAATAGGTCTATGTGTCAATATCTGGTTTGTGCACTATACAAACATACCTAACTGCAATTAGTTGCTGTTGTTAGGGTGAATATTATGATGACGGCAGCATAGTAACCTAAACAGTAGCCATAGTTTGAGCCTGGGTGAGGTGACATTCCTTCAGTAATCTGCTTGCAGCTCTACAAGGCGTACTTAGACTTATTATGAGGGTTTTGGAACTTTCAGATGTTCTTGCAGCACTTTGGGTTTACACAGTTTCTCGTTAATCTGGGTAAACTAATAAATCATATAAACCCAAAAAAGACTGAGATCCCTGTATCTGTGTTAGCTTCTGACCCTCCCTTTTAGTTACGCTATCATAGCTAGTCTAACGCCATACCTGCACTCTGATCACACTGGGGAGTGTGCGTTATACAATAAATATACCTGCCTGTCTCCTTTTTCTTTCTGGACCTGCCTGATCCATAATCATGTCTTACTTCTGGATGGAGTTCTCATCAACTGGAAATCACTCGCTGCTGTTAAGGATGGTTTCACTTGAAAAGTCTAAAGATCCATGAGGTTACTGTGGATGGTAAAAGTCAATAACCATGAAGATGGATTTTGATTGTAACTAGTATACATTCAAGTGTTGATTAGCGATCAGCTTATAACCTACATAAGGACTAAACTATAATGAATGGATATTAGGTGCCACTCAGATAATAAAGGATTCCTTTTTGATTCTGGTTCCCCTCAAGGTTTCATCCTTAGTTTAAGGAAGTTTTTCTTCCACCATTGTCACATCTGGCTTGCCTTCTAGGGATGAACTTATAGGGACTAATATCTGACAATAAAATGTATATCTGTAATCTATTTATTTCTGTAAAGCTGCTTTCGGACAATGTCTATTGTTAAAAGCGCTACACAAATAACATTAAATTGAAATGAATTGAAAAATGTTCTCAACCTTAAGCTAAATGTAATAAGGTTGATTGAATGGACTGCAGTGCATGTTGCATTTTGGACTGGAGGTTGTGTTTTTTTTTTTATTATTATTATTTTATCATTCAGAACACAAAAGAATGACTGGCATTCGCAGGACTACCAGGAAATTAGTCTTGCCCAGCTGTCAAATTAATGAACATTGCAAAAGTCTGTATTTAAAGGTAGCTCACCTGACTGCCAAAAACATTGGCATGCATGATATTTGGCAGATGCTCTTATTCCGAGCAATTTACAATTATCTCATTTATACAAATGAGCAGTAGAGTTTTAAGGATATTGCTCCAGTGCCCAGCTGTAAAAGCTTGGCCAAACTGGAAATTAAAAAAAAAGAAAAGAAAAGAGGCTTTTTATTTGTAACGTACATTTCAGCACAATGAAATTCTTTCTTCACACATTCCATTATACAGTACCCTTGGAGCACATTAAGGGCCTTGCTCAAGGTCCCGATAGCGGCAGCTTGGCGATAATGGGGCTTAAACACCCGACCGTCCAATAAGTAACCCAGATACTTTTCAACTGAGCTCCAACTTCCACAAAAACATCAAACCAAACCAAAAACTAGCTAATTACACTAGGCTAAGCTAGCACCCTGGCCTATAAACTAGTGTGTGTTTTCAGGTCATTGACGTTCTTTTTGTGACTATTACCTATAAAAACCTCCAATAAATGTGCAAAAAAAGTAAGACATAGTTTATGGTGGTGGGTGGATCCTGTTTTCAGACTTTCTGTGCATCCGTTAGTGTGACATCTCTGTGATTGAACAATTGAGATTTAGATCGAGTAATTACATTGTAGGACTGATCCAACCAGGTTCAAGGTCTGAACTAGTTTTTCTTCAATAGCTTCCTTCCTGTATTCATAGAAAGTTGTTTAGATTCAGGAACTCACTGTTGAAAAACAGTGCACAATTCCAGATTAGCCTGGATTTCTGCTATTAATCTGTCTGTAAGTCCATTCGTTCGATATATTACTGTTCGAATAATTGCCGTATTAAATTTTGGCCTCAATTCAATAGCGAAACTTTTTACATTTCAATTCAGAGAGTCTGATACGGAATGATGTTCATGCCAAACGTATTGGAAGGTTACTTTTCAAGTAACTAATAAAAAATCTACAACAAGAAGAAAGTCTGAAACTTACAACAGCGTTTTAGTGGCACGTAAAAAAAAAAAATAAGCATAGCAATACGAGAATAAAGTCGAAATTATGAGAATAAATAGCAAAAGCACCCTCTGAGGTCACAAAATGTAAAATGTGCCAGTACTTCAAGCCAGTGCTTCTACAACTTTATTCTCGTAACTTTGACTTTTTTTCTCGTAGTGCTTTATTCTCTTAATCTTAGATTTTTTTTATGTGGTACCAAAACGCTGTTATAAATAAATGACAGATTTTTAAAAAATAAACATTTATATTGTTAGCATTGTTTTAAGTTTCTTTGGTGGTAATCATAGTGTAAAGTGGTGATCGAGTTTTCATTCATGCTGTTTTAGGAAATGTCCAAGTTAGCTGGTGTATTAATTTGTAGTTTATGAGTTTCATATGACTTGTATTGATTGAAGTGCATCCAAAACATTCTCCACAATGTATATTAATGGCAGTTGGTTATGGCAGACACCTTTATCCAGAGCCACTTACAATTTTAACTAAGCAGTTATATGAGGGTTTAGAGCTTTACTCAAGGACCCAGAAGTAATTGCATGGGAGAAATGTCACTTGAACTCATCCAATCTAAAGTCTTAACCACATACTTACCGTGTGCCCAAAGAGGGCAACCAAAATGAGTTCTTACCTCAAAGTCTATGGGTTACAGATCACAAGGGGGTTCAATGCAAGAGCACCTCTAAGCTACCACTCTTGGGCCCTTGAGAAAAACCTTCTTCAGGAGTTACCCTGCGCTCTGAGCCCAACCTCCAAACAAGCATGGATATTCAAATAAAAAAGAGTTTTGCTTTGCTTTAATAAATGTGACAAATAATAGACTGTTTGCTAAGTAAAGAAGAAGGAACTTTCCGCTACATAGTGCAAACACTATAACTATACAAAGAACCGCACAGAATTTACTGAGATCTCTGCTTCCTGGAGACGGAGCTGTCAATCCAAATCTCAGTAGCCAATCAGAGTAAAGCACCATTAAGTTCCGCCCCTTGCCATGAGAGGTTTGTGCCAGAACAAGGAGGTCAACTGTAAAAGAGTGAAGGAAAACCACGATTAGCGTATAGGGAAACGTAGCATATCTGTTCCCCAATAAGTTTCCAATTGCTGTTTTTGGAGTTTTTGTGTTCGTTCCTCAAAAGAAAATTTTACGCTAGAAACAGTTTTGGCATGAATGTCATTCACAGCGTAATAAAGACACATGGCTTTGTAAAGACACAAAAGTCAGCTTTATAACACAAGTTTTGTGACATTTTAGCTGAAAGTACATTGACAGGAAAGCGGGTGGGGTCAAATAAAATCTAGTTCAAAAGGAGATTTTTTTAATTAACATTTTGTGTTTGTTTGTTGGTTTTGCATTAAATAAAATCATGTTTTGCTCAGAATCGTGAGCTTCTACACATAGTACTCGGGTGTGTTTTTACACACAGTGTAAGAGTGTGGTTTTCTCCTGAGCGTGGGGCGTGACTCACCCTCGCCGCTTAGATCTTATACACAGACCTGTGGTTTGGCATGTTACATTAGAACGTGTAATTATGGAAAGAACCAAGAAGGGGGAAAAAAATTGCAGGCGAAGAGAGGATTAGGAGCGAGGAGAGTCGCTTAGACTGAGTCATTCTGTGTGTCTGCAGAGCATTTATTCCACATGAGGTCGAAAAAGAAGCGTCAGGTCAGTTAATCTGAGGACACGGGAACTCAGGGAGGGTGCAAGGTGCAAAAAATGAAAAGATTAATGTGAAAAAAAAAAGGCTGGAAAACACTCACTGAGAACAGAGTGTCCCTATACTATACTGTTCCACCACACCCGGTAAGGAACCACACCCAGGTTCATCCAGTATATATGCACAAAGGGCATACACACAACATATACACACTCAGAGTATACACAGCATATACACAATCAGAGTATACACAACATTTACACACTCAGAATTTACACACACTGCATAACACACTTAATACACTCCACTTGAATACCCTGCATTAACACTTACCTGCTGTTTCCACACTGATCCTTGAATTATTGTCTTAATATGTGTCAAAGGCGCCACCTTGTGTATGCTATTGTGTAGTACATTACAATGACCGTAAAACTGAACGTAGAGCATTAAGCACACCCTATTCACAAGAACTTCAGTCAGGGGTTACTAAGAGTAACATTATAGAGGTGTGTAAATTAGCGAAGACAATGTCCCATGCTGTAATATGATCTGGCCCCATCCCAATGCAGTGTGGTGATGTAGCTTACAGCAGGTTATGGTCACTGAACTTCTGGATGTCCGAATGGTGCTCCAAAAACAATATATAGGCTTCATAGATAATTGGAGTGATTTTAAAGACAAGGCTGGACTGTAATGGTGGGATGTATCCATGTAAACATCAGGTAAAAAAATCCAAACGATTCATATTAATCCAAACATTCTCCATCTTCTGCATCAACATTCTTAAAGCAAATAAGGCATCTGTGGTGCTCTTTCTTGGCATGAAACCATACTGTTGGTCACCTCTTCTCTCAGCCTGGCTTCCACTACTCTTTCCCATAACTTCAGGTGTGACTGATTTATTCCCCTGTAGTTACTGCAGGTCTCCACATCTCCCTTATTGTTAAAGATCATTACCAGCACACTCCTTCTCCATTCCTCAGGCATTGAACAGGTTCCTCAGGTTGAACAACCTGGTTAAAAACTCCACTGCATCTCTCCTAAACATCTCAATGCTTCTACAGGTATGTCATCTGGTCCACCCGACTTTCCACTCTTCATCATCTTAACCTCCTCTCTCTTATCCAACCTTCTCTCTCATTTTCCTCATTCATTAGCTGCTCAAAATACTCCCTCCATCTTCTCAACACACTCTCCTCACTAGTCAACACATTTCCATCTCCATCCTTTATTGCTCTAACTTGCAGCACATCCTTCCCAGCTCAGTCCCTCTGCCTGGACAATCAGTATAAATCCGTTTCTCCTTCCGTAGTGTTCAACTTCTCCTACAGCTCCTCATATGCCTTTTCCTTGGCCTTCGCCACATCCCTCTTTACCTGCTGCCGCATTTCCTTGTTCTCCTGCCTACTTTTTTCATCACTCTGTCGATCCCAATTCTGTTTTGTCACCTTTTTCTCCCTATGCTCTCCTGCACTTCCTTATTCCCTCCCCATTTGTCCGGGTTTGGGACTGGCACTAAGAGTGCACTAGCTTGTGCCACTCTAATGCCTGGGTTCAAACTGGCAGTTATCAACACCCTACAAAAGAAAACTGACCTTCACCCTGTCAGCTGTCCAACTACAGTCCACAACTACATTGGAATAAAAATTTCTAAATGTAATAGTCAGGATTTAGGGCTCATCATAGCACAGAGACGGCACTAGTTAAAGTAGTAAATTACCTGTTATTGCCATCTGATCAGGCTTTTGTCTAATGTGTTGCATCATCTTAGTGCAGCTTTTGACCATTGATCATAATCTCCTACTTGCTAGACTGGAAAATGCTCTTGCCTGGCTCAGGTCTTATCTGACTGATCGCTATCAGTTTGTGGATGTAAATGGTGAGTTCGCCACACTCTCTGAGGTAAAGTTCCGCAAGGATCTGTCTTAGGCCCACTTCTTTTCTCTTTATATCTGCTGCCTCTGGGTAAAATTATACGTAAACATGGTATTCGCTTCCAATGCTATGCTGATGATTCACAACTGTATATTTCAGAAAAGCCAGATAAGAGATCAATGAAGGACATTAGACAGTGGATGCATAAGCTTCTGCACAACTCTTTGTAGCATCTCTGGATGGTGTTTTCGTCTCAGTGTGTACAGCAGTCAAAGACCTTGGTGTGATTATTGACCAAAATCTTTCCTTTGAGGCTCACGTAAATAATTACATGAGTTGATGCTTTTGTAACATTTAGATTAGATTACTGTAACGCTTTACTGTCTTGGTGTTGGAGTAAGTGAATAAATAAGCTTCAGTTAGTTCAGAATGCAGTCCTCACGAGATCTTTTATTTATTAAATCCCACAGTTATGAAACAACCTTCCAATTAGTCTTTAGGACTCAGACACAGTCTCAGTGTTTAAGTCGAGGCTAAAAACATATTTATTTAGTCAAGCCTTTTACTGGTAGTCTCTCTCTCTCTCTTTCTCTCTCTCTCTTTCTCTCTCTCTCTCTCTCTCTCTCTCTCTCTTTTTCTCTCTCTTGGGCAAGTTAAACATGCTCCTGAGGTACCAGTGAACCTCAGTGCTCCTGCCCCACTCCTCACCTTGGATCTGCCTATAGATGGTGTTTTTCTTTGATTGGAGGCCACTTTGTGCAGTTGGGGATGTTTCTTATTAACGGCCTGGGAATCCATAAAATTCCGGAGTATAATAAATGATCATTCGGTGACACCCAGATGAGGATGGGTTACCTCCTGAGTCTGGTTCCTCTCAAGGTTTTCTGCCATCTCAGGGAGTTTTTCCTTTACCACGGTCATCACTTGCTCACTCATTAGGGACAAACTTACACTTAAAAAGAACATTTTTATTCATTCTTTCTTACCACAATATCTGTGTAAAGCTGCTTTGAGACAATGTCCATTTTTAAAAGTGCAATACAAATAAACACAGACACACACCTCATCAGTCCACTGTGGGCGCGTCCCAAACCACATCCCATTCACTATACAATGTGGAATTAAGGTGATATCATCTGTTTACAAGAAAGTACTTTATTTACCTATGTTTCCATGCAATCACCTTTAAAATAGTCCCCTTGAACAGCAATACAGCTTACCCAGCGTTCTTCTGGAACCTTCTGCGATTTATCTCTGTAATCTCTGAAATCGCAAACGTGTTACAGCATTAGTGTCTAATCTTTTTGAAACCACGTGTATATTCCACAAGCTCACCATCATCAATCCACTGTGGACATGTCCCAATATGTGTCCTATTCACTGCAGTCCACTGTGGGTATGTCCCAAACCATGTCCTATTCACTGCAGTCCATTGTGGACATGTCCCGATCCATGTCCTATTCACAGCAGTACACTGTGGGCATGTTACAATTCATATCTATTAATAGCGGTACACTGTGGGGGCATGTCCCAATTTACATCCAATTCACATAAGGGCACTGTGGGTATGTCCCAATCCATGTTCTATTCACATCAGTCCATAGTGGGTGTGTCCAAAACCACACCTTATTCACTGTATACTCCACACGAACCTCCCACTGTGGGTGTCCTACAACTGTACACACACATTAATTAAAAAAAATTGTTAGTGTTTCCCAACTTTTCACAGCAAATAAATATCAACATAAATAAAAAAAAAATTCAGGTCCTTTGTATTATTTGTATATTTTATATTAATAGTTATGTCTTAAAAAAATTATCCTGGTATCGTTATTATTAACTTCAATATCGACGATATTTGGTGCAGTCGGTTTTATCAGTCCTGCCCTGGCCTGCGGTGGAAGTGAAACCTTTCCAAGATGGCGGACGCGCGCACGTGTTAACGGAAGCGAGCGTCTCTTCCGGCTAATCTGCTTTGCGGTCACCCGGGGAGACGGAGCTGAGCTGAGAGGAAGTGTGGAAGTGGGCTGGCGTCCACGAGTCTCAGAAAAGAAACACAGAAGTGTGAGATATAAAGTGCGATATTCTCAGAGAGGATCTCCAGCTGGAAGCTCAGGTGGACATCCGAACGGTTCCTGGGAAATTTGAGCCGAATTCTGTAACGTTATTCAGACCGGAAGTGCAGCTCAGAGCGGATCCGTGACGCGCATTTTCACCCAAAAACTTTTTTTCATTAAAAAAAAAGTAATTTACAGAATCCTGATTTTGACATTTTGTGCGTGAAGGATTAAAGTGAAGAGAAAATGAGTGAAGGAAACCAGCCGGAGATTGAGCTCTTTGTGAAGGTGAGTTGGCGGATGATGGAGAAAAGTTAAAGTAGGATTGTTATAATTATGTGGTTTTTTTTAAAGAGTTATATTTTATATCAGATGCATCTCTATTTTTTTTTTAATCCTAAAAGAGTTATATTTTATATCAGATGCATCTCTATAGTCTCATAATATCCAATACAAACATTATATTTTACAGCCTAGTTTTTACACTCTAATTTTAATTCGAACGTGTATTTGATCATTTAAGTCCTGATAATGAAATATTATGTCAGAAAATGTTTTTTCCTTTTATTAAAAGCAGAATAAATATATAAATAAATCCACCTGATCCACGCTAATGCTTTAGACCGTTCACTGCAAGGTGTCTAACGGCGTCCCAAATGGCCACCTGAAGAACATCGAGTGCCCTAGATGTGCGTTAGGGTCACAGCGACGCGTAGTGCACTAATGTAGGGAGCGCGCGGGTTGTTGAGACGCGGCCTTTTCACATCCTTCACAACGACAAAAAAAGTTTAAATTTAAAAAAAATATTTTTTTAACGGATTTTTTCTTTCTAACGGGCGCCGCCATTTTGTATCCCATACCTTGAATGTGTGGTATTTCTGTGTGGATTTATAGCTATAAAAATCAAATCTTCCTCCAAAAAAGAGGGGCGTTGTCCCTTCAGAGAGAAAAAGTGAGAGAAAGAAAGGGAGGAGGTGGAGGAAAGTGATTTCAAGTCCCTGAGGGAACTGTGTGGTTTCCCAGGCCTGAGGTAAAGAGGCGCCTAAATAAAGCGGCCATTGTGTGGAAGGAGGAAAGTGTGTGTTTTTGTCCTCCTTTCCCTTCGCTATGAAAGCAGGTATTGTTCAACGCCCGGCCTCTTTCGCTTCTCCCCCTGTTTCCGCACTCAGGCCTTGTCGATTCGACGCCATCCCTTCCACCTGAAGACCTCTTCAAGCGTACGTTATTTCATTACAGGATAGTACGGATGCTTGCACACACTAAGAGCCAGCCAAGGTCGTGTCAATGTCAGAGAAGTGTCTACTCTTTTTGTAGGAAAGTACCTTGGCGTGTTGGTGGCTGGAAGACTCTGAGAGACTTGGTTTCGGATCGTGTTCTGAAACCTGTGCGACTGAAAGCGTTCGATCAGAACAGGAAATGACATCATTAAGTTTGTATAGAAAGCAAGCTGTGTGTGTTCGTGGTTTTGCAAACGTTTTTTTTTACAATACGTTATCATTTCTGTCAGCATTTGACCAGATATTGAGAACAATGGTTGTGATTGGTTGATGCAAAATGCTAACCAGTGATTGGTTGTTTGGAACAATGCAGACCTATGATTGGTTGTTGAGAACAATATTGGTTCCACTACGCATTTTTGCGCCATATTTATACTGTATCAAACATACAGTCATACTTGTACATAACTTTTGAGTATATTATCTCCTGACATGCCCCTCTATGCATCATTTTCCCACAGTATATTGTGTATATATATAATATATACCATATATTATTACCCACTGCACCTTCTGTACATGAATCTCCCTCATCCCTGTACATATGCACCTCATACCCTATTTATAAACTGTTATTTATTGTAAATGAGCACTTATGCACTTGTGGTTAGATGCTCACTGCATTTCATTGGCTCAGTACATGTACCCTGCTCAATAACAAAGTTAAATCTAATCTAATATTGATCAGTAATTGTTTTTTTGTTTTTTTTGTGCATTATTGACCAGTGGTTGGTTTTTGAGAACAATATTAACTAGTGATTAGTTGTTGAGAGCGTCAGTGATCAATGATTGGTAGTTAAGAACAATATTGACCAGTTATTGGTTGTTGAAAACGAGAATGACCACTATTTGGTTGTTCAGAAGAATAGTGACCTCGTACTTAGCAAGAAAAGATGTATAAAACCAACGAGATGGCAGACGTGTTTAAAATGCTAGTTAATTAGCAAGCTAGCTACTTAACTAGCCTGCGTGTCGTCATAAAGAGTCAGACAGTGAGTTGTTCTCAGTGGTTTACCTCAGAATAAGACATTAAATAAATGAAGAGTGAAAGTTTTTGCTAGATGCTAATCAGCACTGTGAATTAAATAGCTGGAAAATAAAGCTGATAGCATCAAGGAACATAATGCAACCATTATACCAACAAAACACACACACGCACACACAGACAAAACAAAGTGAGTGTATAAAGGCTAACACACCGACCATCTGTTCAGCAGCAACGCTGTGAGGAAATAAGGATGTTTATTCTGCTCTGTATCAGATTCCCCATTGTTATACTGGGACATTATGGAAAGAGAGTGGAGAAGTGAAAAAGAACAGATAGGACACTTCCGTTAAATGGTGTGTGTGTGTGTGTGTGTGTGTGTGTGTGTGTGTGTGTAATGTGTGTGTATGTATGTGTGTATGTGTGTGTGTATATATATATATATATATATATATATTATACTGTTGTATTACATTTTGCTTTCTCAGATCAACAAAACAGTCAAGTGTGATTTCAGTGACCTGAGTTAAAAGTGTGTGTGTGTGTGTGTTTATGTAGGCGGGCAGTGATGGACAAAGCATTGGGAATTGTCCTTTCTCTCAGAGGCTCTTCATGGTGCTATGGCTTAAAGGAGTGACTTTCAATGTGACTACCGTCGACATGAAGAGGTGTGTGTGTGTGTGTGTGTGTGTGTGTGTGTGTGTGTGTGTGTGTGTGTTTCATCACTTGCTTGACTTCTGCTTTCACTTTACACAGAATGTATTCTGTTTATACACCTTCCTTTCACATTTCATTAGTTTTTTATACACACACACACACACATACACACACACACACACACGCCTGTACAGCATCTTGAGCTCCGTATTGAAAGAATGAAATGTGTAAATAAACTTCAGGAAGCCGGACGTCCTGAAGGACCTGGCTCCAGGAGCCCAGCCTCCGTTTCTGCTCTACGGACGGGAAGTGAAAACGGACACCAACAAGATCGAGGAGTTTCTAGAGGATCACCTCTGCCCTCCTAAGTACACTTTCTCTCCATTTACTTTTTTTCCTTTTTTTAGTCTGTGCGTTACTTTTTTTTTCCCCCACTCGTGTTTGTGTCTCTGAGAGCAGTACCAGGAGAGAAACATGATTTATTTGTCCATCTGTCCATCTTTACATTTCTTTATTCAATTTCGTACTTTATCATTAACAGCTTTTTCCATGAATACCAGTGGTCTGGTGGAGAATGGAGAGATGAATGGATGTTTTTTTGTAAATAGGTGATTGGGGGATCTAGTAACAATGGATAATGGATGAATGACTGAGTAAAGGATTATTGGGTGGATGGAGACTTGGGGAGGGATACATTTAGAGATGATGCAGTTGCAGATGGATGGATAAAGTACTGAATGAATAAATAAATGGATGGATGTTGGATGTGTAGGTGGTTTGAGTAATGAATGGATGGGTAAATTAAATGGATGGATAGATTGGTACGAGGTTTGATGGATGAATGTAGAGGTAGGATGGATGGATGGATGGATGGATCGATCATTAGTTGGATAGGTAAATGGATGGATAGATGGGTATGTTGTTGGATGGGTGGGTATGTGGTTTGGGTAGGTGGTACAGTATGTTGGATGACTGAAATGATTGATTAGCATTGGATGGGTAAATGGATGAACAGAGATGGATAAGTGGTTTGATGAATAGATAGATCAGTCATTTCAATGGAAGAATGGATGAGTAAGATAGATTGATGGATGGGTAAGTGGGTCTATTGATGGATGGATGGGTAAGTGGTTTGATGGATGGATGGATGGATGGTTGGATGGGTAAATGGTTTTATGGATGAATGGGTTGTTTGATATATGATTGACAGTTGACCTGCCTCTCTTGCTAACCTTTGTTGGTCTCTCTTTGGTTGCTGCCCAACGCACACCCTGCAGGTATCCTCGCCTGGCTGCTCGTAACCCAGAATCAAACACCGCTGGCATGGACGTCTTCTCTAAATTCTCTGCCTACATCAAGAACTCTAACCCTGGCATGAACGACAGTGAGTCCTACTCTGATGATGATCATGATCTTGAAAAAATTAATGAAAAACTGATCGTGTGTGTGTGTGTGTGTGTGTGTAGACCTGGAGAAAGGTCTGCTGAAGGCTCTGAAGAAGCTGGACGATTACCTCAGCTCTCCTCTTCCAGATGAGATTGATGAAAACAGTGCCGATGAGGTCACCACCTCAACCCGCCCCTTCCTGGACGGACAGGAACTCACACTGGCCGACTGCAACCTTCTGCCCAAGTTACACATCGTAAAGGTGATTCATCGCAGCTACCCAAGCTACCTCACACACACACACACACACACACACACACCCGTCTAATAGAGTTAACGTCGCTAACGCTTTCTCTCTCCGTCTTTCAGGTGGTGTGTCAGAAGTTTCGGGATTTCTCCATCCCTCGTTCACTTGTGTCACTATGGCGATACCTGGATGCTGCATACGCGCGTGAGGAATTCTCCTCCACGTGTCCGAGCGACGCCGAGATCCACATCGCCTACTCGTCTGTCGTTAAAGCGCTTAAATAAACACACACACACAGTTTTGTATATATACACACCACACACAACCACACACACTTCTGTTTTTTTTTTGGTTTGCACTTCTGTAGCTTAAAGGAACGGTTCAAAATCGCTAATGGTAATTGGTCACGCAAAATCAGAAGTCACACTCGCCATATAAATATATGATTTATTTTCTTCTAAAAGTTCAAAACTCAGAACGTTGTGCCTATGACGTGAGATTACTGCTGCTAGGCAACACCACGCATGACTGAAGTTACAATCTAGCTAGCGTGAAAGTGTCTCCTCACACGCTCACGTTTTTCATTCACAACAGTGAGGCGACTGATTTATCCGCTCGTTTATCTGCACACGCTTAGCTACACACACACACACTCGCTAGAAATAAGGGGTGGGGCTCCGTGTAGGCACCGCCATCCATTCACAAACTCGACCGAGCTCGTAATTTAAACTGATCTTTAGCTTGACGACACGCGGCCACTGCTACAGAGCGATTTTTTGCGCCAATCATGCCAAAACGTCTGTCTGTCCTTTTTTATTTTTTTTCTTCCTGAGAACGAAACCAACGTGCAGTTGTGTGTCGTCATGGTGATGGACCGAGCCAGCAGTTCGCCATGACTAATATTCACACCTCGAAAAAACCACACACTCAGACTAGGAGCTGGAGCTCCAAACCACCCTCTGTGCTCATAGGGCCAACAGGGCAGTCAGGGTTACACACACACAGACACACACACACACACACACACACACACGCACACACACACGCGCGGCCTTCCGTACACAGTGGTGCGAGGTGTCGCATTTCAGTCCTACGTAGGACAGAATTTGAGCCACAGCTCATGAGCTGTATCGAGATTAGATTTTATATGCAGGTAGAGAACACACACATACACACACACACACACACGTGTGCCTTAAAAGTATTTACATGCTCCATTGCTTTTTAACAGCAACATACAAGCTGAAGATACTGGAGGGGAATTTTTAAGTGTGCACACACACACACACACACACACACACACACAGGAAGCTGTACAGTTGATGCACCCTTGCCGCTACCCAAAAGCGATCTGTCCCTTCCAGTCACGTTCTCAGAGCGAGATGAACGTCATCTCCAGAGCATACGACGCAAATCAAACAGAATCAATCATTTCTATTTTTGTACGATTTTATATATTTGTATTTATTGGCACGTGAGTGTGAATCCCTGCATTTAAGAACGTTTCTCCGTAGGTGGGAGTGTTGGACTTTGGATCAGGTTGTGAATTTAACTCCCAACCACACCAAGCTGCCACTGCTGGGCCCCTGAGCAAGGCCCTTAACCCCATATCTGCTCTGTTGTGTGAATGAGAAAGATGTAAGTCACCCTGGATAAAGGCGTCTGTGTAGTTCATCTCCGGCTCTGTTTCAACACACCAAGTGTTTTGCACGTTGCGGTTTTCTGAAGCAAGACCACGCGCAGGTTTCCTGTAAAAATAGAGAAGTGCGATTGTCCACCACACGAGAGGAAAACCTCCTCCTCACTCGTTTCTCCCTCCTCTCTCCGTCTCCTCACATTGTAATTTCCTTCCTCTCTCTGCTGGGTGTGTACACACCGATATCAACGCTGATGCACAGCCGCGATGGTTAGACAATCCAGTATAAATAGCTGTATGTGTGTGCATGTGTCTTCTGTATGCTTTTAATAAATGCAAAGAAAAAACCCCAGGCCTTAATAAAGAAGTGAAACGATCTAATGGGCGTTTTTATTTACGAGGTACAGACGATTAGATCATATAACAACATCAGAAGTCTTATCATGTAGCCACTGAGTCTTTTTCTTAGTAACAGTTGCCAGAACATGGACGTTTCCTCATTTGGTAATCCGTAGAGGGCGCTCACGTGTTCTTGTAATGGGAAGCAGTGGTTAAGTGGTTATGATGTTAGACTTCTGATCAAGTGGATGTGAGTTCAAAAGTATTTGTACACTATATGGATACAAGTACTGGGACACCTGACTTTCCCAGCTGTAGGTTGGAGCCAACCAATTATTCAGGACTTCTTTGGATACAGTAGCTGGAAATTTTCACAAATCCAGCTCCATGAAGACCTGCTTTCCATGGTTTGTAAGATGTGGAAGATCTCCTGCTATAGTGCTCCAACCCTATTGGGATGAATTTGAACGTTGACTGCACCCCAGGTCTCCTCACCAGTACCTGATGTTTACCCATATAGTGTGCTTTAGAAACACCTACACATCTGCTCATTCATGCACTTATTAGCTGAACAGTTACAACAAGATCTTTAAGTATTTTTTACATCTCATATAAGTCTTTAACTGTGAGATTTGAGCTAGATGGGTTGGTTTGAGTTTTTGAGTAGAATCTGCTGATCTCTTGCTCTGTTTTATTCACACAACAGTCCCTAGATTTCACACAGAATTGTGTGAGAAACAAAAAAAAACAGTTCTGTGGTTGGAAATGCATTGTTCCTGAGAGCAAGCTGAGGCCAGATTGCATAATTTTAGGCCTTGTGCTGCTGCCACCACATTATTTGCTGATAACTGCATAAACAAGCAGGTGTACTAATTATTTGGACAGTAAATATTTATGTAGTAAGCGTGAGGGTGGGTGTGGTTTCATGCTGATGCCAGCAGGATGGTGAATGCCATGCCAACAAGGCTCAGTACTGTTTTGGTCCAGTAGGGGGCGCCCAGCGGAACTGCAGCATTACACATGTTAGTGTCACAGCAGTGTGTGGTGTATCTAAAGATTAATCCTTTGATATTTATTTTTTCAGTGACATCACACATATACGCTGCGGCACATCTCTTCATTTTCAACATGGCAACTTTGGAGCCTGAGGAGAAAACAACCAGCAAGTTCAGTTGTGTGTTGCTTGTATACCTTCACTGTAACCAACAGTGTTTTGTGTACAACTAGAATTCAACAGTTAACATGAAAACAGCTAGCAGACTAGCATTGATAGAAACACCACCAGCTTTAGCTTGGGTGAGTGTTCACCAGGCTGGTCTACCAGGTTGGCTAGTTTGGGTCCCAGATAAAACCAATGTATCAACCAGACTATAAAACCAGACCAGCTAGAACCAGAATATCTAACCCCTGACCAGCTAGAACAAGACTATCAAACTTCTGACCAACAAGAACCAGACTATCAAATCTCTGACCAGGTAGAAGCAGACCATCAAACCTAACAGATATCAACCTGACTTACTAAAACCACACTCGCAAACCTGACCAGCTAGAACCAGACTTTCCACACTTCCTTTAAACATCAATCCTAGACCCGGCCCTGATCAGTTGGTCCCAGCAAGTGAGTTTCAGTTTCCCCAGGCTCTGTGTGTGTGTGTGTGTGTGTGTGTGTGTGTGTGTGTTCTCACCTATTTTGGCTGTGGAGGTGCTGTAAAGGCAGCGCTCACCTGCAGCACATTTCTTAGTGAGCTTCACGCATGTGATTGGATTGTTTGGATACTCGCACTCGTAACAGCTGAGACACACCACTGAGAAACACAGAGAAAGAGATGATGATGATGATGATGATGATGACGATGGCATGGTGCCTAAACACACACACACTGTTATAGTAAACACCTTCTGGAAAAACAGTGGGTGAGATGAAGAAATGTGAATTAGATTCTAAAATATATTTACGCTGTTACATAGGAACTGGCTGGTGTTTTGGTTAATGCTAGTCAGCTAGCTAGGCTTGCTTGGTTACTTTAGCTAACAAAGTTATAAGAAACCAGGTGCTTCCCAATACTGTAATCCTGAAACCGGCGTCTTCTTCCTCAGTAGATTCCTGAACGCTATGTGATTAGAACGATTAATGCGAAACTCTAGATTAATTAAGTTGGGCTGCAAAAATACTGGGAAACTTGACTTTTCCACCCATATGTGATTTTTTGTAAACTGTTGGAGGCACACATTTGTGTAGAACATCTGTGGATGTCTTCAGGTGATTTTATTCTTCACTTGAACTAAGAGACCAAAGCTCCAAGAAGATCTGCTTTCCATAAGTTGGAAGATGTCCAGATTTAGAGCTCCAACACTACCGAACACCTTCGGGATGATTGTGAGCACTGACACTACCCCTGACTTTACTTACACCCTTGTGGCTGAATGAATCTCCACAAATCTCCACAAAATCTCCTGGAACATCTTCCCAGAAGAGTGGAGCTTATTTTCTGCATATGAGAACTGTGGAATGAGATGGTTAAAAAAAAACACATCTTATGCACATCTAGTTTACAACATGAATGTGTACATTGTATTTGACGCATGAAACAGATATCAATCATCCATTGGTATTGTGTACCCTAATATGCCAAGAGCGCCACCCAGAGGTGGCATAAAAAATGCACCCATTTCTCAACCTACTAGAAACATGATGAACCTGTTTTTACCTCATAATAATAATAATAATAATAATAATAATAATAATACAATATCTAAACGTAGGTATGACAATTCCTGATTCAAATGAGGGATTCCCCAATTCTCCAAGGATAGACACCATCATTCCCTGAGGAGATGGAGGAAACTGATGATGATGAATGGCTTCTAATTCAGTCTGGAGAGCTGAACAAATAGTTTTATTGTGTACACAAGTGCTCTTTGTTTCCGGTCCTGCTCTTTGCACCCACCACATTGCAGTCACACTGAACATTTCCTCATGTCCTCATCACCAACAAGCAGCCAGTGTCTTACAGGAGACAAACAGAAGAAGCGAATCACGTGCGCGAAAGCGAATCGTATAGAAAAACAAAATATCACGTATTACATTGTAATATTGTTTTATACACTTGCTGTGTGAGTTGTTAAGATTTATAATCAAAATCATTAAATAAAGGGGAGAAAAACATTTCAGACGTCTTCAAGTGTTTCAAGAAAGAAAGAAAGACAGACAGACAGACAGACAGACAGACAGAATTAAAGAAAGATAGATAAGAATAAGAACATAAGAATAATGAAACAGACAAAACAATAAAAAGAAAAAGTAATGTCAAAAAAAGAAATAATAGAAAGAAAGAAAGAAAGAAAGAAAGAAAGAAAGAAAGAAAGAAAGAAAGAAAAAGAACATTACATAGAAAGATAAAGAAAGAAAGAAAGAAAGAAAGAAAGATGAAAAAGACAAAAAATAGAAAGAAAGAAAGAAAACAAACAAAGAAATAATAGAAAGAAAGAAAGAAAGAAAGAAAGAAAGAAAGAAAGAAAGAAAGAAAGAAAGAAGAAAAAGACAAAAAATAGAAAGAAAAAGTAATGACAAACAAAGAAATAATAGAAAGAAAGAAAGAAAGAAAGAAAGAAAAATTAGACAAAATAAGGAAAAAATGAGACAAAATGAGACAAAATAATAAAAGAAAGAAAGAAAGAAAGAAAGAAAGAGAGAAATGTGTTGTGTTTGAGAGCATATATATATTATGAAGGAAAAGTGTGAAATGAAGCTCATGGTCTAAAAGCTGTGATGTCTTTGGCTTTAATTGATCACATTTATCTCCTAAACTTTGGGAATAGGTTTATAAACACCTGTAGGAAGAACATCACTCATGATCACACGCTCCAGTGCTCATGGTGCTCCTCACTCTCCGGTGCTCATGGTGCTCCTCATGCTCCAGTGGTCATGGTGCTCCTCACTCTCCAGTGCTCATGGTGCTCCTCACTCTCCAGTGCTCATGGTGCTCCTCACTCTCCAGTGGTCATAGTGCTCCTCACGTTCCAGTGTTCTGTATGTTATAGGTTTTATAATCACACTCTTGATATCACTCAAATTAGTCTGGTTCTTCTAACAGTTTCTTCCTTGTTTATCTAAGGGAGTTTTTTTTTCTTCATCAGAGCTGCTCCAGGCTTCATCATCAGGGATAAACACACATAATGAAGAAAGTGATGTTGGAGGTGATTGTGATTGTGATGTGAAGATGATGGTGATTGAAAAGGTGATGGTAAAAGAAATGATGAAGGAAAGATGATGATGATGATGATGGTGGTGTTGATGGAGCAGAACACTGTGGAGGTCATACCTGTGGAAAAGAGAAGACTTAGCAGGATGAGGGACAGCAGCGCTGTGGAGATAATGGACATGATAAGTGCCTCTTGTAAAGAACTTCTGAAGGAATCTTCTCGCTTTTTTCTGTTGAAAGAATTTACTCTCTTTGTTCTTTCTCTCTCTCTACTTTTTTCTCCTCAAGTCACAGGTCCTGAGTCGTCTCTGGAGGGTGTTTATAGTGTGTGTGTGTGTGTGTGTGTGTGTGTGTGTGTGAGAGAGAGAATGAATGAGAGAGTTTTATTGAATGAAAGTGGTGAATGTGGGACTTGTTCTCACACTGAACACATCTCCTGCCTCCACCATGGTACAGTGTGAGTAAAGATGAATGACTCAAACGGCATGTGGCTTCTTTCATCTCAGATCTGATGAAAAACTCCACTGTCCTGCTGCAGCTGCACCTCTCACACTGGAGACTTCAGTCCATGCAGGTCAAACCATCATCCCCTAAAGATCTCAGCACATCATCGCTTACACTCAGTTCAGAGCTGTTACTATGGAACAGTAATGAAGGTCTGAAGGGGATCAGAAGGTCGTGAGTTCACATCCCAGCACCGCCAAAGCAGAAAGAAAGACTAATAAAGAAATGTGAGAAGCTGCGTCCAAAATCACTCCGTCTCCTACACAGTGCACTCCATTTTTAACACTTTCCACTTTTCCTCACTTGTCTGTACCCACAATGCACTCTGATTTCAAGTGTACAGCTTTGTACAAGAAAGAAAGATGGACAAATAAAATAAAGAAAAAAGCAATTAAAAAAAGATTACAAATGAATAAGTAAATAAATAAATAAATAGTGAATGAAAAAATAAATAAATAAATAAATAAATAATGAATGAATGAATAGATGAATAAATAAATAAATAGTGTAAATAAAAATGGTAAAAAAAAAAAAAAAAAAAAAAAAAAAAAATGATGTAGTAATGTAGATGTAGTGACGTAGATGTAGTGATGTAGATGTAGTGATGTAGTGATGTAGATGTAGTGATGTAGATGTAGTGATGTAGATGTAGTAATGTAGATGTAGTGATGTAGATGTAGTGATGTAGATGTAGTGATGTAGTTATGTAGATGTGTAGATGTAGATGTGTAGGTATTGAG
>MU585527.1:2711828-2714328 GCA_024362625.1 Silurus asotus
GTAGATGTAGTGACGTAGATGTAGTGACGTAGATGTAATGATGTAGATGTAGTGATGTAATGATGTAGATGTAGTGATGTAATGATGTAGATGTAGTGATGTAATGATGTAGATGTAGTGATGTAATGATGTAGATGTAGTGATGTAATGATGTAGATGTAGTGATGTAATGATGTAGATGTAGTGATGTAATGATGTAGATGTAGTGATGTAATGATGTAGATGTAGTGATGTAATGATGTAGATGTAGTGATGTAATGATGTAGATGTAGTGATGTAATGATGTAGATGTAGTGATGTAATGATGTAGATGTAGTGATGTAATGATGTAGATGTAGTGATGTAATGATGTAGATGTAGTGATGTAATGATGTAGATGTAGTGATGTAATGATGTAGATGTAGTGATGTAATGATGTAGATGTAGTGATGTAATGATGTAGATGTAGTGATGTAATGATGTAGATGTAGTGATGTAATGATGTAGATGTAGTGATGTAATGATGTAGATGTAGTGATGTAATGATGTAGATGTAGTGATGTAATGATGTAGATGTAGTGATGTAATGATGTAGATGTAGTGATGTAATGATGTAGATGTAGTGATGTAATGATGTAGATGTAGTGATGTAGTGATGTAGTGATGTAGATGTAATGATGTAGATGTAGTGATGTAGATGTAGTGATGTAGATGTAGTGATGTAGTGATGTAGATGTAGTGATGTAGATGTAATGATGTAGATGCCCATCTTTGCCTGACCTATAACGACACTCTGCTTGCCTTTTCTAAGGATATTTTACCCCAGGAGAAAAGTCTGAAAAACATTTGTCAAAAACATTTAAAACCATCTGCAAAAGGGTAAAAATGGGTTTTAGTCTAAAACACTGAGTAAAAGTGTAAAATATTGTCTCTCTCTGGAGACAGAATGGACACTCATGACTTGTCACTAGACACAGAACTGAGATAAAAGCATTTACAGTTATGATTCTGTGCAGGATTCTCCTTTGTATGTTTTTAGTCTTTTTCATTAATGGTGGCTTGTAGAGTGTTCTCCACTGTGGTCACTCTTCCTCCCCCAGCCCCAGGACAGAGCGCCACCGTGTGTCCACTCTACCATTAAGACTTTTCTTATTAAAAACCTTAACACAGGCTTTTAAAAATATTTTTCCAGAGACCATGTAAAATCCATATTTGTGACATTCTTACATTTTAAAAAGTGAACAGTACTTCCCTCTCAGTCTGGAGACAGAGAAAGCTAAGGAAAAGTGTCCTCCTCATCTGGCTGTTCAGGTTCTCCACAGTACTCCACTAACATTCGTTGTTCCTCTGGTGATAGAGCAGAGTTCCACCTCTGGAGTAGTCGTGCCACAATCTGTATTGATCTTGATCCCAGCCGGGCAGCTACTCCACTGGTGTTCTTGAGCTCTGGTCCAGCCAGGTCCACCAGGTGTCCCAGCATGATGAGACAAGATGTTAGTAGAGTCTGCGTAAGGGCACTGCCTGCAGTGTCTAGACGAGCTGCATAGCTCTCTCTGTCCTGAAAAGTCTCCACACTTTAAAAAGATTTGATAAAATTATAAAGTCCCAAAGTGTCCAGTTTTAAGGGTCCATTAAAAAAAAAAGGTTTGTTCCAGATTTCCAAAAGATTGTAAAATAGTACTGGTCACCCATTTCCAAATTAAAGACAGTGAACTGCTTAAAAACCACACAGTTTACTGACTGTAAACGAAAAGCAGTGGTTCTGCTCTGTAGGTGCACTACTCCCTCCCCTCCTTCATCTTTCCGTAGGTATAAGACACTTTGGGGCACCAGTGTTACTTGGCCCACAAAAAGTCTAAAATCATCGACTGAATTTTAGATAAAAATGTTACCTGTGAGTCTATGCATTCTATTTTGTGCCAAAGGGAGGGTGCTGCCAGGTTGTCTATAATTTGCATGCGCCCCTGACAGACATGCGCCCCCTGTTGGAAATCTTTGGTAACAGCCACTTTCATTTATCCAAACGACCTTTTATTCTACTGACTGTCCCTTTCCTAGTTTTTGTTTTCCTCTCTTTTCCTAGGTATACCTTTTTTTTCCCAAAGGAGTCCCCCTGGGAGTTTGGGCACACTAGATGACCAGTGCTAAACTAAAAGGCCCTCACTTTTGTTCCAGTTTATTTTGGCTGTGGATATTATGCCATAGTCTCTGGAGATTATGTGCAGTGTGTCGATGTCGTTCTGTTGGTCTATTATTGCTGCTTTGTCATCAGCATATGCTGACAAGAGGAAGGCGGTCCAACAACCAGGAACTGAGAATCCTTTCAGTTTGTTTCTCAATCTGTTTAAAAAAACGGTTCTATGGCTGGGGCGTAGAGAATTCCTGCCACAGAGAAACCATTGTCGTACTCCCCTACACATTTTTAAAGGAGCACATAAGCCACTCTCTGTCTTAAAAAGTCTCCACACTTTAAAAATATTGTGATAAAAACAGATACTCCAAGTGTTCAGTTGTCAAGGGT
>MU585527.1:2716828-2736828 GCA_024362625.1 Silurus asotus
AACCATCTTGCTCTGAAAGGCATTGTTTAACACACACACACACACACACACACACACACACACACACCTCTCATGAGCAGAGGGAGATCGTCCGGTCAGCTCTCATTCCTGCATCACTAAACATCTTTCTCCTGCTGGATCAGCACTCTCTCCCTCTCTCTTGCTATCTCTCTCTCTCTCTCTCTCTCTCTATCCTTCTATCTATCTCTCTATCTCTCGTTCTGTATGAATCACAGCTTCACTAAAAGATAAACAAACACCACAGACAGTCCCTGTGAAAAATGTGAAAAAGACACAGAATCTTTTGTTTTTCTTTTAAGAAACATTCATGTTTCTACTGTTTCTATGCAACTTCCTCAGTCCAAATACAAAATCACACAGGAATTGGACAGTAAATGAGTGGATGAAAGTTCTGTGGACTCCAAATGAGATGTTTGTGTTTCTACCAGGAGAACTTTTGTAAGACAGAGAACAAGAGCGAAGATGTGATCAGACTTCCCTCACCCCCACACACTCACACATGGAGGTGGAAGTTTAATGGTTTGGGGTTGTTTTGGAGCAGTAAAGGTTCCAGAAAGTGAAAGGAATCCTGAACCAACATCCACCAACATCCACAACATCCAACCAGTCTCCAGTCCACACTTCATCACCATGCAGTTCCGTCTGGACTGCGGCTCATTGGAGGCGACTTCACCGTACAACAAGACGATGAGCCGAAGCGCTCGTCTGAGTTCTGTACATGTTATTTAGAGAGCAGACAGACGTCTGGAGTGATATCCATCACCTTCCCAGTCACTGAACCAAAAATCCTACTAAACTGCTCTGGGATGAAGAATCTCCATCTAGTGAAGAAGTTTTACAAGAGAAACAGCAAAATATTTCATCTGAACGTTTGGAGAAATAAAGTGTCAGGATGCTGAGTGTGTAACTGTTCCTGCTAAAGGAGGATTTTTCACTGGAAATAAAGTGGAACATCTGAACATTTATAGATTTGTTTGGTCAAAGGGAATCTTTAATCTGTTACATTACTGAGTTTGTTGCATAGAAATTAAATGAAAACATGAATGTGTCTCTCAAAAACCAGGTGTTTCCAGCTGTCTTATGTCCATATGTGTAAGAAACAAACACCTTTAAAAACCAACTAAAAAAGAATGGACAGTCCACCATGCGGAACACCTCCACATCTCAAACGGTGATATTATCAACACCTTATAGCCTGCAGTGAACCTTTATAGCACTTTAGTGATACTTACTGGTTTGATGAACTACTGTTTCTTTGAAACCATTTGGTTTATGGGTCTTTGTTGCTTCTGAAACTCAGGGACCACCAAAAGTTTGTGGGGGAGTCGGTTCAGGATCTCATGTTTCAAGGAACTCTTTTGTTTGAGGTACAACTTCAGTTTAAATACATAATAGATTTCAAAGCTGTTGACTTTGAGAACATTGGTTTAGAGAAGAGTTGAGGGAAGCTTGTTGTAAAATACCATGTGGTTCAGAAAAGTTTGAGGAACCTGAAGCTTGTTGGTTTGGGAACACATCAGTTTATGGGTTTATTAGGTTTGTTTTTTTAAAACCCATCAGTATTAAGAATCTTGTTGGTTTGGGGAACTTTGTTTTGGAAGTTTGTTTGTTTGGGACTACATAAGTTAATGGAAGGTTGTTGTTTTGAAGGACCTATTATCTTGGGAAGCCTTTTGGATTAGGGAACCTTTCAGTTTGGGAAGCTTGTTAGTTTTAGGGAACCCGTCAGTTTTTGGAAAGCTTTTTGGTTTGGGAAATCTGTGAGTTTGGCGAAGCTTGTTGTTTGGGAACCCATCAGCTTTGGGAAACATGTTGTTTTGGTGGACCCATAATCTTGGAATGCTTGCTGGTTTGGGGAACCCATCCATTTGGGAAGCTTGTTTTCTGGAAATATATCTGCTTTGGAAATATTATTGGTTTGGGAAACATCAGTTTGAGGAAAATGTTTTGGGAAGCCTGATGGTTTGGAAATCCATGTTTACATGCTGATCAATAATTCATTTTCTGATGTCAGGCTATCTGCAGTAAAAACAATAGTGTGGAATGTGTGTGGTGGGTGGGGTGACTATATTACTGTACTAATATTGATGCATCTCTCTCTCTCTCTCTCTCAGATGTGTGAGATGCTGATGTAGAGAAGTGAATGCTTTTTCTTACAGGATTCCATTAGAAACCACGTTAGGATTGCGTGTGCATGCCCACGCCCTCTCCCACACACACTCTGAGAACGTTATGGCGAACGTGTGTCCGTACGGCCGCTTCACCCACGCCGTGGTGCGTGGTATCCCTCAGTCCCCCAGCGTGGGCGAGGTGGAGGTGGAGGTGGCGAAGTTGCAGAGGCAGTACGGAGTGTTAGTGGGGACCCTGAGGCAGAAGGTGGGACTGCAGGTGCTGGAGATCCCTGCTGACACACACACCAACACACACCTTCCTGAGAGCTGGAGGATAGAGGACATGGCCATCATACAGGGGAACACAGCGCTCCTCACACATCCGCTCAACCAGGAGAGATGCCAGGAGGTAATCACACATACGCACCAGACACTGGTCTACTTCGTAACATTTCCACGCTAACGATAAGTTTTAGACCGTTCTTGTCTACTTTCTGTGTAAATCTCTAAAACTCAGATGGAAGATGTTCTAGGTATCACCTGCTGGGTGACATTCCAGCAGATATATGGAATAACGGTTCAGGATCTAAGCTACCTTCTTTGCTTTGCTTCTTTAAAAAGTTTTATATTAAAAATGAATGTAATAGAAATAGAACAGGATCAACTTTTACAGAAGACATTGGAGTTTGGAATCATGTTTGTGTGTGTGTAGGTGGAGGCAGTGAGGCGTGTCCTCACCGAGCTAAACCTGACCATAGTGGAGATAGAGGACGATGGAGCCACACTGGAAGGCAGCGATGTGCTCTTCACTGGGAGAGAGTTCTTTGTCGGTCTTTCCAAACACACCAACCAGCGTGGAGCTCAGATCCTCGCCGAAACCTTTCAGGTATACGCCTTGGGGAAGGGGTATCTCAGTGGTTAGGATGTTGGACTTCTGTTTGGAAGGAGTTCAAATCCCAACAGTGCTAAGCTGCTACTGCCGGGCCCTTGAGCACGGCCCTTAACTCTCAATTGCTCAGCTGTAAAACTGTGATAAATGTAAGGTGCTCTGGATAAAGGCATCTGCCAAACGCTGTAAATGTAAGAACAAAAGGCCTGAATATACAAAGACATTTGGTGCCATGCAAATGGAAGTCTGGTTCCTCTCAAGGATTCTTCCTCATACCTTCTCACTCATTATCTATAATAAACTTTCTTTCGGCTTCTCCCATTAGGGGGCGCCACAGCAAATCATCCACATGTTTTATTTGGCACGTTTTACGCTGGATGCCCTTCCTAACGCAACCCTCCCTATTTATCTGGGCTTGGGACCGGCACTAAGGCTTGTGCACTCCTAATGGCTGGGGTCGGTTCCTAATGATTAATAATAACTATAATAACTATAATGAATCATTATCTATAAGGGACTGACTTATACATTTAACATTCATATTTATCATTAGTTTATTTCTGTAAAGTAGCTCGGGGACAATGTCCACTGTTCAAAGCGCTTATTATTTCTACACTCAAACTACACTCACGGCTTCGCCCTGGATTTTATATGTGGGTGTTTTCCATTTATTCACTGGCAGCTTTGAAAGGATTCATGTCAGAGCTGATAGAATATCAAGTTCCTTCACTGCCTGCAGATTTCATTTTACATTGCAGCAAACCTTTGGAGAAAAGTGCATACGCCTGTGAGGCTTGACTTTGTTCTTTGACTTTGACAGCTTCAAACAGTGTTTTATGGTTCTTGAGAGACACAATCATGTTCTTTTTGTTTCTATGCAACAAACTCTGTAATGTAACAGACTGAAGATTCCCTTTGACCAAACAAATCTATAAATGTTCAGATGTTCCACTTTATTTCCAGTGAAAAATCCTCCTTTTAGGAGGAATAGTTACACACTCAGCATCCTGACACTTTATTTCTCCAAACGTTCAGATGAAATATTTTGCTGTGTCTCTTGTAAAACTTCTTCACTAGATGGAGATTTTTCACTCCAGATGTCTGTCTGCTCTCTTAATAACACATACAGAACTTAGACGAGCGCTTCGGCTCCTCATCTGGTTGTACGGTGAAGTCGCTTCCAATGAGCCGCAGTCTAGACGGAACTGCATGGTGTTGAAGTGTGGACTGGAGACATGTTGGTTCAGGATTCCTTTCACGTTCTGGAACCTTCACTGCTCTGAAACAACCCCAAACCTTTAAACTTCCATCTCCATGTGTGAGTGTGTGGGTGAGGGACTCTGATCACATCTTCTCTTCTGTTCCCCGTCTCACACATGTTCTTATGGTAGAGACACAAACGTCCTATTTGGACTCCACAGAACTTTCATCCACTCCTTTACTGTCCCATTCCTGTGTTTTTGTCTTTTACTGAGTTTGTTGAATAAAAGCTTTAGGAACATGCACATGTCTCAAACACCGTCACGCATTTCTCTCAGCATCGGTTTGTACCACCAGCTGCACTGGAGGAGACTTAAGAAGAACTTTCATATTGTTCATGCAGTTTATTTTTACAGTAGCTGTCAAATAGTCAATTTTTTCCTGCTTTCGTTTCATTTTCAGTTCCTCTGTTTAATTTCGTCTCTTCTATTCCAGGACAATGTTTTTTCTGCCAATTCTGCAGCACGTGCCACCAGAGCAAACGTTTCTGCTTGGGTTCTTTGACACTAAGAACAAACTGAAACTCTGTCCTCGGGCGAACTTCACATCCAGCTGACTCTGCTAATGCAGCAGTGTGGCTAGTTTGGGGATTTCCATAAAAAGTTTCTCAGCCTTTTTGGATCGGAGAGTTTGGTTGTGAACATGTTCCTCATCACTCTTTTGCAACAGCCTTTCTGTTGTTTTTGGATTGAGAACAATCTGATATCTACAGCATTTGTATTTTGTTTGTAATATTTTAAAATCCAGACTTTTCACCTTCATAACATCTGTATGCAAATTCTCATGCTTTGTGATTTCAGCACATCTATGCAGCATGTCTAAGCCAAGCCAGTGTCACTTACATCTTCTGCTCACTCCCTCCATCCAGTTTTCTAATCTGTTTTCTCATCGTTTCCATTCCAGAGTCTAATCACCAGCCAGTACTGTTCTCAACTGTGTGTGTGGTGGGAACTCTGAACTAGATCCAACATGTCGTTATTCTCAAACTTAAAACTGTTAAAAGCGTCACCATACTCAATCTAGACTCACCAGAACCTTCAACGTGTCACCATACTCAATCTAGACTCACCAGAACCTTCAACGTGTCACCATACTCAATCTATACTCACCAGAACCTTCAACGTGTCACCATACTCAATCTAGACTCACCAGAACCTCCAACGTGTCACCATACTCAAACTAGACTCACCAGAACCTTCAACGTGTCACCATACTCAATCTAGACTCACCAGAACCTTCAACATGTCACCATACTCAATCTAGACTCACCAGAACCTTCAATGTGTCACCATACTTAATCTAGACTCACCAGAACCTTCAACGTGTCACCATACTTAATCTAGACTCACCAGAACCTTCAACGTGTCACCATACTCAATCTATACTCACCAGAACCTTCAACGTGTCACCATACTCAATCTATACTCACCGGAACCTTCAACGTGTCACCATACTCAATCTATACTCACCAGAACCTTCAACGTTTCACCATACTTAGTCTATACTCACCAGAACCTTCAACGTGTCACCATACTCAATCTATACTCACCAGAACCTTCAACGTGTCACCATACTCACACTATACTCACCAGAACCTTCAACATGTCACCATACTCAATCTATACTCACCAGAACCTTCAACGTGTCACTATACTTATCAGAACCTTTAGAAATGTTTATTAACGTGTGTGTGTGTGTGTGTGTGTAGGACTTTGCGGTGTCCACAGTTCCTGTGTCTTCTGGTACTCGTCTGAAGAACATCTGCTCAATGGGGGGTCCTGAGACCATCATCTTCAGTAATAGTGAGGGGGCGAGGAAGACACTGAGGGTGAGTGTGTGTGTGTGTTTGTGTGTGTGGTATGGAAGCTGTTTTGGATTCACTCCCCAATGGAGGTGTATAATGTGTTCGTGCTGAGGGTATCATCTCATCATGTACATCAAGCTCCATCAGAGCAGATCCTGACCCTGTAGCATTAGCCTGATTAGCACTTCTGCTAATGGAATCCAATCTCTGACTCCACCATCCTTGTTTCCTGTTACAATTAGATTAGATTTAAGAGTCTGAGTTCCTGCTCAAAGACTGAATATTCCCCAGATGTTCCTCTGAGATGTTGTTAGTCGGACGAGATTCATTCATGGTCTGGGGTTTGTTCACAAATACATTTGTAAGTTTTACTCCGTAATCATACTGACTTTGGGTGAAGGCTGCACTGCGAGGAGAAGATAATGGTCTACCATGGTCAATGTGGCTGATTTTACTCAATCTGGTTGATCCTAATCTTCCTCCAATCACATAGCAAGTCTGCCTCCTGTTGGCTGGAATCAGAAACAGAATTTATTACCAAGTATGTTTACACACACATGGAATCGGCTTCCAGTGCAGAAGAAGTACAGACTTAATATAACAAAATACAATTAAAACAGTTACATAATTCACTTTAAACAGATGTGGGAATATTATTTAAATGTATATACAGATGTTATTTACAAGTGTGCAGTTTATAAAGGGACGACTGGATTCTATGTATTATTGTGACAGTTATGATGGACAGTGTGTAGTTATGAATATTTAAATTGTTCATGTTGATTATAGCCTGTGGGAAAAACCTGTTTTTGTGTCCATCTGTTCTGGATGATGAAACCCTGCAGCAACAATGAAGCAGGACGGAGCGGCTCAGGTTTTTACACATTACAGGGATGTTGGGCGTTGTTGTTTTTTAAGCGTTTTAGTGAGGACAATAAAGTAAATGATGTTAGAATTGGAAAAACCACAGTTTACAGATCTCTCCTGATTTGCGTGGGCGTAAAAAATGTTCTGTTATTGAAGTTTTGAAAAAAAAGAAGCAAAATTGGACCGCAGCGACATCTAGTGTTCAAACCAGGAACTTCTTTTCGCCCCTTTACCTAATAACAAACAATTTCATCAGGTAAGATCAGATCAGTTCAGACCCTTCAGATAATTAGATATATATGTATATAAAAAAAAAGCACGTGCCAATGTTTATATTGTGAATTCTCTGTAAGGTAAATGTGTTTATTTAATGGTTATGGAAGGAGTCTCCAGTGTCAGTGTTTTGTAATATACATGAGTAATGCTAGTGTAAACTTTTCCCACATATTCAGGATGGAGTTGTTCATACTTTCCATGTGTGTGTGTGTGTGTGTGTGTGTGTGTGTGTGTGTGTGTGTGTGTGTAGGTGATGGAGCAGTTGACCGATCATCACTATGACATCTTGTCTGTAGCAGAGGACGCTGCTGCTAACTGTGTGTACGTACGTGGAGCAGGTGAAGCTGATTATCTGCTTCACCCCACACAGGACGAATGTCCCAACAGTGTCTCTGTGAGTTTCACGTGTACTCTAACATCACGTCTACATACTCAACACCACAGAACAGGATTTCAGTACCTGCGTTCATTACCTTTCAGGAGTTTTTATATCACTTATACAAAGGGTTCTTTGTACACCAAGGACCAGTTTTATTTTGTAAGCATTCTGAGCAGAAGGTTCAGTAGAGTCTCATGGATGGTGGCTCCTAAAGGCCAAAACCTGTAAATTAGGGTGAAAAATGAATGAATTATTATTTGGTGATTGAAACCAGGAAATTGAAGTAATGAAATGAAAATCTGTAAATTGGACAAAAAAAAATAAATGACGCTACCAATTGGTTTCTCTTCTGACAATCAGAAACACACCTGCAGCATAAGTTTCTCCTCAGAGCTTCCACCTCAATCTGGTAGCTCTATAATCTCGTGCAGTCCTCCTCAACTAGACCCGTTCTCCCTCCTGATGCTGTTATCTTCTCAATTTCTTCCCTTCAGGCCTTCCAGAAGTTACAGGGCTATAAGCTGCTCCCCACATCGTGCAGTGAGGCGTCCAAACTCGGGGGGGCGCTGTCCTCTTTCTGCCTGCTCATCAACAGGAAACTCCCATACTAACCCCATTCACTTTGCAAACACACACACACACACACACACACATAGACTCTGTACACAATTTATACATATATATATGCAAATAAAGAATAATTTCTTAATCATTTGAGTTTATTATTTATACACTTTCACTCAGCAGGGTGATAAAATCAGCACTAAAAGCACGAGGTGTTACGAGAACTCAAGGTTGATGAAATGATTCTGGTGTGTGTTTCTCGAAGGAGACTCTCTTTATAAAGCTGTGATGTGCAGAAGAATGGAACCCCTGACCTTCACCCATTAAAAGTAAATCACTGTGGTACTATTCAGACTGAAGTTCATTCAGAAGTGAGAACTTTCAGTACTTTTACTGCAGTAGTAATGTAGAAGGAGCAGAACTTTTCTCTCAGGAGCAGGAACGGTGTAGAGTCCATCACTGTTAGTGAGCGAGTGGGAAGATCTCTCATGGTAACCAGGAGAACGTGGTTGTGATGATCCATGGTGGATAAAGTTAAACATTTTGCTCAGTAAGAGGACGGAAGAAGAAGGAAACAAAGAAAGCTGATTTACCAGAGGGCTTTGGGATCATGGCGTTCCTCTGTGATCTTTTAATGATCTAATTTTTTCATTATTTGTGCTTTTGGAAATAATTTTTTTAAGTCTGGGAAAGAAACTGAAGTGAATCTGTAAATTGTAGCAATTATTGATTTTTTTTTTTTCAACTTCAGTTTCCTCTTAATTCGGTCAGTAATTTAATTATTCATTTTAATTATAAACTTTTGCAGAAACAAATATTTCTTAAACCATTTAAAAAAAACTTCCCAAACATGGAGGGAAAAATTAATTCCTGAGGTAAATTATAAACAAAATGGCGGCCATAGTTCTGAACCGTATATTAGCGTTAGCATGCAGCTACTTTTATAATCATCGATTTATCTTTGGAAAATAAGTGATAAGTTAACTAACGTTCACACTGTGTTTTATAAATAGATGTTTATTAACTTCAGGTTCGATCGTCAGGAAGTGTATTTACTAAACTCGAAGTAAAACCAATCAAGCTGATTGCTACTAAAGCACTTCCGTTACTTTCAATTGAAAGAGTGTGGAGTCCAAATGGGACATTTTCTTCTCTAACAGAAGATGTGATCAGACTCCTTCACTCACACATGGAGGTGGAAGCTTCATGGTTTGGAGGGGGGGAAGATCACCATAGAGTTCCTTCCGAACTGCACTGAAGCATACGTCTGAGATCTATTTAGAGATCATATAGAACTGCCTCCAGTCACTGCACCTACAGCACACCAAACTGTTCAGAGAGGAACATCTTCAGCTGAGGAAGGATTTTTCAATGAAATCAAATGAAACATCTGGATTTTTATAGATTTGTTTGTTCCATAGAAACAAAAGGAACTCGTGCCTCACAGAAACCATAAAACAGTTTGTAGGAACTCTAGTTCTTTGAGAACGGTGTTTTACATGCTGGTACCCAAACATCTTAAAGCAAACAGGAAAATAAAGTGTTACAGTACTGCACATGAATTTAAATAAAACAGATCGTTTAGGATTATTATGGGATGGATTTGTGTTATAACACTGAATAGTTTGGTATTGTGTTAAAATCAGAGACACAACAATCGGCAGTTTCTCCAAATTTATTAGATTATGTAGAAAGCACGAGGGGTTTGGTTTTAACGGTTGGACTTGGCCACTCTCTCCAATTCGTCCTTCTTCTTGATGGCGTACGAGTTTGACGAACCCTGAGAAGCAAAAAAATAAATGTAGAACCGTAAATAGATGAAACGTTTAAATGATTTAAAGTATGGGGTGTGTGTGTGTGTGTTTCTGAGCTGGTGATTGGCTGGGCGATGGAGAAGCAGCAGCCAATGAATAAGCAGAGAGATTTATCTACGAGAGCTCTAGCACACCAGGACAACAGGGAGTGTCGGGATGTGACTCTAGCCTCGCTGGGATCAGTTCTCCCAAATTTCCCACAATGCCCTGCGTGACTACATTGCTCACCTTAGCGGCGTTGATGAGCTCGTCAGCCAAGCACTCAGCAATGGTCTTGATGTTCCTGAAGGCAGCTTCTCTCGCCCCGGTGCACAGCAGCCAGATGGCCTAAAACACACACACAAAATAGATGCTGAATAAACTATCATCTTAATAAATAAAACGATGTGGAGGTGGAGTTTTTGTATCTGAGCTTGTGATTGGCTGAGCAATAGCAAGCAGGAGCCAATGAACTGACAAAGATTTACTCTACGAGTTCTGCAGCGTGCCGAGACCACGAGGGAAACGTCTAGACAGGACTGAAGGACTCGATAATCAAGGGACAAATGTATACAAATGTACTTGTTTGTTTAGCTTGAAGATCATGTTAGCATCAGGGCTACATACATACAGAACCTACCAATGGAAAGTAGATCTTTGTGCACAGGGGTATCATCATGTTGGAGGAGGTTTGGGTCTCAGTTCAAATGAAGGAGAAATTTCATGCTCCTGGATCCAATGGTGTCAGATACAACCATGTCTCAACTTTAAGGGACCATATCGGAGAAGAACCACATATGGATGTCCACGTATCGTCTATCCTTCAGCTATAGACACCAGCGTGTATATGAAGGCTATGAGTGTAGTGTGTGTGTACCTGGTTGACCCTGCGGAGTGGGGACACGTCCACGGCCTGTCTCCTGACCGTTCCAGCTCTGCCGATACGGGTGGAGTCTTCACGTGGGCCGCTGTTGATGATGGCGTTCACCAGGACCTGCAGGGGATTCTGTACAAATGACAGTACAACATCAGTACAGTCACAGAACTACTCTAAACACCACCTCATGCACTTTAAATGTAAATATTTATTATATATAATCTATAAGACACTCCTGCACCCATGTGTAAATAACTTTGCTTTAATACTACTCAGTTATACTGTTTAATGGAAAATATCTGATTGTACAAACATCTGTACACATCACAAACTAAACTCCACACACTGTGTAGGAGACGTTCTGTTTCTGAGCTGGTGATTGGCTGGGCGATGGAGAAGCAGCAGCCAATGAATAAGCAGAGAGATTAATCTACGAGCGCTCTAGCACACCAGGACAACGGGGAGTGTCGGGATGTGACTCTAGCCTCGCCTCACTCCTGGAGCTGATCAAGTCTGTGATGAAGGATCTCAAACATACCACTGTCACTTTCATCACTCAGGTGTGTGTCAACACTATTACACTGTACCCTACACCATATCCAGTGCATAAACACCACCACTCCACTGTACCCTACACCATATCCAGTGCATAAACACCACCACTCCACTGTACTCTACACTATATCCAGTGCATAAACACCACCACCCCACTGTACTCTACACCATATCCAGTTCATAAACACCACCACTCCACTGTACTCTACACCATATCCAGTGCATAAACACCACCACTCCACTGTACTCTACACCATATCCAGTTCATAAACACCACCACTCCACTGTACTCTACACTATATCCAGTTCATAAACACCACCACTCCACTGTACTCTACACTATATCCAGTTCATAAACACCACCACTCCACTGTACTCTACACTATATCCAGTTCATAAACACCACCACTCCACTGTACTCTACACCATATCCAGTTCATAAACACCACCACTCCACTGTACTCTACACTATATCCAGTGTATAAACACCACACCACTGTACTCTACAGTATATCCAGTTCATAAACACCACCACTCCACTGTACTCTACACTAAATCCAGTGCATAAACACCACCACTCCACGGTACTCTACACTATATCCAGTGCATAAACACCACCACGCCACTGTACTCTACACTATATCCAGTGCATAAACACAACCACTCCACTGTACTCTACACTATATCCAGTGCATAAACACCACCACTCCACTGTACTCTACACTATATCCAGTGTATAAACACCACTCCAGTGTCCTCTACAGTATACACTACAGTGTATAACCACCATTTCACTGTACTCTACACTATATCCAGTGTATAAACACCACCACTCCAGTGTCCTCTACAGTATACACTGCAGTGTATAACCACCATTTCACTGTACTCTACACTATATCCAGTGTATAACCACCACTCCACTGTACTCTACAGTATATACTACAGTGTATAAACACCACCACTCCAGTGTACTTATCACTTCTACTGCAGTGTGTGGATGTCAGTATACATACTACATCAGATTATGAAACAGTACTACACTGCAGAGAACACCCATACGCACCTCTCCAGTGAGCAGGTGGATGATCTCGAAGGCGTGTTTAACGATGCGCACGGTCATCAGCTTCTTGCCGTTGTTGCGTCCGTGCATCATCATGGAGTTGGTGAGACGTTCCACAATGGGGCACTGGGCCTTACGGAAACGCTTGGCAGCGTAGCGCCCTCCAGAGTGAGGGAGGTACTTGGCATACTTCTCCTTCACAGCAATGTAGTCCTGGAGCAGAGAAGAAAAAACAAAGCGGCGAAGATGATCCAAGGTTTTGTTTTTCCTCTTGGATGCACTTCAACTTGAAACTACAGGCATAAAACTTTTGCAAATAACAAATAGGAACTTTTTATTTTAAATATATTTAGTTAAAACAGTATAACAGTGTGAAAAGTGTTTCTGAGCTGGTGATTGGCTGGGCGATGGAGAAGCAGCAGCCAATGAATAAGCAAAGAGATTAATCTACGAGAGCTCTAGCACACCAGGACAACAGGGAGTGTCAGGATGTGACTCTAGCCTCGACCTCACTCCTGGAGTTATGGACTCACCTGAAGGGAGATGTCATTGATCTGCACGTCGTCTGTGCTCCATTTCCCGAACAGCTTGATCTCGGGCGTCTCGGCTACAGCCGGCGCAGTCTCCCAGTCCGCCATTCTGACCAGAAACCAGCACACAATGAAGTAACAACTCCAATTACACCAATAACAAGATAACCTACAGCTCCTGAGTTACACCGTATCCTTCTTCTGCTTTTACTAGTCAGACAATACTCGACCTGGTGCTTCTCATTTTAAAGCCCTATCATGACGCAGTATTAATCATTACCTGGACTTGTTTGAACGTCCTGGTCCATGCACAGAACAAACGTTCTAAATAGAAATTCGTCTGTTATATATACACATATGAATTGGAAATAGGCTTATGGAAATTTACATGACAGGAAAGTTTCCATGGCAATTAAAGGGAAATGGACTAAATTGCAGGTGAGCCAATAGCGGTTGTTTAAAAAAACAACAACAATCTTGCAGGATAATCAACCAGATTTAATGCAATATCAGATGAACTTGAGGCCACCCCCTGCCTGCACTGTGGATTCCTCCATATTCCTTGCAAGTTTTCAACCTGGAATACTTCCAAAATGTCCCACTGAAAATTTTAGTATTTAATACACAGTTTAACTATATTTAGCTTAGGTTAACCTACAGCCTTAAGTTCTCAAGACCTATCTTCAGCAGGAGAACTAGGAGTCCTGGAAGTAATAGCTTTGGCTCGCACAGAGCTCTGATCTCAACATCGAGTCTGTCTTGGATTACATGAAGATACCAGGGATTTAATGCAGCCTACATCCACAGAAGTTCTATAGTAGGTTCTCAAAGATGTTTGGAAGAACCTACTTAGAAGAACTGACTGTACTTCTAATGAAATTGATATCACATGTGCACCTGCAGAACTAAACCCTTTTAGAACCTGGTGGAAGATGAGAAGAACCACAGGGGATACTACATCATTTTAACCAGGATAACGGGTAATATAGAGCACAATTCAGATATTAAAAGCTACTTACACCGATAATAGATGGTTAAACAGGCTTATTAAAGCAAATTTGGCTTAGAAATGTTATAAAACTTCAAAAAGAACAAACGCACATGTGTATTGCGCATGCGCAGTACAGCCATGCTAATACAGGCCACGAGAGCACTGAAGCTAGGAAAAAAATATATTACCGTATTTTAACACTAAAAACGCGATTCTAAGTATATGGACACGTTTATATATAATTGAAATAAGTTATATGGTGATTATATGTATATTATATATATATATTAATTCTCGTAACTCGTATCTGTGGAACATAATGGCGGCCGCCTCGCGCACCGCGTCTCGCGCTCAACCGCCTGCCATTTTAATGTCTTTTTAAACCTTTATTTCGGTAAATTTAATTTCGGAATCTCTGCATTTCCCTCAGAAAACCTTCACAAACCTGTCCGGGGTTAAACGGTCCTGTTTTATATCGTGTAAAACGCCAAAAACAGACATTAATCTCCCACTCACCCGAGTCTGAAGTCCGCACTGGTACTTCTCACAGAGAGAAAAGGGGTTTCCGAGCCGCGTGCAACGCGAACATCCGGTCTCGCGCCGGAAGCCGGAGAGCTCAACATCCGGTTTGGGTTGTCGGGAATTGTAGTTTTTCTTTTATTCTTCAATCTTCTACAGAATTATTGACTACAAATTATTTTAATTTAAAGTATTATTTAAATGTTTTTATTAAATACATTTTTTATAGTAAAACATTTTTTATTTTTTATTTTTTTTTATAATGTGTTTATAAATGTTTTTTCATAATCAATTTACAGTAGTTTTTTATGGTTTTACATTTTTATAATAGTTTCAGTATTATAAAAGTTGTATTTAGGATGTGTTTACATTTTTTTTTATATTTTGTATAGTATAAGTGGTAACATTATATGCTATTTTATGTTGTTTATTTTGCTTTTAAATAAGTTTTAAATAATTGTTATAAATTCTAGAGTATAAAAGGTATAGTTTTGTGTTTTGTTTTATAGATTTTATAAAGAAGGATATATAGAAGTCTTTTTTTGGTAGTTTTATAGTTTTTAAATCGTTTTTTTAGTATAAATGATGTATAAATAACCTTCACCGAAAATTTTTTTAAATTTTTGGTTAAATTTATTAATTTCATAAATCAGCACCGAAATCTGCCATGATTCACACAATTAACCCTCTGGGGTCGACAAACGCACTGGTGCATAACGACAAAACTTATTAAATTTACTGTCTTATTTGATCGTACAGATAAAAGCAATACATTATTTGAATCTGTAAAGGGTCTACTTTTATTTTAACACACTCAATAACAAAAAACTGTGCTTTTGTAAAGTAAAAATAGCAGACAGGGGGCGCTAAATCTCAGTGAATATTTTGCCACATGAATATGTATTAAATTATTTAGAATAGCCTTTTTTCTTCATTTCATAGCTTTTCTCTCGGATGTGCTGTTGCGTTAACCAATCAGATTGTGACTTGCTGACTCCCAGACCATCTACCAGACATCTAATAACATCAGCATTTTGATATCCTTTGATTATATGGTCAGCAAGCGCACTAGTCAGAGCTCGCAAACCGCATCTGTAGCAAACTGCACAATCTTAAATATATTCATGTGGATTAAATCGCTGTTTGTTTATTCCACAATGACTGAAAGGAGAAGAAATTGATTTGGTCGCAGAGACACTTACAAGGACACGAGGTACAAGATGTACTTTTCGAGAAAAGCCAGACATCATGAGGAAAGATCACCAAAACAGTTGCTAAGCTTTCTCTGTAGAAACACAATTTGCCTGAATTTCAGATCCCCAGAAAAACCGTAATGCACAGATAAAAATCCCTGGGTTGATTATACGAGTTTAATATTGACGCTTCTGCTAGAGATGATGTATGTGGAGGTGCAGTTGTGGCTACAGTGAAAGGAGACGTGTTGAATTGTGTTCATTGGGGTTCTTGCTTCAGTGATGACATTTATTCTCACTGCATGAGGTTCCTGGGTGATGCTGCGCTCTGATCTTCTGCACTTCTCTATAATACTGATGGCTACAGTCCACACATCCTTCACTCAGTACAAGTGCAGATCCCCATGTTTTAAAAGAATCTGGTAAAAGATGAAGTTCTGACTGCACTTTTTCACTCATGTTAAAGAAGTTTGATGTTCTTCAGTAAAAAGTAGTGATTATTACGACCTGTTTTAGTGTCACGCTGGTAACTGAACTGGGAGGTTTCCCCCTGAACGCTATTCATCCACTGCAAATGATCCAAAATGCAGCTGCACGACTTGTGTTCAATCTGCCCAAGTTCTCCCACACCACTCCACTGCTGCTCCTTCACTGGCTCCCAGTAGCTGCACGTATCAGATTCAAAACACTGATGATGCCTACAAGGCCAAAAGTGGACCAGCACCATCTTACCTCAGTGACTTCATCACTCTGGGGAGGTGGTGTGGGGAGGTGGTAGCTCAGTGGTTAAGGCATTGTGCTTTGGATCAAAAGATCACAGGTTCAAATCCCACCGCCACTGCTGGGCCCTTGAGCAAAGCCCTATAACCCTTCCCTGCTCAGTTGTAAGTCGCTCTGGATAAGGGCGTCTGCCAAATGCCGTAAATGTAAATGTATGATTGAAGATCCACCATGTAGAACACAAGCAGGGAAAAGATGATGATGATCAGGTGATCAGGAATGTCTCTGTTCAATGTCTCTGTTCTCATCCACATTAACCCCAGACTTCTTACTGCCTCCTGCCTGCTCATTGTGAGCTTCAGAAACTAGTCCACGTCTGTGGTGAGAGAGAGAAATGATGCACCAGTGGGAGAAAAAAAAAGATGCGCGATGACAGGAAACATGTTGAAGAGCTAAAAACGGCACGTCATTACTTTTCATATCTTCTTTATAACATTGATAGGTTTTATAGACGTGGCGTCATAATGATGTTGTTAAGAGGTGGATTGATTCAAGCAGGGCATCACTTAAGGTCTGGGGGTGAAATGTACGACCAGCTACTCCTTGTTTTGCTGGATAAAATCCATACATTTTCTATTTCATTAGCATTTTAACTCCATTACTGAAATCCAGGTAACAATATTCACTGGCATTTCCATTTTCTTGTTTTTATGATACATAAAGTGGAGCCGTACTGATTTGACGTGAAGGAAACAAACCTTTTTTTTGGTACAAAGCGATGAAAATCACACATTTAATCAAACTTAAATAAATACAGAGCACGAAAAAATACAAGATTTCAAAAATCAGTTTATTATCAGTTTGCAAAAAAATATGATTTTAAACACTGGTTAAATCTCTGGATTACTGACTAAAAGGTCATTGGTTTGTGCCCCACTGCTGGGGCCCTTGAGCAAGGCCCCTAACCCTTTCTGCTCCAGAGACACTGTTTTATGGCTTTCCATTTTTCTCAATCTGACTGAATTCAAGACAACGGCAGAATCCTAAACCTTACAATTCACATCGAATACCCGAACAAAACGTTTTCGTTGTGAACGTGTAACAAACGCACTAATGAATGTCTGCATTCTGGATATTTTCCTCTCAGATTTCTGGGCGGATCAGAATTTGGAAAAGGCACCAGGAGTTCACCACAGCTTCATTATTAGAAGAGAAGATATCCTGAAATTTTCTCCTGATGTCCAGATGAAATGTCTGAGAAAGAAAAAATCCAATTCTACCGTTTTCTTGGTTTTCAATGACGTCGATAATTAGTCTGTTATTTTGTTGTTACTGTTTTACAGCTCAAACTTTATTCGAATAAATCTGAAGTGACAACGTTTAGGCCACGGGTTTTAATGTTTTAAATGTATCCAGACGCCAAATTTCCTTTCTATATGAATATATAAATATAAAACGACGATAATTATGGCTTAAAAAACGACAGAAAGCTAAATTTAGTAATGGGATGTAGAGAATGATGGTATTAAAAAATTAGCTTTTTTAGTGCTGAACATAAATCAACCAGAATAAATCCATCATACTATTATTATAATAACAACAAAAATAAGAAGTTCTCTAGGAGTTTCAACAAAGACAGACACGAGATAAAACAACCAACAAACAAACCTCGCATCCAAAACTGCCATGTTTTTCCACCCAAGACACTGTTTCGAGGGGTAAAAATGTTACTGAGATTCATTCATTTGAAAATCCCTTCGAATCAAATAACCACTAAAACATTTCACGTTTTTTTTTTTTACAGGTCCCAATAAAATTTCGATCATAAAAATGAACGTAGCGTAACGTACGGTTACACCAGGCTAATGCAGCTAACGCACGTCCCACATCTAGCTCCCGCGTTAGCGAACGTTCCATAAGGCTACGGCCACGCTGTGATGGGTGAGGGACGTGTTAACCGGTTGGATTTGACAAAATATCGTGATTCGATTCATTCTTTTAATACTACACGTAAGTTTTTACCCCCAGTGCTCCTCCATCGTCAATTCTGAGGGTTTTTAAAGCAGAGTCTCTCTATGAGTTTTCTGACAATCATGAATGCTTCTGTCTTATAAGCTTCTTAGATTGAATCAATCTCTGATCTGATCAATGTCTAGATTGTGATCAGACAGAGGACTGGGTTTTGTCTGGATATCTGTTCAACCACATTCAGGCTCTTTAGAGTTTGCTTTAAGGCCTCAAGAGTTTAATTCATTGTCCTACCAGTAGGTGGACCTTTGCTTCCATATCTGAATGGGTTCAGAAGGAATCCTGAAAGTCAACACAATGCTAACACCACCATGCTTCACAGGGGTCGATAAGCAGTGTTGGATTTCTACTTGATGTAAAAGGTTCTTCTTGTCATTATTCCATAAATGTCCTGTTGAAAGTTCTCCTGTCCTACAGACAAGGACTTTACATGACACAAAATCTTAATGAATCAATCCTAAGGTTCCAGTTGTACCACTAGCATGTGGAAGGGGGAGTGAAAACTTAATACTTCAATACTTAATACTTAATAGATTCCTTCTTTGACACTTCGCATGTCTGGTCACGGCCTGTACGATATAAATATTTAATCAGAAATATCCCTTTATTTTCTGTATACAGTGTAAAACAATGCACAATACTATCTTACAAAATACTGCGATATTCACCGCAAACTGTACCATTAGCGTTCCGTTACAGAGAACGCGACGGTTCTAGGCAGTGTTCACGTTCCGGAGACCTCCCCGACCCACCACGTGCCTCTTGTCTCACCGGTGGCTATCCTGAATGATCTGAGGTCGTCCCTGGTTGCTACGGTAACACTATTCGTGGTGCTATTAGCTAGCTATGGAGTGTCCTCATTAGAGCGTCCGGACGATTTCCACCAAGCGAACAAATGCCCCGCCTCCTTTTAAAATTCACTCGACAGGGAATCAGCGTTGTGTTTACGTTTCCGACCGGAGCGGTAAAAACGACAGGATGCTACGCTAGCGACGTTAAAGGAACGATACGCGTCGATGCCATGGGTCAGTATTTGACTTTTTAAAACCACGGTAATATTATACTAACAAACTCCCGCACGTCTTACTCTCATCTACAAGAACAACTTCTATGTAATAGAAATAATATTCACTTTTACTTATCGCTGCTTTAAAACTAAAACAAGCACAAAAGGATTAAAACTAGTAGGTAAAACTGAGCGTCTGTATGTTGCTTTCCTTTTAAATCCTATTTTTTATTAGAATTAATCTACGTTCCCTTTTTTCCTCTCACATTAATTCCATATTCTTCAAATACCTATATAAAGTCTTAAAGGATAAAATATGTACAAAAACAATCAATCTTACTGCAGCTGAACTCCACAGACTCTACATGTCCTAATGCTTTTGGGGGGTTTTAAAGAAGCAATACGCAACTTTTTAATGTCACCATTTCGCAAAAAATGTAAACCAACCTGCACAATGTGCATGAGCGCCAAGTTCTCAATGTCTTTTTTTCTTCCACTTGGCACAATTTTACTTATTGCTGCTTTAATATAATATCGCCGTAGTGGCTGAACACAAA
>MU585527.1:2741828-2744328 GCA_024362625.1 Silurus asotus
ATACAGTAGTTATGAAGTTTTGATACAGTAGTTTTGATAGAGTAGTTATGAAGTTTTGATACAGTAGTTTTGATACAGTAGTTTTGATACAGTAGTTTTGATACAGTAGTTTTGATACAGTAGTTTTGTGACAGTAGTTTTTAAGTTGATACAGTAGTTTTGATACAGTAGTTATGAAGTTTTGATACAGTAGTTTTGATACAGTAGTTTAAGTTTTAATACAGTAGTTTTGATACAGTAGTTTTGATACAGTAGTTTTGTAACAGTAGTTTTGTAACAGTAGTTTTGTAGTTTTGATACAGTAGTTTTGATACAGTAGTTTTGTAACAGTAGTTTTGTAGTTTTGAAACAAACAGTAGTTTTTATACAGTAGTTTCGAAGTTTTGATACAGTAGTTTTGATACAGTAGTTAAGATACTGTCGGAACTCAGAGTCTCCGAGACGACACATCGAGGGTGGATTCTCTGCTCAGAGGATTACCGATGTTGTTCAGCCAATCTAGGAATAGATCAAATATAATAGACACAAACCACCAATGAAGGATCCTCAGTCTTGGATGAGTAATAGCAAAACTTCTTTATTCTTTATTATTATATAAAGCCTTTATTCTCTCTAAATGCAACCATACGTTGCTTCAGTCTTTCAAGTGTGAACCACCATTTTTGCGGCCTTTTCTCCCTGCATCTGCAATGGGTAAGTGTGATGCTTTTATCCTTTTATAATGCTGTTTACTATCCTATTTTTTTTTAATTTAGCTATATCAGTGTATTAGATTGTCTGTTTACATGTGCTTGACTATATTACTCTAATCTGATTATACACGTGCCCAGGTTATACTTTATTTGTGCATTCTGAACTGATTGTTACATAGTGTGTAGAATCTTCTCTTGCATGCACCTAACAGTTTATGCTTTTGTCACCGTGATTTCACCCTGTTTAACATCTTATCACTGTTGGTCTCCTTTGCTCAGCTCCATCACGCAGACGTTCTAGAACATCTCCTAAGAGTGGTCTTCGCAGACAATATCGCCAATTCTAGCTCTCCTTGCTTGCTACTGAGATTGCTCAATTTAACGAACATCTCTCTAGCCCAACTGTTCAAGAGAATCCCTGTCTGCCTCCTTGCATCATGCAGAGCACCTCTACGCGTGCCATGGGAACAGACCTCATCTGACCTCTCTTTAATCAACAGACCCAAACTTATGATAACAACTTTGACGATGGCACCTGCTTTCCTGAAACAATACCACAGTTTTCTCCCTATCCCTCATGCTGATCTCCCACTTATTATTCTCCTACTTCTCCAGTCGCTTTGCCAGGTTACCGTGCTCCTATGCCCTCGCCTGTCTCTGAGCCAAAATACTCTATGTCTTCTGCAGCTGCAGAAAACCACAATCTCTTTTATCCCAATAAACATGCTTAACTCCCTTCAATGGTTGTTCTCTGTTCTCTGTCTTTTCAACACACTTATAACATCAGTCAATCTCTATTCTACTCCCACACATAAATGCCTTATTATTAAAATTATTATTTTACTTATATTTTGCTGTAAATAGGGTATTTAAGTTTGATTAGCATACGGGCTAAATAGGTTTTATCAAACTACTCCTATTGTATCTAATAAGTTCTACATTGATTATTAGGTTAATTTTGTTGGATTAGTTGTTTGATTATAACACACGCTGAATAAGGTTCAGTAAAATATTTTTGTTCGACATTACAGTAGTTTTGATACAGAAGATTTGTAGTTTTGATACAGTAGTTTTGTAGTTTTGATACAGTAGTTTTGACACAGTAGTTTTGTAGTTTTTATACAGTAGTTTTTGATACCGTAGTTTTGATACAGTGTATTTGAAGTTTTTATACAGTAGTTTTGATACCATAGTTTTGATACAGTGTATTTGAAGTTTTGATACAGTAGTTTTGATACAGTAGTTTTGATACAGTGGTTTTGAAGTTTTGACACAGTAGTTTTGACACAGTAGTTTCGACACAGTAGTTTCGACACAGTAGTTTCGACACAGTAGTTTTGTAGTTTTTATACAGTAGTTTTGATACAGAAGTATTGTAGTTTTGATACAGTAGTTTTTATACAGTAGTTTTGTAGTTTTGATACAGTAGTTTTGATACAATAGTTTTGTAGTTTTGATACAGTAGTTTTGAAGTTTTTATACAGTAGTTTTTATACAGTAGTTTTGACACAGTAGTTTTGACACAGTAGTTTTGTAGTTTTTATACAGTAGTTTTTAAGTTTTGACACAGTAGTCTTGAAGTTTTGACACAGTAGTTTTGTAGTTTTTATACAGTAGTTTGGATACAGTAGTTTTGAAGTTTTGATACAGTAGTTTTGATACAGTGGTTTTGTAGTTTTTATACAGTAGTTTTGATACAGTTGTATTGTAGTTTTTATACAGTAGTTTTGATACAGAAGTATTGTAGTTTTGATACAGTAGTTTTGTAGTTTTGATACAGTAGTTTTGATACAGTGGTTTTGAAGTTT
>MU585527.1:2749328-2819328 GCA_024362625.1 Silurus asotus
TGACTTTACCTCGTGTATCTCCACTTTTATTTAACTACATGGTTTATGTACTTGGTCCACCACTGGTCTGATCAGGTTTCACATGGGTGATAACGTGACAGCGTGTCATGTTGTGTTACAGGACCGAGACGCTTTGTTTACAGACGATGTGTAAAATGGATTATATGAATAATTCAGTGTAAGGGGAAGTTGTATTATTCTAGATGTTTGTTCCTCCTCAGCTCATGTTATGGACCGTCTGGAATTTCTCACACCATTTCCCCGACACACTACACGTGAGTTTCCAGTGGGTTCTCCGGTTTCCTCCTACAGTGTTCCAGTAATAGATTCTTTCACTCCCAAGTGTGTGTGGATACCTGAGCACAGGATTAGTGTGTTTCTGCTCCACTCTTCTGGGAAGATGTTCCACTAGATGTTTGTGGAGATTTGTGATAAGGTGTTAGTAAGGTGTAGGTGAGAAGATAAGAAGGCCTGAGGTGCTCTCACTTTCTTTATTTTTAATAGGGTTGGAGCTCAATAGCAGGAGATTGTTTCACATCTTCCAACCCATTAAAAGCAGATCTTAATGGGGCTTGTGGCCTGTAAGAAGACAGTCATTACTTGAGGGAACATGCAGAAGTAAAAACATCAGACAACTCAAAAAAAATCCCCAGCTGAGTCTTCACTGGCCTGAGCAGAAAGATCCTTACATACAGGTGACGTGGGTCTGGAATCATCTACACTAAGACACGAATCAACATTGACACTAGAACATGATACACTACTGTCAATATCAATATCTGGGAATGAGTTGGTATCAGGGAAAAGATCCATTTGGGTAAAAGCCTCAGAGACTTAAGGGGCGTGAACCTGCCTGTATGTTGGCCACATTTTTGAGTTAGGTTCAGGTGTAGAAGACAGCAGAGTTTCAAGAAACAGTGTAAATTCAGCAGCCACATGTGTTTGCAGAAACTGGTGATACTGTCATTTAAGTGAGATTATGGAGTCTTTGCCAAGTTATGCTGTACAATGAGAATCATGTGATCACTAAATTAATAAAAACAAAGATAATATCTGATAAGACCTTTATAAAAAGTATCAAAAACAGGATACTCACACATGGTCAAGAGAAACCGGTAGAGGTGGTGGTACAGGTCTACTTTTATCACAAAGATGGTGTTTCACACCTCTCCCTTTGTCTCATCTAACCATGTCTTCTTTTGAATTCCATGCAGTGTCTGTTACCTCTCCAATCAACCTTTTCATCATTGTCATCTACCGCCCTCCTGGTCCCCTTGGAGACTTCCTAGAAGAGATGGACACACTCAGTACTTTCCCCTCTGAAAGCACTCCTCTGACAGTTCTTGGTGACTTCAACCTCCCATCCGACAAACTTCAGTCATCCTGCCACTTGCCTTTTCTGAATACCTTTTCCTTGACATTTAACTGCTGCTCTCCAACACACAAGGTAGGAAATGTCCTGGACCTGGTTTTTACCCGTCCTACTCCAGCTACAGACATGACTGCCACTCCACTTCCAATCTCTGATCATCACCTGGTTTCCTTTTCAATCACTCTTCCTTTTCAATCTAAAAATAATTTGCATGTCTCTCTTATCCGTCCTAACCTTCACTTAATCTCTCCCTCCTCTGTAGCTTTTCCTTCATCTCTTTCTGAACCTGACTCCTTTTCCTCTCTACCCTTAGACGTTGCTACTGACTCCTTTATCTCATCTCTTTTCTCAACCATGGACCTCCTTTGCCTCTTGACTACAAAACTCAAGACATTCCACAGAGATGGCACTTTTGGCCGTTTCTGAGAAACTGCATGCTGCTCGGTCAGCCAAGCTGTCATCTGTACTTATCTTCCTGGACCTTTCAGCAGCATTTGACACAGTGAACCACAAGACACTTTTCTTAACCTCGAGAGCCTCGGTATATGCGGAACAGCATGGGAATGGTACCTGAAAGGTCGCTCATACCAGGTAACATGGAGGGGATCCACATCTGCCCCATGCAGACTCACACGTCCCACAAGGTGTCCCACAAGGGTGTGGTGTCCCACAAGGCTCGGTACTTGGTCCCCTCCTTTTCTCCCTCTATACACACTCCATTGGTGAAGTCAAATACTCACATGGGTTTTCTTATCACTGCTATGAAGATGACACTCAACTAATCTTTTCTTTACCGCCATCAGATACCAGTTGGTGTGGTTCTCTCACACCAACCCACTGCTGCTCCTTCACTGGTTTCCAGTAGCTGCACGTATCAGATTCAAAACACTGATATTTGCCTTTAAGGCCAAAAATGAACCAGCGCCATCTTACCTCAGTGAAAAAAACACAACAAAACCAACCCAACTACCTCAGTAATAAACCACTAACCTAACACTAAACCAAAATTCTTCCGGCGCCTTTACACGCCCTAGCTTACCTACTCTAAACGAACAAAAATACAGAAGTAGCGCACACTCCTAGCTAGTGTATCTATACATAGTACCATCTACGTGTTGCAAGATGTAAGTCACGTGACATACTACCTGCCCAACACTCCTGGGGAAAATAAGGGTTGTTGTCAGAATATAACCACTCAAAAACAAACAAGATAACAACATTCAACGAATCAACGATTGTTGTACAAACCCAAGTCAAAAGGGGAAAACACAATAAACTATCAATGCTTCAAACACAACACTGCAAAAACAAATGGTGCTCATGGTGCTCTCTCCAACGTTCCTGCAGTCCTCTTTTTAAACCCCAACAGTTGACCGGATTGGCCACAGGTGCAGTGGCCAATCCGGATATTGGCTAAGGATTATCTCCTTAGCCAATAGCAGTCCAAAGAGGGCAGAACCTTGAGAAATTGACAGCAAGGTGATCCAATAGAGAGAGACAAACACCCACACACACACACGAACATTCAATGGGATGTAACAGTATAAATGAAAAAGATTTTGCCACTGATGATTTTCAGATCATGTCAGAGTCTGCTCTTGGGTCAATTGCGATTTTGCTGCAATAAAATTCTACTTCGTGTTTTCTCATCCATGCTTCTGAGTCTTTTTTTTGAGAAGGGTTATTTTTGAGATACCATTGGTACCAGAAAGCCCAGCTATTGTTGTGGCAACGTTTTGGCTCCGACAGCGAACAGGTTTCTGAATAATTTTGACCATGTAGAGTAAGAAAAGTCATGTAACGTTTTCCTTTCATCCTCCACTAGAGGCCGCTGTGACACATAAAGTGAAATAGTGAAAACAGTGAAAGGAATCCTGAACCAACATGTCTCCATTCCACACAGACTGCAGCTCATTGTAAGCGACTTCTATGAGTGTTATCTAGAGAGCAGACAGACGTCTGGAGTGAAATCTATCATGGAACCACCTGCCCAGTCACCACACCTCAATCCTACTAAACAAAAGGAACAGGAACGTGTCTCCAAAAACCAAAGTGTAGGAGTTTCCACACTTTTCACAACCGCCGTATGTTTTCCCATGATAACGTTACATCGATAAAGTTCTCTCTTAATGTTGGCTTTCAAAAGATGCCAAAACACAAAAGTTTATTGGGAACAGCCTGAGAACAAACAAATTCAGTAACAGAACAAAGACTCCAACCAGAACACACACACACACACACACACACACAGATGTGATGAACGTGGGAGTATGATTGATTTGTGGAGTTTCCCTGCACATACTTGCTTTCATCTCTCACCCTCACTTCCTAACACACCTTCTACAGACCAGAGCTGATCCTGGTCCTGTTTTACCCCTGTGTTTTTTTTTGTTTTGCCACAGGTCTATTGTTGTCTTTTTTTGCTCTTTTTTGCTGTCGTGTCACTATTTTGTCCCCCCATCTCTCCATCATTTATGTATTTATTTATTTATTTATTTATTTATTTATTCATTTATTCATTTATTTAATTTTGTGTGTGGTGTGTGTGTGTGTGGGGGGGGGGGGGGGGGGGTTTTTTTTTTGGGGTATCTGTTTATTTGCCCCACCTCTATTCTTTTTTTGGACAGGCTCCATTGTTTTATTGCCCCAGCTATATTCTTTTGTTTTTCCCCAGCATTCCATTGTATTTTTTTTTTTACCCCAGGTTTACCCTTTTTTAATCCATTGATTTATTTTGCCCTAGCTCTAATTTTTATTTTTATTTTTTACCCTAGCTCTTCTTTTTTTACCCTAGCTCTTCTTTTTTATCCTAGCTCTTCTTTTTTTTAAAACTAGCTCTTCTCTTTTTTTTTTACACCAGCTCTTTTTTACCCTAGCTCTTCTTTTTTTTAACCCTAGCTCTACATTTTTTAACCCTAGCTGTTCTTTTTTTACCCTAGCTCTTCTTTTTTAAAACTAGCTCTTCTTCTTTTTTTTTACCATAACTCTTCTTTTTTTACCCTGACTTTTTTTTTTCTTTGCACTAGCTCTACTGTTTCTTTTTTCCTAGCTACATTTTTGTTGCTCTAGATTTCTTAGAGAGCAGGAAGCAGATTACAAGCAGCACAACTTTTGTTTATACATCGAGTTCTTAAGAAGTTCTCTGAGTTCTACACTGTACTGATGCTAAATAATAGTTACATGGATTCAGCTTGAACTTGGACTATAATATAAGTAATTTAAGTGATATAAGTAATATAAATAATGTTATATGTTAACTGAAGCATAATGCTTATGCTAAATAATATTATATGTGACCAGATATTAGTATTGATAGCTGAAGCTGTACTCAACTGAACTTTCATGCACTCTGTTATGCAGAGGAGGGAAATAAAGAAGTACAAATACTTCTTTATGTCCTTTCTTTCTAGAAAAAAATTCTCTGGTATTAGTATTTTACTTCACTATTTATTTTTTAGACACATTACTTTAGTTTGAATCTATTTGGTGAAATGATCCATATTTTTCTTTTCATTGCGCCGTTTTAAGTCCATCAATCTGTTTCTCATCATTGTGCAGCTTTTTCAATCCACTGCTGTATCATTTCCTGTCTCTCTCTCACACCACAGACATGGACTAGTTTCTGAAGCTCACAATGAGTAAGTGTAAGAAGTCTGGGGTTAAGAAGTCTGGGGTTAACGTGGATGAGACAGAGGGAGTCAGTGTTGAGAACATGACTAAGAACAGAGACATTCCTGATTATCATCATCATCATCATCATCATCTTTACTCTGCTTGTGTTCTACATGGTGGATCTTCAGCATGGATACATTCATTGTATCCAGAACAGCACCTGAAATTCGTTTTTGTATTAATATATTTATTAGGGCTGCCAAAATGAACGCGTTAATAACTCGTTAATGCAAATCCATGTTAACGGGACACACAGTTTATTGACGCGCGATTAATGCAGTTTGCATTTCTGTTTGACTGTTTAAAAAATATATAAATAAATATAAAAAAAAATGTAAACCTTCAGCGTAACACGTTTAATGGCCGTGTCCTTTCTTTACTCAGATATAAAAAAGAAATACATAAACTCCACCGACAATTCATTTTTGATTTTTGAAAAGTAAACATTTGTTTTACTGATGCCCAAATCTCAAATCAGCACCAAAATCCACCATGATTTTGCTCAATTAATCCTCTGGGGGTTGACACACATGCCGCGCGTTTTTGTAGCATTTTATTTTTCCTCATTCCTCATTTTTCCTCAAACAACCTTCAATGACCTTTCTAATCGGACAGATAAGAGCAATACATCATTCGAATCTGTATACATTCTACTTTTATTTGTACACACTCATAATAACAACAAAACGCTTTGCTTTTGTATAATAAAGCATACAGACAGGGGGCGCTCTCTGCCATCTCTCTTCACAGACACGTCAATAAAACAACCTGAATCTCAGTGAATATTTGCCTCACATACATAATATGTGAAAAAGGATTCTTTAGTAACCTTGGCAAACCTTCATATCTTGACCTTTGTGAAGACAGGATGCCCCTGTCTTTCCTGATCTGTACATTTTGTGCTATCGCGTGACTGGATGTTAGAAGACCAAGTGCTATTGTGCAGTTGGAAGATAGCTGTAAGCACATTCTGTTTCTTTTTCATATGCACCTATGTTTCCTTTATCCGCCTGTGCGAAACCCCTATATCTGTATATCTGTATCTGTAAATCTGTCTGTGTCGCGATAACCTCCCCGCCTTTCCTACGCACTATGGCTTTTACTGATGTGTATATCTACCCTGCCTTGCAGCTCAGTTCTCTGAGCAGTTGTGTGGAATAAACCAGATTTGATTTCATGCGTGTGGTTTGTTCTCTCATTGCTCCGGAGCTCCTGGAACTCAACAAGGGAAAAACACAAACGGGAAGAAAATAATCTTTCTTACAAGGGCTGCAAAGGGTTTCAAAGTATCCAAGACGAAATTACAGTTCTGCCAGAACACTGTCCGGTACCTGGGCTATGAACTCTCTCAGGGTTCCAGGCAACTGACTGCTGAACGAATACAAGTCATCATGGACACTCAGCGGCCCGGCACTAAACAGGCACTGCAGGCTTTCCTCGGCCTTATCAACTACTGCCGCCAGTGGATTCCGGACTGCTCTTTGTATGACAAGTGTCTGCGCACTGCAGTGAAGCATTCTGATCCCTCAACCGCACCTTTGACATGGACTCCAGAAATGCTGACCGCCTTCGGGGCCTTGAAATGAGCCCTGTGTACGGCCCCCACACTGGGACTGCCTAACTACAGCCTTCCTTTCCACCTGTACGTCACAACTCAACCAGGCACCGCATCTGGGGTGTTGGCTCAGGAACATGGGGGAGGCATGCGACCTTGTGCGTTTCTTTCCAATTCCCTTGACTCCGTGGCTCAGGGTTTGCCGGCCTGTCTTCGTGCCGTTGCCTCCTGTGCTCTGATGGTAACTGATGCTGAAAAGATTGTTCTATCTCATCCTCTGATTCTGCACACCTCACATCAGGTAACACAGATTTTACGCAATCTAAACACACAGCACATGTCTTCCCAACGTCGTTCAGGGTAGGAGACTGTTTTGTTGGCCACTGAGCATTTAACTATACGTCCATCATCTTCCCATGGCACTGTGGCTTACGCCCTGCAGCGCCTTTTTTAACGCACAGGATGACTGCATGGGGGACTCCGACCATGATTGCCTCACCAAAATTGTCAATGACACCAGTATTCGCCCTGACCTCTCCTCTGTTCCCCTACAGATGGGTGATGTTCTTTTTGTTGATGGCTCCTGCTCCAAACCTAGAGATGGTGTTTACCTTTGAGGTTATGCTGTTTGTCAACTACCTAACACTGTTCTTGAGTCTTTTTCTCTCCCTTTCTCCTCTGCCCAGGCTGCTGAACTCTTCGCTCTTACTCGTGCCTGTGTTCTCGCGGAGGACGCTGACGTTACCATTTACACTGACTCTCGTTACGCCTTCGGAGTAGCTCATGATTTCGGCCGCATCTGGCAATCTCGGGGTTTTACTGCCGCTGATGGCAAGCCTATTTCGCACGCCTCGTTAGTACAGGATCTAATCACTGCCTGCCACCTGCCCCGTTCATTGGCTATTGTAAAAACGAGGGCACACTTCTCTGGTAATACAGATGAGGTGCGGGGTAATAGTCTCGCTGACTGCATGGCTAAGCAAGCAGCTGCCTCACGCCCTTTGCCACCATATTTGTCTCCGGCCATGGTCTCTGTTAATACCATGATCAGTGCCGTTCTACCTGACATGGACCTCCCTTCACTGCAAGCTTCAGCTTCACCTGCTGATCGACAATTTTGGACGAGTCAAGGTGCCACTGATTCTGACATTATTGTAGATAACCAGGGTCGTCTTTGCCTCCCACGTCACTGTACTCCATTCCTCGTCCGCGAGTTTCATGGTTCTACTCTCCGCGAACGAAGAGGGGTGTTACATGACTTAACTGAGAATTTCTGTATAGACCACCTGTATACAGACGTGAACAATATTCTAGATAGGTGTTTAACGTGTGCACAAAATAACATCTCCAAACCAGGTGCCATGCATCAACACCTTCCCACACCTGAAACACCTTTTTAGGAATGGCAGATCGATTTCACACACATGCCAAGACAGGGCCCTTTCAGATATCTTTTGGTAATGGTGGATACATTTTCACGGTGGGTAGAGGGTTTTCCCTGTAGCAAAGAAAACGCTAGAGTTGTGATTCAAAAACTAACTACTGAGATAATTCCTAGATATGGCATCCCTGTAGGAATTGATTCTGATAAAGGAACTCCATTCACCTCCAAGGTCACTCAACTTCTATGTAAGGAGCTGAAGATCAATTGGCATTTCCATATCACGTACCACCCACAATCATCAGGCATTGTGGAACGCGCTAATCGTACAATAAAGAACAAAATTTGAAAAGCCATGCACACATCTGGCTCCAAAAATTGGCTGCATGCTCTCCCACACGTTCTCGCCGATATGCGAATGACCGCACAAGTGGCCCTTGATCATCTCTCACCATATGAACTTGTAATGGGGTGACCATTTCCCCTCCCATGGCGACGAGGCAAACAGGCTGTGGGTACGGGGGACCTAGATGTGCATCTCAGCGAATAAGCTGCAGGGTTGCTGCAAACATTAGACGATTATTGGACACGGGTAAATGCAAGAAGACCCCCAATTCCGACTAAAAACACTCACCCCTTTAAGGTAGGGGATTGAGTCCTGGTGAAGAGATTGGACAAAATGGGAACACCCTTGGGTGATACCCCATACAGTAAACCTGCAGACGTGATCGCTGTGACCCGTACGGCTGTATTAACTGACCTCTTTCCACAGTGGATCCATGCCGGTCCACTGGTATGGCTGCCATCGCTCTCCTACTTCTCGCCATGCTTGGGACAGGGTTGCCCGTCCAAGCCCATCCACATGACAACACCTTTTGGCAGTTTGCCAATTGGACAGCAAGACAGCACACCAACGAATCCTGCTATGTGTGTCAAACCTTCCCGATTTCATCCACCGCCACCAGCCTGAAACCCTGCAATGACACTCTCACAGGCACCCTTGTAGGTATGGCTCAGATTTGTATAACTGATGCATGCATATCAAAAATCATACCCATGCCTCGCAGAATCATACTCATTGGTCATACCTTAACCACACTGGTAGTAGATGGTGTCAGAATAACACCGGCAAGTATACTTGTGTCACAGCCCTTCGTACTACTCTTAAGATGGATACTAGAAGTAATGCTTACATCCCAGGTGTCCAGGCTTTCCAGGGACCCAATCATCAGTATGTAGTATGCATGGAAAGAAATAGTAGTGCCATTTTGGGTGAGTTAGCAAAGAAAAGCTGTAATCAAACTCATGTTGAATGTAAAGGTAAGAACATAACTGGTTGTTCTTTATTACATCCTGGGGAGAATGGCACCACCTGGAAGCAGGATTGGAATTGGTTGTGTGGAAAAAGGGTTTATTTGTATTTACCTACGGGCTGGGGAGGGCGGTGCGCATACACTCAATTCTCCGCCCACCTATCTATAATACTGCACAATCGCACTCACAACGTCCGTCACAAGAGAGATGCAACTGATCAGTCATTCCCACCCCCTGAACACCAATTGAAAACCAAGTTCACCAAATTCTGGGAAGCCCTTTTTCCCCAGTATGGTATAACCCAATTATGGAATCAGATCGAGATAACACACTATCGTCTAGCCACTTTCGCCAACGAGACTATCCGAGCCACTAAGGGGTGTTCGAACCGAGCTAACAGCCCTTGCTTTTGCACGTTCATACCTGACCATGATGATGCTCACGGGGAAATAGGCCAGGCCGTTGGGAAAATGCGAAACACCATACATGCGATTAAGGATGATGAACAGGGTGATAAGAGCAGGTGGGGAATATGGTATGTCTTCTTTGGGCAATGGACCCCCTATCTGTCTATGATTGTTCCTGTTTTAGTTATTTTAATTTTACTATGTGTTTTTGGACCATGTATTTTCTGATGCCTAATGAATCGTGTTTGGGCCTTAGCCGGCGCTCTCCGAGAACCGCAGTACATGCGTTTGCAGAATCCATCTAATGATCAATACACTGATATACATGTGTAATTATACTTAATAGTTCTTAAGTATAAAAGAGGGGATTGTGGAAAAGTATTCTTTAGTAACCTTGGCAAACCTTCATATCTTGACCTTTGTGGAGACAGGATGCCCCTGTCTTTCCTGATCTGTACATTTTGTGCTATCGCGTGACTGGATGTTAGAAGACCAAGGGCGATTGTGCAGTTGGAAGATAGCTGTAAGCACATTCTGTTCCTTTTTCATATGCACCTATGTTTCCTTTATCCGCCTGTGCGGACCAGTATATCTGTAAACACGTGATAAATCTGTCTGTGTCGCGATAACCTCCCCGCCTTTCCTACGCACTTTGGCTTGTACTGATGTGTATATCTACCCTGCCTTGCAGCGCAGTTCTCTGAGCAGTTGTGTGGAATAAACCAGATTTGATTTCACTCGTGTGGTTTGTTCTCTCATTGCTCTGGAGCTCCTAGAACTCAACAAGGGAAAGACACAGACGGGAAGAAAAGAATCTTTCTTACATAATAAATATATGACTAGAAGCTCGAAAAGTCTATTTTAAATAAATCAACAGCGAAATCAAATATATTTTGATTATGTAATCAGTATGAAAGTTAGAATTGGAGGAGAGGTTATACAGTGTCACCTCATTAATCGTCCGTGTGGAAACATAACAAAGGTTGTTTTTGGTGCCATGATGATTTACATAATTTATAACAACATAATGACTATAAAACATTTACAAGATAATATATTTTTTGCTCTATTTTGAGTTTGATTTCACTAATAATAAACAAACATTTGCACAAAACATCCATATTTGTTCATGCCCATGTTGATTAGAGTATAAAAAAACTCGAAAGTATTCATTTAACAAACATTTAGAACAGATTAAAATGTGTTGCGATTAATATTTTACTAAAACTATTATTAATATGATGTTCAGTTTCCAGCGTGACACTAAAACAGTAGTAATAATGGCTACTGTTTTACTAGAGTTCATATCAGATCTTAAACTACTTTACTTGAACTTGAGTAAAAAAAGTTTAGTCAGAACTTCAACGTTTACCAGAGTTTTTTTTAAAAACATGAGTATCTGCACTTCTACTGAGTGAAGGATGTGGGCACTTTTGCCACTTCTGCTGTTATGCAACACGAGTCAAGAAGTAATGCGGTTTCTCTGTTTCTCCGCTTAACCAGGGTGTTTAACCGCGTAGGCGGCAGATGCGTATCAATATCTTCTCTGACATTTTCTGACATTTTCTAATGTGTTCCACACATCCTGCTTTTCGTTTTTCTGACATTTTCTGACCTTTCTAGAACTGTCCTCTGACTCAATTGTGCACAATGCACTTGCAGGTTTCTCGCAGGTTTTTTGCACACACTGCACTTTTCACTAATAATGATCTTAACTACGAGTCTAGTGCGCATCCTAATTCCAAATGATCATACCTGAACTCCTTTTTTTTAAAAACATTATAATTATTTTTAATAATATTATCATAATATTATAAACCAGCTAAACTTCTCAACATGTCCATTTGAAAAACTATTCAATTGTTAACTACAAAAATATTGTTGATTAATTGGTTATCATCAAATACAATTCAAACTATTGCTAAAAAAAAATTAATGATTTTTATAATAATCACTTTTATGGGTATTGAATTGATTCTGTTCTGTTCTGCACAAGGGAGTGAGTTATTTTGTGTGGGTTAAAAAATGTTGAAATCATACTACATTTATTAATCTATTCATTTATTTATAAAATGTAAAAATATATGAAGTTGTAATAGTTGTGTTTAGTAAAAGGCAGGAGGTGGAGCTGGAGGTAGCAGAGCTGAAGATGTTGAGATGTTCGTTGGGAGTGACGACGATGGACAGGATTAGAAATGAGTTTATTAGAGGGACAGCGCATGTAGGACGTTTTGGAGACAAGGTGAGGGAGGTGTGATTGAGATGGTTTGGACATGTGCAGAGGAGAGACATGGGGTACATCAGTAGGAGAATGCTGAGGATGGAGACACCAGGAAGGAGGAAAAGAGGAAGACCAGGAGGAGGTTTATGGATGTGGTGAGGAAAGACATGCAGGTAGTTGGTGAGAAAGAGGCAGATGTAGAGGACAGGGGTGTGTGGAGACGGATGATCCGCTGTGGCGCCCCCTAATGGGAGAAGCCGAAAGAAGAAGAAGTAGTAAGGGGTTGTGTTTAGGGGCAGTGTTGGTTATCGATTTTATACAGTATAGAAATGATATAAATACAAAATTCAGATTAAAACATGGAAACCGTGTGTGTTAATCATTGCTTCATATGATGGCGAGAAAAAATAAAAACAATAAGTTATTTAAACCTTTAGACCCCCTATTGCCTTCTCGGTGTCTTTTTAGATATAGATTTTCATTTTGTTTTGGTTTTAGGGAGAAAGTGAACAATTGTCACAATTGGACAGGTGTTGTATGTAAAGAATTTATACAATTAGACAATATAATGAACTTTTCAGGATTAAGTCTAGATGTACAGTCACAACTAGTCATGGGAATATAATCCAGATTTACTTTTCTAATACTACTCTAATTCTTGATTTTGTTCAGGAAGATTCAGACACTGGAAACAGGTGTTCACTGAGAAGAGAATGTTCAGCACTGTTAATATGGAGTGATCTGATGTTTGAGCGTGTTGGGGTGGAGGACGGCGTTCTGCAGCTCTTTGTGGATATTTTGTATTCGTTCCTGCATATCCCATGCTGAACAGGAACATTCTGCTCTTTCTCCAAAGGAATGTGTCACAGTTATCCACACCTGGTGATAAGCCGTCGCCAACCGCCGTATTTTGTTGTTATTGATTTTTTACCTCAGCTCTATGTTTTTTGCCCTGGCTCCACTGACTTTTGCTCCAGCATCTCTGTTTTTTTCCTTCAGCTCCAATGTTTTTTTGCCATAGGTCTGTTTTTTTTTTTTGTTTGTTTTTTTGCCCTAGCTCCACTATTTTTGCCCTCACTCAATTATTGATTATTTGCCCCAGCTCCACTGTTCTATTTGCCCCAGATTTTATTGTTTTTTTGCCCTAACTCCATTGTCATCTTCTACAGCTCCAATGTTTTTTGCCCTAGCTGTTTTGTTTCGCACTAGCCCCACTGTTTTTTGCCCTCACTCCATCATTATTTGCCTCAGCTTTACTGATTTTTAGTCTTACCTCCATAGAGTTTTCTGCCTCAGCTAGTAGTTTTTAGTATATTTGATCTCTTGTGCCAGCACTTCCCTTTTTATTGCAACAGATCCTCAGTTTTTTTTTTGCCTCAGCGTTACTGTTTTTTGCCTTCGCTTTATTATAGGTTTTTTTTGCCTCTACTTTTTTTTCTGTTATTTTGCACCAGGTTTACTGCATTTGTGCCCTAGCTTCATTGATTTTTATATGTTCTCCAGCACTTCCTTTTTTTTTGCAATAGCTCCTTGTTGTTTTGCTCTTTCTCTATTATTGATTGTCTGGCCAGGATCTACACTGTAACAAACTGCTGTAAGAAAACGGACAAATTCCAACAGTAAAATACTGTTTTTCCCTTAAAACAGTACTGTACTGTAGAAAACAATGCATTATGGAAAATATTCATGTGCAGCTTGCTGGTACCCATAAAATACCGTAATACACTATAAATAGCATTGCATTCTGGGAATCAACAGCAAAGAGCCTACTTTTCGAGGATTATTCATCTGAATCGTTTACTTTAGGGGCAAATTACACGGTAATGTGAATTACATTCTCTCTGCTCACTTTAAATGAGCTATTAAAGAAACTGGAACTGACCATTGTCATCTTCTACAGCTCCAATGTTTTTTGCCCTAGCTGTTTTGTTTCGCACTAGCCCCACTGTTTTTTGCCCTCACTCCATCATTATTTGCCTCAGCTTTACTGATTTTTAGTCTTACCTCCATTAAGTTTTCTGCCTCAGCTACGTAGTTTTTAGTATATTTGATCTCTTGTGCCAGCACTTCCCTTTTTATTGCAACAGATCCACAGTTTTTTTTTTTTGCCTCAGCGTTACTGTTTTTTGCCTTCGCTTTATTATAGGTTTTTTTGCCCCTACTTTTTTTTCTGTTATTTTGCACCAGGTTTACTGCATTTGTGCCCTAGCTCCATTGATTTTTATGTGTTCTCCAGCACTTTCTTTATTTTGCAATAGCTCCTTGTTGTTTTGCTCTTTCTCTATTATTGATTGTCTGGCCAGGATCTACACTGTAACAAACTGCTGTAAGAAAACGGACAAATTCCAACAGTAAAATACTGTTTTTCCCTTAAAACAGTACTGTACTGTAGAAAACAATGCATTATGGAAAATATTCATGTGCAGCTTGCTGGTACCCATAAAATACCGTAATACACTATAAATAGCATTGCATTCTGGGAATCAACAGCAAAGAGCCTACTTTTCGAGGATTATTCATCTGAATCGTTTACTTTAGGGGCAAATTACACGGTAATGTGAATTACATTCTCTCTGCTCACTTTAAATGAGCTATTAAAGAAACTGGAACTGACCATTAACATTAGCTTAGATTATAGTCTGGTAGGTAAAGCTAATTACTGAAGTGTTCAAACAAGCTAGCCATGCTTGTTCTACAGTATTTTGCATCTTTTGCAATTTTTTTCCCTTTTTTTTGCACATTTTCACAATTAAAACACATTTGGCCAACTTTAGGTAGCTCTGAAATTTGGTAGTTTACTTTTGCTTAGTTGTAAATAGAAAAGAAAAAGGTTCTTCCCATGCGAAAGCCATTTTTTTTCCTCTGTATTGATGTTTGTGAATTGTGATAGGACACAATGAACTAAAACGCTTTTATTTTTGCATTGGCAGATTTTCTTGTTGGTACAGTTGCTATCAAAATGTTCCCATGCCAGGTCTGTGCTGGTGAACGCACCACTGTATGGGCATGTATCAAAAACATGAAAAAAAAGAGGACATGAAATATGTACAACAGGAAGACAATTCTGACCTCTTGCCTGTTATTCAGCTCTGGAAGCTTTTGAGTGCATTTAATGAAGTAATTAAATGTGAATCAACATGATATAGTGTAGGGGTGTCAAACTCAATTGCACAGGGGGCCAAAACTTAAAGCACACTTTAGGTTGTGGGCCAGACAGGATAAACATTTATTGAACAGACTAAAACAATGGTTTTTTGAACATAAATATGAACATGCTGCAAAAAAAACCCTGAAAAAATAAATAAAAATTGTGCTTTTAAGTAAACATTAAAATAACAACAAATCGAAACATTAATTTTTCTTTGCTCTTATGCCGTTTTCTCGCACACCTTCATCGTGCAGCTCTTCGAGCAGCTTCACTTTGTGATTTTGTCAGATCATTTTTTCTACTTTATCTATCTTCTGCTCTGCATTCAGGTTCTTCAGCTTCTCCTGATGTTTTGTCTCGTAGTTCCGTCGGTTTTGAAAGGCTCTGTTTTCAGAATCCTCTTTTCGCTTCACCATTTGTGAGGGGATTCAAAATAACTGTACAATAGAGTTAAATACATCAACAGAAGCTCGACTTGATTGACGCTGGAATGTTCTCAGGTAGTCTAGTGTTCGGTAAGGCAGCTGAAGCGCTGCATTATGGGATCTGTATTTTGTGTTATCAGCACTTCATAACGCCGGACATTAATACCAATAATAATAGATCTATATAAAATCATCTCGTGGGTCGGATATAAATGTACGTCGGCCGGATTTGGCCCACGGGGCTTGATTTTTCGTCAGGTTGCCATCTTTTAACCGTCATTCACTAATGTTTTGCTTTCTTCGTTTTAGTGACAGATAATCACTGTCCATTTCACAGTGCTTCCAAATCAACATTGGAAAGAAGTGTATCATTGGAAAGCCCATCATCCACAGCTATTTCATCATCTAGCCTATTAGAGTTGAGCAGCCCAAACAGACGTTTTCCAATCCAGATATCCAAAACATGGCCAGAAATGTTCCACGTGCCATGGGATCGAATGCCACTGGGAATCTGGTCAGCCACTGTGGATGGAAAAGACCTTCCCCTGCAGATCGGTGGCAGATATTGAGAGTCATGGTAGATGAAAAGATGAGGAAATATGAGTCAAACCCAACAGTGTTATCATTTGTCAAAATATTGTGAGGCTATACCCCAATAATTTTGCTGATGTTTTTGCTGACGGCTCACTCATAGCTGGTGGCTACACTTCTCTCCTTATTCAGGTGAAAATTTAGAAAATTGAGAATTTAAAGCGATCAGCAGCTTTGCATGTCGCCGAGCCTTGCGAAGCTCTGGATCAATTTCGGAGTGCAAGAGGGTTCCTATAGATGCATTTCAACCCTGAGCTCCCAGCAGGTGAGACTGATGATACTGTGGTGCTTAAAGTGCTAAAGATTAGAGGACTTCTACAGACAGGAAGGTGCAGATGGGGCTGATAGAGCAGGGGGCTGTCATCTAATGGAGACTAGATTCTGTCTACTGCGTCACCATATAAATGCAATTCCATCTGTTGCCACTGGAGATAAAAGAAACAAATGACCTTATCTTCTCATTTAGAAATACATCTATGCTCATTTTGAGCTTCTCACAGATCTTAATTTGCTGCGTCTCTTAGAGCTTGCCATGAAAGAATGTGTGAAAGCGATAATAGTATATTAGAGCAAACCTACCAACAAAGATGTCTAGACTGTTCTCTCCAAAAGTGAGGACTCTGAGGTGGCACTGCATGTGGTCCAGCTACTAATGGCCCACTTCAGAGAGACCACAGATGAGCTCATCCTCCTTGTTTTTCTCTGCTTCTCAATTTTTTATTAACTTGAATTGTTGAATATCTTATATGCAATTCCATTGTCTGTTCCCTAAATCCATCTGCCACAGTGGCTGATGTTGAAAGGACCTTCAATCTACCCCCAACACCTCATCTAATACCTTCTTAGTATGTTTTCATTGAAATAACATACTGATTACTGGTGGTTTTTGTGAATGTTCCCTTTCATTAATGTCTAACGGACCCACAGAATCAGGGTGTGGAATAAAATCTAAAGTCTAAATGCACCTTCTGTCGTATAGATAGGATACCCTGATATAATTCAGCCTTTCCTCTCAATCTCTCCTCTCCTACAAGCGCTTGGGGAAGTCTCAATGAAAACACACGAGGCAGCTTTCAGAGAGAAGTTCCAAAGCTTTATTGTGTCACCCATGAATATATATCACAGATACAGGGTGAAAGAAAGGTCAGTGTCTGTGGAAAAAGAGGAACCGTCTAGAGCATACGTGCAGATTTAGCACATATCAAAAGGGAGACAGTCTGGATATGTAAAAATAGAAAATAACCACGAGAATGTTTTGTAATGGAGAGAAAAATCTGAACCCTAGCAATGTACATATATGTGTATGTGTATGTATTAGAAGATGAGAACCTAATGTTCAGGGCAAACAAATATCCAAAACATATATATGTACATGTCCGTTATTCCCACACTAAACAAACAGTGACAGGAACTACAGCCAATCAGATCAAACAAACTTCAAACAAACATGTAACAAAGACCATTAAGGACCATTATTATGTCTTATATCAAATAGAGATTTTAAGTCATAAGTCTTATTTTAAGTAGATGTCAAACCGATATACAGAAAGTTCAGTTAATGTACAGAAAACACTTCGTCATACTCCAATCCGTGTGGTCACAGGGTTTTCAGACAGTTTATCGTATTGTATAATAAAAAAAGCCTGAATAAAGAGTACGACAAAGTGTTTTCTGTGAAGTATCCGAATTTATTGCATATTCAGATTATGTTCATCTAAAGCTAATATTTAATTTCTGTATATATCTGTTAGAAATCTATTTAAAATATTTCAATGCATTTTTTTTATATCCTTCACCAAATTTAAATTTCTATGTGAAATGAGATATAATGGTTCTGGTGATAAGAAGTGATCTAATTAGCTGTCGTTCCTGTCACTGTTGACTTCCTGAAGGCATCTTGATTTTCTTTCTCACCCTGATGGTGAAATATGATTGTGTAGTCACCATATGATCTGTTTAAGAAAATATGATCACATAACCCCGATCTTATCGTCCCTACACTGGCTTCCTGTTAAGTTTCGAATAGACTACAAACTATTACTTCTCACCTATAAAGCACTAAATGGTTTGGCTCCCATGTATCTATCCAGTCTTTTAACACGCTACAATCTGTCACGCTCCCTAAGATCTCAAAACTCTGGGCTTCTAGTAGTTCCTAGAATAGCAAAGTCCACTAAAGGTGGTAGAGCATTTTCACATTTAGCTCCTAAACTCTGGAATAGTCTTCCTGACGGTGTTCGGGGCTCAGACACACTCACCCAGTTCAAGTGTAGATTAAAAACATATCTTTTTAACATACACTCACATCATAACCTTGTGCTCCAGAACATCTGATCACATGCACATTATCAACTTGTGCTGTTAATATCATGAACAGCAGCTACGCTAATTCCTCTCCACTGCTTCTCTTTCTCTATCCATCCCGAGACACCCTGAGGTTTGGCTAGCTCCAGTCACCTCCCACCTCGTGATGATTACGGACCTTTTAAGAAGTAGATGCCGAACTCACAAACATCCCGAACCATCTAGAGACGTACCAGTGCCATTTGGATCCCACTACATGTGTGGAGTTTTGACATTGGACCTCCTGGAGTGTTAAGGCTCTGGCATGTAGAAGCTGATGCTGGATCTGTGATGATCACAAATGCTGAGCTCATAAAACTAGGAGCTACTAACCATAAAGACTGTTTAAGACTGCAGAAAGAACATCACTTATAATCTTATACTCCAGTAATCATGTTAGTTCTCACTGTCCAGTGTTCTGTATTGTTGGAAAATTTATGATCAAACTCTTGATGTCACCCAGATGAGGATGGGTTCCCCTTTTGAGTCTGGTTCCTCTCAAGGTTTCTTCCTCATAACATCTAAGGGAGTTTTTCCTTGCCACAGTCGCCACGGCTTGCTCATCAGGGACAAATTCGCACCATTCACCATCACTGTTGATTTGTGTAAAGCTGCTTTGAGACAATGTCTGTTGTGAAAAGCGCTATAAAAATAAACTTGACTTGACTTGACTTGACTTGACTTACTGGTACGATGTGGCCAATAATATATAATGTGCAAGTGCTTGTTCTGTTATTATTGATCTTAAAGGAGGTCTGGGGAACAAAAACGTCATCTAAATAAAAGAGAAATGAATATGGAGTCAATATTTTCCCCCTTTTTCTCAAGTTTATTTTCAATCTCACCACAACCCCTGGTGTGCATCACTCAGGTCTACTTTCTGTAATAGCAGACCTTATGCCTCTGACTATTGTGGTTTTCAGGCGATTCATAGAAATCAACCCTGAAAGAGGGTCCAAGGCCAGCGGTGGTCTCCAAAAGGACAGAATTGTTCAGAATAAGTCTGTCACATTCAACCCTCATGTGTCCAATCTTCTGAAGAACCTCATAGACTTTGAGTGGAATTGTATTGGTCAGTGAGTGCTCTCTACTCATAGAGTACTTATCTACTCATAGCATCTTTTTGCCCTAACTCTAGGTTTTTTTTTTTGCCCCAGCTCTACTGTGTTTTTGTCCCAGCTCCATTGTTTTTTAAGCCCCAGCATTTTTTGGCCACAGCTTTATTGATGTTTTTGCCCTAGCTCTACTGTTTATTTTTTTTTCTGGATTATTATTATTTTTTTTGCCTTCCCACTTTTTTTGCCCTAGCTCTATAGATTTTAGTCCTAGCTCCAATTTTTGCCCTGGCTCCATTGCTCTTTGCACCCAGCTGTACAGTGTTTTTGCCTCAACCTTATTGAATTTTATTGCCCCAAGTGTACTCTTTTTTTTTGTTTTGTTTTTGTTTTGTTTTTTGCAAAAACTCCATTGAATGGTTTTGCCCTAGCACCATTTAAAAAAAATCTAACTGATGCCCCTCCTCTGCACATGTTCCTGTTTTTTTTATACTTTGTTTAAAAACATTTTTTTGTTTTTTCTCCTGCAACATTTATTGCTCAATAATGTGTTACTGTTTACTCTTGTAATTGTATATTTTTATACTTCTTTTATTTAAAATTTCATTATTTTGCTTATATGTAGTTTAATGCATGATGGTCATGGCCAAATAATGATGCTTTATGCAAATGTATGTTTATTGTTAGTAACATCAGGAACTTTAGCCCAGTGATACAGTTGGTTTTCAAAAGCAGCACTGCAGGTATTTACCTGGTTGCAACATCTGGCAGATTTTGGCTGGTGGGTATGTAGCTCCCTTTTTCAGGGCTTGAACAGGTCCTGATGCATTCCACATTCAAATATAACCCAGTATAACTTTGGTGTTGGTGTGAAACCTCATGCCTTGACTTTGAATTCTCTGGAGAATTTGTTCTGCAATCTCAACTGCTGGGACTGCAGCTCGTAGCTCAAACCGTAGGACAGTATGGACTAAGAGGCGTGATCCTGGCCTTCCCCATGACCTACATGATATCTCCCCATGACCTACATGATATCTCCCCATGACCTACATGATATCTCCCCATGACCTACATGATATTTCCCCATGACCTACATGATATCTCCCCATGACCTACATGATATCTCCCACTGCCATCTAACACTTTTTCACTTCCTTGCAGGTAGACCACTGCAGCAGCGGCTTCTGAAAACACATGCAGCTTCACACCCCAGACATTAGAGACAGATGTTCTTGAGGCAAAAAGGAGGGTCAAAGTGTTTGAGTTGAAGTGAATCTCTCCAAGCGCTTCACTCTGCTTGCTTTCAGCTTTTCGGTTTATCCCAGGCTTGAGTGTAAGTTCTTTTAGAAGGATCTTTCTTGTATCGAGATTAGTGCCACTGTCCATGTAGATCCAATAGTCGGATTACGGTGGCATTTTACAATAAACGGTTTATGTTTTACCTCTTGGTTTAACACTTTTATGATGTTGGTAACTGCGATTCACTGGTAGAGAATGGAAGTCTTAATCAAGATCTTTTAAATCTCTGCCATACTCAGGGGATGGAAATGCCTGCATGGCACCTGGACAGTTTGATGGAATTGTGTAGGTTTAAGGTGTTTAGGATTGTCTGGACTCACACATCTCTGGTTATTATGTTTTCTTATCCAATTTAAAACGGTTTTAGGTCGGGATTGTTTTTCAGTGTGTATATATACTTGTCTGTTATCTGCATTAAACTGAAGAATAACATGCTATGCTGTGTGCTGTGTGATTCTTCCATGATCAGAAAATGCACCACGGGCATCGTAGATCGCATGGAGAACCCCTCCAAGAATTACGTTTTAACAGTATCGTATCGCCAGATTCTTGAGATCCAAGGAATAACTGCCCTAGCACCATTTAAAAAAAATCTAACTGATGCCCCTCCTCTGCACATGTTCCTGGTTTTTTTTATACTTTGTTTAAAAACATTTTTTTGTTTTTTCTCCTGCAACATTTATTGCTCAATAATGTGTTACTGTTTACTCTTGTAATTGTATATTTTTATACTTCTTTTATTTAAAATTTCATTATTTTGCTTATATGTAGTTTAATGCATGATGGTCATGGCCAAATAATGATGCTTTATGCAAATGTATGTTTATTGTTAGTAACATCAGGAACTTTAGCCCAGTGATACAGTTGGTTTTCAAAAGCAGCACTGCAGGTATTTACCTGGTTGCAACATCTGGCAGATTTTGGCTGGTGGGTATGTAGCTCCCTTTTTCAGGGCTTGAACAGGTCCTGATGCATTCCACATTCAAATATAACCCAGTATAACTTTGGTGTTGGTGTGAAACCTCATGCCTTGACTTTGAATTCTCTGGAGAATTTGTTCTGCAATCTCAACTGCTGGGACTGCAGCTCGTAGCTCAAACCGTAGGACAGTATGGACTAAGAGGCGTGATCCTGGCCTTCCCCATGACCTACATGATATCTCCCCATGACCTACATGATATCTCCCACTGCCATCTAACACTTTTTCACTTCCTTGCAGGTAGACCACTGCAGCAGCGGCTTCTGAAAACACATGCAGCTTCACACCCCAGACATTAGAGACAGATGTTCTTGAGGCAAAAAGGAGGGTCAAAGTGTTTGAGTTGAAGTGAATCTCTCCAAGCGCTTCACTCTGCTTCCTTTCAGCTTTTCAGTTTATCCCAGGCTTGAGTGTAAGTTCTTTTAGAAGGATCTTTCTTGTATCGAGATTAGTGCCACTGTCCATGTAGATCTAATAGTCGGATTACGGTGGCATTTTACAATAAACGGTTTATGTTTTACCTCTTGGTTTAACACTTTTATGATGTTGGTAACTGCGATTCACTGGTAGAGAATGGAAGTCTTAATCAAGATCTTTTAAATCTCTGCCATACTCAGGGGATGGAAATGCCTGCATGGCACCTGGACAGTTTGATGGAATTGTGTAGGTTTAAGGTGTTTAGGATTGTCTGGACTCACACATCTCTGGTTATTATGTTTTCTTATCCAATTTAAAACGGTTTTAGGTCGGGATTGTTTTTCAGTGTGTATATATACTTGTCTGTTATCTGCATTAAACTGAAGAATAACATGCTATGCTGTGTGCTGTGTGATTCTTCCCTGATCAGAAAATGCACCACGGGCATCGTAGATCGCATGGAGAACCCCTCCAAGAATTACGTTTTAACAGTATCGTATCGCCAGATTCTTGAGATCCAAGGAATAACTGTATATATATATATATATATCAAGATAATTGTTGGGACTCAGGCTCCATGTCGTAGACATAACAGTTAAGTGGCTCAATACTCAAATTAGTTTTAGCTTCTCACTAACCAATTACCAATACGTTTCAAAACTTCAAATAATACATGAGCAAATTAAATAAAGACATCTTACAGTCACGAATGAGAAGGAGCAAATCAGCTTTATTGCAGTCACTTCAGTCCCGTCCAATGGAGCTCTCACATGAGAGTGGGACATTTAATATAAACAATCCCTACTTTTTATATCTCACACCTAGTAAAATTTACATATTTAGTTTAATAAAAATTTCCATACACCAATGATTTTACGGGGCTTTGCATATCCCACCTTTTGCTGACATGTTTTCTGGTAAGTTTCTACCTATTCTTAGTAAAATTCCACCCATTTTCAGGAGGCTTCGTTCACCTCCATACGATTCTAATTTACATGTACAACAAACATCTCTTGATGGTGACCTTGTCTTTAAAAAATCCCCTGATCGTGCACTTTTGCACATAATGCAACAGATCCTCCACCGCAGTATTCACACCTTTTCTTAAAATCTCGTCTGTTTTTTTTCTCTTTGTCTGCAAATCATCCTTTGTTTTGTTTTGTTTTGTGTAGACTTTGTAAAGAAATGTGTTAGAAAAGTTTTTTTCTAGTTTTATAAACCAGGGCTTTAGTTTTAACACACCAGCAATTTTCTATTTTTCATAGATTTCACTTAGTTTTTCTTAAAATCGTCTTCAAATATATTTCTTTATGCCATAATACTTCTTTATATACCATTTCCTGTCTTACTCTCATCCTGCCTGCATCTTAAGCTCATGCCCTCATAGAAACATCGCTGATTATAAGTAATAAGCTTAGATTTAAACTAATATACGCGGTTATATGTTATCTGAAGCATATTGATAAATGATATTATATATTACTACATTCTACTACTGATAGCTGAAGCTGACCTCAGCTGAATTACGTGGGTGAACTTTATGCACCCTATTATGCAAGATGAGTCAAGACGTCATGCGGTCTCTCTGTTTTCTCCGCATAGTCACGAAGTTTAACCACATAGGCAGCTCCATACATCACTTCTGACTAAATTTTGCACAGTGTATGATGCACCTGCACTCACCAATAAACTCTATTACAGTTTTTTTGGATTGCTTACACACTAAAATTAAAAGTAGTACACTATTAGCAAAACCTTACACTCAAGAGGCAAAACATCAGCCCATATTTGCACAACTATAAGCACATTGTCAGCCTTACACTTGTTGCAAAACACTACACACAGTGATTTGCAAAACACTAAACACACTTAACATACATTCTAAATCTCAAAAATCTATCATGAAGTCACTTAATTGCAATACCAAAGCACTGACTGTCAAATTACTGCACCGTCCAACCAATTGGTTTAACACAGTGATCAGGTGTGCAAACACATGTTTGCTTAATTGTAGACATACTAATCAGGTGTATAAGCACTATAAAATGCAGCAGGTGACTTCATCGGTCTTTAAGCACAATGGAAAAAGTCAGAGAAAGGGTAAATTGAGTAGGAGAATGAGGAGAACGAGGAGAACGAGGAGGAGGACAAGGAGGAGGAGGAAGGGGAGGAAGAGGAATTAACAGAGGAAGAGGAAGAGATGGAGGCCATGCTGGAGGTAGAGGAATAGGAAGAGGAAGACAAGAAGGTGTTTAAAGAGGACAGAATCTGACAAATGAGATCCCGTGCAACACTGGTTGAATACGTTGTCAACCACGGCCTGACGCTGAGGGAGGCTGGACTGCGAGCACAGACAAATCTAAGCCAATACACAGTGGCAAGTGTGTTAAGAACATTTCGACTGGAAAATAAGTATTGTAAAAAATATCATCATATCAAGCACGTTTTCAGTAACTGCTCACAGTACTGTATTCTATGCACGATCAGCACTTCTGTTACTTTTTTCTGTGAAATTACTGTACTATTGTATACTGTTTTCTTTCTTGTTTTTTGCTACATAGGATTGAGGGACAGGAATGACAAGGAGGAAGGCCTCCTATGTTCACAGAACAGAAAGAGAGGGAGATAGTAAACATGGTTTTGGCCAACAATGCTATAACACGCAATCAGCACCAAGCTAAAATTGTCAATAACCATGCCAGTTTTAACGATATCCATCAGGTCTCTACATCAACACTGGCACGCATCCTACAAAAAAAATGCAGAGGTATGTTTGCACTTTAGCAGTGTGTCCTTGCATACTGTCTCATAATCTTTTACTGTACTGTAATATGCATACTTGATCTACACTGAACTACACACTTTTGAATGACACTGTTCTTCAGAGAGTTTTAAAAATGGATGGAGAGGAGATCCAGCATGAGTTCATTTACGTACATGAGGCTGGGTTCAACCTGACAAGAACACGAAGGAGGGGAAGAAACATCATTGGCCACAGGGCTATAGTCAATGTCCCAGGGCAACGTGGGGGTGATATAACACTCTGTGCAGCCATTACACAGAATGGGGTCCTCCACCGCCATGCCCATATGGGCCCTTACAACACAGCCCTCATACTTACATTCTTGGACCGATTGCACAACATAACAGCAGCAAATCAAATCGATCATATGCAATACATTGTTGTCTGGGACAATGTGTCTTTCCAACACTCTGCTCTGGTTCAGAACTGGTTTCAGCAACATCCACATTTCACCGTTCTATATCTTCCACCATACTTTCCATTCCTTAACCCTATAGAAGAGTTTTTCTTGGCATGGCGGTGGAAGGTATATGATCTCTGTCTCCAGGCTGAGGTACCCCTGATCCAAGCCATGGAGGAGGAGGCCTGTGACCAGATGGAGGTAGCAGCAATGCAAGGATGGATTTGTCATTCAAGACGTATATTTCCAAGGTGTCTTGCTAATGACAACATTGCCTTCGATGTTGATGAAATTCTCTGGCCAGATCCAACTAGGCGAAGAGACAATGTCTAGTTCTTTTTTTTTTTAACAGTAGAATTACAGTACAATACGTGAAGTAACGTTTTGTTTCAGTATTATGAATCTCAATGTCAACATTTTCGAAGAAAAATATAACATTAAACATCGTGATAAATGATGAGCGGATCTCACATCGCTTTGTGGGTCAGTTCCTGTTTCCTGTTGTTGAACTGTTCACCGGGAATTGTGTTTGTATCGGCGTTTTAAATTTTTTATAGTTCGTTTTTTCTCACTTTTCTCGCTTTAAAATATCAAAATATCGTTTTGATATCCTGCATCCTTCACTTTCCGTTGGCTCCGTCTCGACTATTTTTGCTGTCGGAAGAGCGCTTTTTTTTTCCCAGTCTGAGGGTTTGAAAGCAGTGAGCGGAGGACATTTACCAGAACCACGAACACGCACTACAGTAATCACATTAAGGTACGTAATTTCTCGATTATGGCGAACATCCAGTTCATTCAGTGTGTGAAATGTGTGACATGTTTAGTCAGTCTCTCTCCGTTGTTATCGACAATTTTATCTGTGAGAAGTGTAAGCTAGTTTGCTCTTTGACGGAGAAGATCTTAGCATTAGAGGAGCGCATCCAGAGTCTAGAGAGAAGTAGTGAGTGTGAGAGCAGTCCAGGTTCTGCAGGGGAAAGTCTGGATGCCCGAGGTGAAGGTACTATTCCCCCGACTCCGGCATTAGAGCCCTCGCAGCGGGGCGAATGGGTGACGACTCTGCGGCATACTCGCAAAGCCAAAGCTAACGCTAAGGCTTGCCCACGGGAGCACCATTCCTCTCCGCTTCGCCTGTCCAACAGGTTTGCTCTCCTCAGTGAAGCACCCGCTGAGAAACCTGAAAGAGCTCTGGTTTTAGGAGACTCTATTCTGAGGCACGTGAAATTAGCTAGACCCTTAGGGGCACCAGCAGCACAGGTTATGTGTATACCGGGAGCCAGGGCGCCGGACATAGCAGGTCAGCTTGGATTCTTAGGAAAGCACAGGTTCTCTAAGATAGTTTTTCACACAGGAGCTAATGATATACGCCTTCGACAGTCAGAGGTTACTAAGAGTAATGTTATAGAGGTGTGCAAATTAGCGAAGGCAATGTCCGATGCTGTAGTATGCTCTGGCCCCATCCCAATGCGACGCGGCAATGTAGCCTACAGCAGGTTATGGTCGCTGAACTGCTGGATGTCCGAGTGGTGCTCCAAAAACAATGTGGGCTGTAATGTTATAGAGGTGTGCAAATTAGCGAAGGCAATGTCCGATGCTGTAGTATGCTCTGGCCCCATCCCAATGCGACGTGGCGATGTAGCCTACAGCAGGTTATGGTCGCTGAACTGCTGGATGTCCGAGTGGTGCTCCAAAAACAATGTGGGCTTCATTAATAATTGGAGCATTTTTGAGGGCAAGGCTGGCCTGTTAGGGCGGGACGGTGTCCATCCCACCCGGGAAGGTGCTGCTCTCATTTCTTGTAGTATAGGTCATAGTCTCAGAACAGCACTAGTTAACAAGTGACTGTCTAGAGCCAAGGCCAGGGAGCAGACAGACAGGCTAAACCGACCGTCTGCTAGCTGCACAGAGTCGTCACTCAGGATCCACCATATTGAGACTGTGTCTGTCCCCCGAGCAAAACCAAAATATAGGAATTATCAGAAAGTCTGTTTTAGTAACCTGATTAACATTAAATTAAATAGGACTGAACGCACAGCCAGCACCTCTGATCTAAAAATAGGATTGTTGAATATTAGATCTCTCACGTCAAAAGCACTTACTGTAAACGAAATTATTACCGACCAGGAGTTTAATATAATGTGTTTGACAGAAACGTGGATCAAATGTTTGACAGAAACGTGGATTAAATCGAATGAATATGTAGCATTAAATGAGGCGAGTCCTCCTGGGTATAGTTACATACACCAACCCCGTCTAAATGGCAGAGGAGGTGGAGTAGCAGCTATATATAATTAATAATAATCTAAACGTCACACAAAAGACTAAATACAAATGTAAAACATTTGAAGTTCTTTACACCAACATAAAATATTCAGTGTCCGAAAGCAGGTCAAGCCAGTAATTCCTCTAATTATTTATTTATAGACCCCCAGGGGCCCGACTCTGATTTTCTGATAGAATTTGCAGATTTCATTACAAATTTAGCTACTTCTTTAGACAAAGCATTAATTGTTGGAGACTTTAATATTCATTTTGATAATCAGGAAGACTCCTTAAGAGCAGCAGTTGTGTCCATACTAGATTCAGTTGGAATTAATCAGAATGTTATAGGACCCACTCATAGTGGCGGACACACTCTCGATTTGTTGTTAACATTTGGATTAAAAATAAAAAACTTAGTTGTAATTCCACAGTCTGAAGCTATCTCAGACCATTATCTGATCTCGTTTAAAATTTGCCTAAGTCATTGCATTTCTACCTCACCACGTTACCGTGTTAAGCGTACTTTCACGTCAGCTACAGCAGCGCGTTTTATTAATAATCTTCCAGAAATTACGATATTAGATAAATCTCCGTCAGACCCCGCAGAGCTCGATTGGGCCACTGAACATCTAGAAACAACGTTACGTTACACTCTAGATGATGTAGCTCCCCTTAAGACCAAAATGATCAGGGAGAAAAAATTAGCACAGTGGTATACTGATCATACACGCACCTTAAAACAGACCACTCGAAAATTAGAACGTAAATGGCGTCAAACAAAATTAACAGTATTTCAAATAGCATGGAAGGAGAGCCTCCTAAATTATAGAAAATCTCTTAGTGCTGCTAGATCAGCATATTTCTCCACCCTCATAGAAAATAACAAGCATAATCCCAGATTTTTATTCAGCACGGTAGCAAAATTAACAGGGAATAAAAACACTGCACTCACATGCACACCATCAATAGGTAGTAATGATTTTATGAACTTTTTTAATAATAAAATTGAAAACATCAGGCAAGAAATCCAGACGGTTAATATAAATCCAAATTATTTTACAAGTAACCCTGTAGACAGCAGTGTAATTATAACGGATAATCAACTACAAAGCTTCACTTCTATTCATGAGAATGACTTAATTTCATTAATCTCCTCATCGAAATCTTCAACCTGCATTCTCGATCCCTTGCCTACTAGTTTCTTTAAACAGATAACTCCAGAGATAATCAAACCAGTTTTAAAAATAATTAACTCTTCTATTAGCACTGGTTATGTACCTAAATCTTTCAAACTGGCAGTTATCCACCCCCTTATTAAGAAACCTGACCTTGACCCATGTCAGTTGTCCAACTACAGACCGATATCAAATCTCCCCTTTATATCCAAAATTTTAGAAAAGGTTGTAGCACAGCAGTTATGCTCACACCTACTTATGAATAACATTTTTGAAATGTATCAGTCAGGATTTCGGCCTCATCATAGCACAGAGACGGCGCTAGTTAAGGTGGTAAATGACCTGTTATTGGCCTCTGATCAGGGTTTTGTTTCCTTACTTGTTTTGCTCGACCTTAGTGCAGCTTTTGACACCATTGATCACACTATACTGCTTGCTAGACTTGAGAACGTGGTAGGAATAAAGGGAACAGCTCTCTCTTGGCTCAGGTCTTATTTGACTGATCGCTATCAGTTTGTGGATGTAAATGGTGAGTTCTCCACACTCTATGAGGTAAAGTTTGGTGTTCCTCAAGGATCTGTCTTAGGCCCACTGCTTTTCTCTTTATATCTGCTGCCTCTTGGTGAAATCATTCATAAACATGGGATTCGCTTCCATTGCTACGCTGATGACACACAGCTGTATATTTCAGCAAAGCCAGATGAGAGAGATCAACTAAACAGTGTTGAGGAGTGTGTAAAGGACATTAGACAGTGGATGCTTAATAACTTTCTTCTGCTCAACTCAGATAAGACGGAAGTACTTTTACTAGGACCAAATGCAGCTAGAAGCAAACTTTCGGATTACGTAGCATCTCTGGATGGTGTTTCTGTTTCAGCATGTACGGCTGTCAAAGACCTTGGTGTGATTATTGACCCGAGTCTTTCCTTTGAGTCTCACGTAAATAATATCACCAGGATCGCCTTCTTTCACCTTAGAAATATTGCTAAAATTAGAAATATGATGTCGTTACAGGATGCAGAAAAACTAGTTCATGCTTTTGTTACTTCTAGATTAGACTACTGTAACGCTTTACTGTCTGGGTGTGCGAGTAAGTGCATAAATAAGCTTCAGTTAGTTCAGAATGCAGCAGCAAGAGTCCTCACCAGATCTAGAAAATACGACCACATCACCCCTGTCTTAATCAGCCTACACTGGCTCCCAATCAAATCTCGCATTGATTATAAAATACTACTACTGACGTATAAAGCACTTAACGGTCTCGCACCGCAGTATCTGAGTGAACTTCTGTACCAGTATGATCCTCCACGCCTACTTAGATCAAAAGGTGCTGGCTATCTGTTGGTTCCTCAAATAATGAAGACTACCGCAGGGGGCAGATCTTTCTCTTATAAAGCCCCACATTTATGGAACAGCCTTCCAATCAGTGTTCGGGACTCAGACACAGTCTCAGTGTTCAAGTCAAGGTTGAAAACCGGGAGTGCCGTTTGCTTCTGATCATCATCACTGTACCCCGCAACTTTGTATATATGCTTCAAATGGACACTTGGTGCAACCCAGATGAGGATGGGTTCCCTCTTGAGTCTGGTTCCTCTCAAGGTTTCTTCCTTATGCCATCTCGGGGAGTTTTTCCTTGCCACAGTTGCTCATCAGGGACAAACATACTTACAAAGAACATATTTACATTTAATCACCACATTATCTGTGTTAAGCTGCTTTGAGACAATGTTCATTGTTAAAAGCGCTATACAGATAAAAATGAATTGAATTGAATAGAATTTGTGGAAATCGACCGTTTTTGAGGAAATCGACTGCCTTTAAATTGGAAAACTGTTTCTGAACATTAGTCTGACTCTTCTTAACATCCGTAAGGAAGAGTTGTGTATAACACGTTTCTTGTGCACAATCCTGAACCTATTAAACTGTGAATAGTAAAATCAGAGTAACGCCTTTAGCTTTCATCGTCAACCTTTCAAAGTTTTATAGCCATAGGTTTTAGAGCAACTTATTTAGCTTGTATTTTAATTAAACTAAATTAGAGAGTATTTAGTGACATATTTAGCGATTAATTAGTGTAGAACTTATTAGATGCCATAAATGTAACATAAATAGCTTGATTAAACTTATTTAGCCCATATCATAATCAAACATTTTTAACCTATTTACTCCAATAAAATGAAACTGATACTAACACACAGAGTAGGATAGGTACTCAGATAGCATGACTGAGGCTATGAGGGTGCGGGTGAAATAAAACACCCATGTAGGAGGCAGCATTAGGCATGTTTATTGGGATGAAAGAGCCTGTAGGCCTTGGTAGTTGGAGATGATATGGGAAAATAGTCGCCATAGTCTTCGTTGTCGGTCTGCACCTCTTAATTAAAAACAGCAGGAAGGTCAGGCGAGGTCTGTGTGCTCACATCACGTGTAAAAGTCTGCTGCACGGTGCGAGGACTCAGAAAAAGATTATCTGGAACAGTTGGTAAAGATAGATGCTTAATTAATTGTGTAAATTGTGTAACCTCTGTCCTGGAACATCTGCAAGAGGACACTAGACAAAGAAGAACCTAAAAAGAGAAGTTAGTGGAGGTCAACATCAAAAAGATTAGACGTGACGGACCACATAACAAGAACTTGACATGAGATTAAAGTGTGCACGTGGCAGAACCAAAGAAGGAACAAGACAATAAACCTATAAATATCATTACTCAGGACCATAAACACTGTCAGCTCTGAGACATATAACGATTAAGGCATAAAATAACTTTAAATACTAACATGAATAAGTAGAACAATACAGTTATATATGATATATGAACATATATTCTAAGTAAATAAAAGTAGGATAGTTAACAGCAATAAAAAATGAGAATAAAAGCAAAAAACTTACACACTGCAGAAAAAAATACACAAAATTAAGGGGAATTTGCCAAGGCAAAGAAATGTGACACCAGGGTAGAAATATGTGTGTGTGTGTGTGTGTGTGTGTGTGGAAAGAGTGTGTGCTTAATCATTTTGATGTGATCTAATGACCACCTTCTATTGAGCTCATTGGAGCGTGACTGCAATAAAGAAGTTTTGCTTTTCCTCCTCTGAGAACTGAAAATCCTTTATTGGTTTTAAGTGTGTTCAAATAAAATAACGTTAACCCCGATAAAATTTATGTGTCTAAACTAGCGCTAAACTCGTTGTGGGGTAAGATGTGTCACAGACCGGACAGAACCAACACGACTCTGATCAGTGACTTCACTCAGTATGTTCTCTGATATTTACCTCATTAGTCAGTCCAGATTTTCTGAATGACGGGAGTGCTGAAAAAATCAAGTCTTACAGCTGCTACAGGTGTTTGTATTGTATACTGGTGAATCTCTGCTGTTAGTTAGTGCACATATGCCTTTTGTTGTTAAATGTTTTGCGATTAACGGGAGGCGAAATCTGCGCTTTTGTGGCGCGGAACGTGTGATGACCAGCAAAATCATAGAATGAACCGGGATTGGGGGGGAATCCGCAATGCGCTTTGGGAAGAAAAGAGCAGCCGTTGAGAGAGTGCCGGTGGGAAGACACGTACCGGGATACGCATGCGCGATAACAACGACCGCCGTGAACCAACATATACCAACAATAACGGACAGTGAGAGTGTGGAAGTTTAAATAGGAGCTGGTGATGATGATAAACGAGCACCATATGTGCGCGATTGAAGCCGGGAGCTTCAGAGAAAGCGGCCGAGAAAGCACCTGCCACGCTGAAGGGGGCCAAAGTGGGCGTGGCAGGTGGATTCCTGACAGATAAACATGTACTGTATGTATTTTTATAGCATGCCTTCATCAAACAAATCGCAGCAACGCTGTTGTGTGAAACAAAAAACTCCAAAAACACGTGCATGTACATTCTCATTTATTAACGCACATCATGTACATAAAGAAATTTCAAGCACGGTAATATACTGCCGCCATTTTGATTTTCGGTTATCTCGATCATCGTTTATCTCGATGCTTTTTGGCGACCCCCTAGGACATCGACATAACTGGCTTCCACTGTATATAAGTTTTTCCAAAGTCTAACATTGAGACAGTTCTTGTAACTATTGTTTAAAATGAGCGCTTTCTGTATTTTTCCAATCACAAGCTAATACAAGTTTTGCTTGTAATAAACAGAATATCAGAGCTAGTAAGGGTTCACGTCGCAGGGAAAATATTTGGTATACAGAGTTTGGGACACTTGGGAATAAACTCTAGAGATAAAAAATATGCCTTTTCTGATAAGGGAAGAATCACACAGCACACAGAATATTACAAATGTTCTTCAGTTTATTGCAGATAACAGACAAGTATATTTACACATTGGAAAAACCTGAGCTAAAACTGTTCCTGATTGGGTTAGAAGACGTAGTAACACATTCCGTGTACCTCACATACTCACATCGTAAATATCCTATAGACACTAAACAGATAACATAGGAATGTGTTTAGAGAACCAGTGTGAGGACCACCTTAACACTAATTACCTCTTGTGCAAGGCTTGAAATGTACAATTTGATGGACTGATTGAATGAGTGTCACTTGTACACAGACACTGACAGCGTAATTTTTATTAAGTTGTTGAGGAGATTAAATGCCACCTTTAATCGCTTACTTGGGTGGTCTTTCCAGCGGGCTAGATGACGGTGACCATCATTAAGTATTAAAGTTTGTAAGCACAGGCACAAAAACCTACAGCTATAAATCTTAAAAAGGAAAAACCATAAAGAAAGCTAAAGGCATTACTCTGAATTTTACTATTCACAGTTTGAAAGGTTCAGGATCATCTACGACAAATGTGTTTTACTACCCGATGTCACAACTCTTCCGTACGGATGTTAAGACCGTTCATGTTTTAATGTGTATATAGTATGAATATATTTTTTTGTTTGTTTTGTTTGTTTGTTTACTTGATTGTTACTGTTGATATGGTTTAATCCAGTGGTTCTTAACCTTGTTGGAGGTACTGACCCCCACCAGTTTCATATGCGCATCCACCGAACCCTTCTTAATTGAAAAAATTAAATGATTTTTTTCAAATTCAAAACATAATCAAACATATTATTATACCATTTTACTTGATTGTTACTGTTGATATGGTTTAATCCAGTGGTTCTTAACCTTGTTGGAGGTACTGACCCCCACCAGTTTCATATGCGCATCCACCAAACCCTTCTTAATTGAAAAAATTAAATGATTTTTTTCAAATTCAAAACATAGGTGTATATATTTTACTGGTGCACAAAATGAACCGTGCATCAACATCACTGTGTTCAAAGAACAAAACCATTAAAACATGATTTTTACACAAAAACAAAAACACAATAATGACGAATCATGTGAGTCGGGTGTGTGTCTTGACCTCTACCGAACCCCTGAGACTGACTCACCGAACCCCTGGGGTTTGATCGAAACCCAGGTTAAGAACCACTGGTTTAATCATTAGTCATGGAAAATAGGAGTGTAATCGCTTTCAATGTGAGGATGCAACTCGCTTTTCATGTAGCGTTTGTGGACCTTCTGTGGTAACTGTGGAAAATCCTATTGTATTCAAATGTTGCTGGAAAATGTTAAAGAGGCAGTGACCCTGGAGATATTGTTTGGATTTTTTCATACAGCAACCTTTGTACGATGAATTGTTGACAAGAATAAAATTATTTCAGGTGTGATTCCTTCGTGTACTAAATGATTTAATAAAAGGTACGAATCAAATGTCGTAACTCAGAACTCTGAGTTCCCAGTGTAACACACTTAACCTGAGAAGATAAAAAATGTGAAAGACTCCAACAGCCAATGAAGGAACTTCAGTCTTGGATGACACACTCATATTTATACCCTAGACACACCTGGTGCCTATTGTATTTTCTGAACTGATTGTTACAGAGTGTGTTAAGCTTCACAGGAGATAGCATTTGTAAGTTTGTTACTTTTTGTGATTTCACCCTGTTTTACATCATATCTCTGTTGGTTTCTTTTATTCAGCTTCACCACGCAGACGTTCTGGAACATCTCTTGGAGCGTTTTCCGCAAACCGTATCGCCAATTTCAACTCTTCTCTTTTGCCACTGAGGACACTCGATTTATTGAACACCTCTCTACCCCAACTATTCCAGAGAACCCCTGTCTGTCCTCGCATCGTGCAGTCAAGTCAAGTCAAGAGGCTTTTATTGTGATTTCCACTATACACAGTGGTACACAGTACACAGTAAAAACGAGACAATGTTCCTCCGGAACCCTGGTGCTACAATAAAACAACAACCTAGAGCTGTGTAAGTGTGTGTGTGTGTGTGTGTGTGTGTGTGTGTGTGTGAGTTCCATTTCAGTTCTGTGTATTCTGTGTACCTTTACATGTGATATGGGCACACAGACCTCATCTGATCTCTCTGCTGCTTTTCATCAGCAAACTCAAACCTACAACGAGGACCTTGACGATGACACCTGCATTCCTGCAACACATCAACAATCTCCTCCTTATCCTTCATGCTGGTCTCCCACTGATTATTCTCCTACTTCTCTGGTCTGGTCACCAAATTATTATGCTCCCTTTACCTTCACCCGACTCCGACCCTGAGTACTCCCTCATGTCTTCTGCAGCTGCTGAGGCACACAAGCTCTTTTTTTTCCCAATAAACATGCTAATCTTCTTTATAGGTGGTCTTTGTTCTCTGTCTCTTCAACACACTCATAACATCAGTCAGACTCTATTCTACTCTCATACATACAGTAAGTGCCTGATTATTATTATTTTTTTATACTTGGAGTAAATAGGTTACATGAGTTTGATTAACATGCAGGATAAATAGGTTTTATCACGCTACTTCTATCGGTATCTAATAAGTTCTATGCTAATTATTAGGTCAATTTGTTGGATTATTGGTTTGATTAAAACACACGCAAGATATGGTTGATTAGAATATTTTTCTCGACACAAACCCTCCAAAATGATCTGCGACCTTTTCAAGATATACAGGTGAATGACAGGTGTCTCGTCCAATGATCTGTAAGATTCCATTCACAACTATACCCTCCTTTTCCGGTTTGTTTGACTTATCGTTGTGTTTTCAGGTTTGTTATTTTGTTTTCGGATTTGTTAATGTGTTTTGCATTTTTCGGCCACCGTACTAACAGACTTTGATTTATTTATTAAAATATGTCGTGTGGCTTTGCATGTGTGTTTGTTGGACTTGAATTTTGAGGATTGATCAGGTCTGAAGTTCTTACATTTTTATTTAACTGATTTATTGCTTCGATTAAGTCTGGGGTTATTTCATTGATGTGATTGTGATCATTCAAACTATTTAGTAATAGTAGCAGACTTTAATTGAATCTGTAGAACACGTGGTGTTGAGTAGTCGTGTAAATGTTACGTCGGGGCGAGAGCTCTGAATATCGAGCTTTAGAGATGCTATTAAACTCGAGTTTAAATAGTTGATTGCTTCAGTAACTGACGGGTTCAGAGTTCAGCACGGTTCAGTTTGTAACAAACAATTTGAAGGAGTCATGAAGTCATTCTGCAGTGTTTGGGTATTTTCACATTTCTTAATTTTTTTGCATCTGAAGCTGAAATGTTATTCGAACATTTTTGTGCCATGTTTATTATTGAGTGTTTTAAAATTATTTATATTCTGTGTAACACAAGAGTCAGACTGAGGGTCAGAACTTTAAAGTTTTCCAATTTAAATTCAGTCGATTTCCTCAAAGATCTTCTCCGACACCCTTCTCTTGTTGTTGTTGTAGAATCACAATGTTGTTGTCTAAAATGTCTAAACACAAAACATTACCTCTCAGTAATACGTCAGATTATATTGTATAGATTGTTCTAACAAATAAAATGAAATGATCTACGAGGTGAGGGATCTGCTGGTATGTTATCTGGAACACCGGATGAACGTCTTCCTCTGTAATAAAATCTTTCAATTATAGTCAGAAATCTCACTTTAGGTGTAACTTAATATTTTGAATGTAATATGAGCCATTAAGTACAATCTTCTGAATATTTCATGAATTATTATGCTTTAGGTAATATTTCTAAATATTAAACTTTCTATTACATATAAAAAAGATGAAGTTTACCATTGAAATAAATGAACTTACCTGAGGTGTAGATCTCTCTCTCTCTCTTTCTCTCTCTTTCTCTCTCTCTCTCTCGCTCAGAGGTTTTACATTGGGAGGAGATTCAAAGTTCCATATTGTTAAAGATTTTCAAGTGTTCTGAGATATTTGGGCTCTAACACACTTATGGAACATCAATACTTAAAAGAACGTTTCACATACAGCTATAAAACCTGTGGTTTTCCACATGCCAACATTAAGATCCAACAAACTAAACTCACTGAGTCAGAAGAATCCTTGAGTTTTCTACATCTGTCCATGATTAACGAGCAATAAAATTGCTGGGTCTAAAAAAATGGAGCAGAAAAGTGTAGAGCTGTGCAGAAATGAAAAATACTGTGAAGGCAAAAAGCAGTAGAGCTAGAGCAAAATAAATATAAAGATGCTGAACTAAAACTATTGAGTTATTGCAAAAAAAAAAAGACAATTGCTGGGGGCAAAAACAACAGCAAAAAAAACAACAACAATGGATCTAGGGCAAAAACAGTAGAATACATTGTGACCTTTGACCTACAGATATAATTTTTTATGGTTATGGGTTATACCAGATATAACCCAGCCATTAGGGAGGCACAAGCCAGTGCACTCTTAGTGCCGGTCCCAAGCCCGGGTAAATGGGGAGGGTTGCGTTAGGAAGGGCATCCAGCGTAAAACATGCGCCAAATCAAATATGCGGATCACAAATAAGAATTTCATACCGGATCGGTCGAGGCCCGGGTTAACAACGACCGCCACAGGTATCGTTAGCCGACAGGGTACCGGTGGAAATTGGGCTACTGTTGGCCGAAGGAGGAAAAGGAGAGGAGGAAGACGTCTACAGAGACGGCAGGGAAAGGAGCAGTGTAGGAGAGTGGAGGTTCGGGTTGGTACTTTAAATGTTGGTACTATGACGGGTAAAGGGAGAGAAGTAGCTGATATGATGGAGAGGAGAAAGGTAGATATGCTGTGTGTTCAGGAGACCAAGTGGAAAGGGAGTAAGGCCAGGAACATTGGAGGTGGATTTAAACTGTTTTATCATGGTGTGGATGGAAAGAGAAATGGTGTAGGGGTGATTCTGAAGGAAGAGTACAGTAAGAGTGTAGTGGAGGTGAAGAGAGTTTCTGATAGGGTGATGATCGTGAAGGTGGAAGTTGAAGGGATGATGATAAATGTCATCAGTGCCTATGCTCCACAAGTTGGCTGTGAAATGGAGGAGAAGGAAAGATTCTGGAGTGAATTAGATGAAGTGGTAGATGGTGTACCTAGGAAGGAACGGTTGGTGATTGGGGCGGACTTTAATGGGCATGTAGGTGAAGGGAACAGAGGTGACGAGGAGGTGATGGGTAGGTATGGTTTTAAGGAGAGGAATGTGGAAGGGCAGATGGTGGTAGATTTTGCTAAAAGGATGGAAATGGCAGTGGTGAACACTTATTTTAAGAAGAAGGAGGATCATAGGGTGACGTATAAAAGTGGAGGAAGGTGCACACAGGTGGACTATGTGCTATGCAGGAGATGCAACCTGAAGGAGATTGGCGACTGTAAGGTGTTGGCAGGGGACAGTGTAGCTAGACAGCATAGGATGGTGGTCTGTAGGATGGTTTTGGAGGTGAAGAAGAAGAGGAGGAGAGTGAGGACTGAAAGAAGAATAAGATGGTGGAAACTGAAGGAGGAAGACTGTAGTGTGAGATTCAGGGAAGAGGTTAGACAGAGGCTCGGTGGTGGTAAAGAGGTGCTGAGGGAGGCAGCTAGAAAAGTACTTGGTGTGACATCTGGTAATAGAAAGGAAGACAAGGAGACGTGGTGGTGGAATGAGGAAGTGCAGGAGAGCATAAGGAGAAAGAGGTTGGCAAAACAGAAGTGGGATAGACAGAGTGATGAGAAAAGTAGGCAGGAGTACAAGGAGATGCGGCAGCAGGTTAAGAGGGATGTGGCGAAAGCCAAGGAAAAGGCATATGAGGAGCTGTATGAGAGGTTGGACACTAAGGAAGGAGAAAAGGATTTGTACCGATTGGCCAGGCAGAGGGACCGAGCTGGAAAGGATGTACTGCAAGTTAGAGCAGTAAAGGATGGAGAGGGAAATGTGTTGACTAGTGAGGAGAGTGTGTTGAGAAGGTGGAGGGAGTATTTTGAGCAGCTGATGAATGAGGAAAATCAGAGAGAGAGAAGGTTGGATGATGTGGAGTTGGTGAAGCAGGATGTAGATAGGATTAGCAAGGAGGAAGTGAGAGCAGCGATTAAGAGGATGAAGAGTGGAAAGTCGGTTGGACCAGATGACATACCGGTAGAAGCGTGGAGATGTTTAGGAGAGATGGCAGTGGAGTTTTTAACCAGATTGTTTAACAGGATTTTGGAAGGTGAGAAGATGCCTGAGGAATGGAGAAGAAGTGTGCTGGTACCGATCTTTAAGCATAAAGGAGATGTGCAGACCTGCAGTAACTACAGGGGTATTAAGTTGATCAGTCACACCATGAAGTTATGGGAAAGAGTAGTGGAAGCCAGGCTGAGAGAAGAGGTGACCATCTGTGAGCAACAGTATGGTTTCATGCCGAGGAAGAGCACCACAGATGCCTTATTTGCTTTGAGAATGTTGATGGAGAAGTATAGAGAAGGACAGAAGGAATTGCATTGTGTATTTGTGGATTTAGAGAAGGCGTACGACAGGGTGCCAAGAGAGGAGTTGTGGTATTGTTTGAGGAAGTCAGGTGTGTCAGAGAAGTATGTGAGGGTGGTGCAGGACATGTATGAGGGCAGTGTGACGGCAGTGAAGTGTGCAGTAGGTACGACAGACTGGTTTAGAGTGAAGGTTGGACTGCATCAAGGATCGGCCCTGAGCCCTTTCCTGTTTGCAGTGGTGATGGACAGGTTGACGGACGAGGTCAGACAGGAGTCTCCCTGGACTATGATGTTTGCGGATGATATTGTGATTTGTTGTGAGAGTAGGGAGCAGGTTGAGAAGAGCCTGGAGATGTGGAGATATGCACTGGAGAGAAGGGGAATGAAAGTCAGTAGGAGTAAGACAGAGTACATGTGTGTGAATGAGAGGGAGGGCAGTGGAGTGGTGCGGTTGCAGGGAGAAGAGCTGGAGAAGGTGGAGGAATTCAGGTACCTGGGGTCAACAGTGCAAAGTAATGGAGAGTGTGTTAGAGAAGTGAAGAAAAGAGTGCAGGCAGGGTGGAGTGGGTGGAGAAGAGTGACAGGAGTGATTTGTGATAGTAGGGTATCTGCAAAATTGAAAGGGAAAGTTTATAGGACTGTGGTGAGACCTGCGATGTTGTATGGTTTAGAGACAGTGGCATTGAGTAAAAGACAGGAGGTGGAGCTGGAGGTAGCAGAGCTGAAGATGTTGAGGTTTTCGTTGGGAGTGACGAGGATGGATAAGATTAGAAATGAGTTTATTAGAGGGACAGCGCATGTACGATGTTTTGGTGACAAGGTGAGGGAGGCGAGATTGAGATGGTTTGGACATGTGCAGAGGAGGGACATGAATTATATTGGTAGGAGAATGCTGAGGATGGAGCCACCAGGTAGGAGGAAAAGAGGAAGGCCGAGAAGGAGGTTCATGGATGTGGTGAGGGAAGACATGCAGGTAGTTGGTGTAAGAGAGGCAGATGTAGAGGACAGGGTGGTATGGAGACGGATGATCCGCTGTGGCGACCCCTAATGGGAGCAGCCGAAAGAAGAAGAAGAAGAAGAAGAAGTTATACCAGATATATTCTCTCAGTTGGGGTAGATGTGTGCTCAATTAATTATGCAACCTCAAGTCAAGTCAAGTCAAGTCAAGTCAAGTCAAGAAGCTTTTATTGTCATTTCAATCATATATTTCAGACACAGTATACAGTAAAATGAAACAACGTTCCTCCAGAACCCTGATGCTTCATACAACAACAATCACAGAAACAGAAAACACAGGGCTCAGGACTAGTAAGTGTCCTCGAATCATAAAGTGCATGTGTGCAACCTGGTGCAAACAGTGCAAAGACAAGACAAGACAGTTCAAGGCAAACCAGGACAGTGCAGGACAAAACAAGACAGTGCAGGACAAAACACAAAATAGCTCTACCAGTAAACCTGTTATAACAAGACGAAGTGAACGAAATTGGACAGTAGCCAAGATGTAAACAAAAACTTGTGCAATAGAGCGATGTAGCAGCAGTTCTGGAAAGATGTGCAAAAACGGCATGTAAACAGTTTGTAGTACTGAAGTCATGGGTTTGTGTGTGTGTGTGTGTGTGTGTGTGTGTGTGTGTGTGTGTGTGTGTGTGTGTGTGTGTGTGTGTGTGAGTTCAGTTCTGTTCTTTGTTGAGAAGCCTGATGACTTGAGGGAAAAAACTGCTCCACAGTTCGGATGCGAGGGAGGAGTTGAAACTGGTGATACTGTTTTCAAAGAATGCTGGAGCTGATCCAGTTAGTGAAGGTCAACATCACAAGGATTAGACATAAAATGAGTGCGTGCAGGTAGCAGATGATGTCGAGAAAAATATCCTAAATCCAACTGTGTTTTAATCAAACTAATATCAATCCAACAAACAGCCTTAATGATTGGACCGAATGATTAGTGTAGAACCTTTCAGATACAATACAAACAATAAAATACACCTAATAAATGGTTAATATTATTTGAGTATACTTGCAGTAAATACTTATGTAACGTACTCATGTTACGGCAAGTATACTCAAATAATATTAACCATTTATTAATAAATAGAGTAGAGTAAAGTCTGACTGATATTCTGAGTGTGTAGGAGAAACAAAACAACCTACATGGCAGATTTAAGCATGTTTATTGGTGTGTTAACTCTGTGAAGCTCAACACACTCTGTCAGCTCAGGAACCTATGAATGAAGTGTGACCCAGATACTCACATGACTAAGCAGAACAATAGAGTTAAACATAAACAAATAGACAGTCTAGGTAAAAGAATAGAACTTGATTCAGTGACAGTAGGATAGCAGAAAACGTACACACTGCAGATGCAGGAAGACAACTGAGGTCAACAGGAGACCCAAATATGGAATCACAGGTAGGGGTGGAGAACCGAGGGTCAGAGATAAGGGGAACTGGAACCTTTGACTTTACATTGTGACCTTTGACCTACACCTATCAAATTTTATGGGTCCTCAGTAAATTATGCGACTTCGGATGCGAGGGAGAGGAGTTGAAACTAGCGATGTTGGAGCTGATCCAGAACGTTTGCGAGAAGAAGACCATTAAAAGAAACCAATAAAGAGAGGTTTGTGAAGGTAACATCACAAGAACTAGACATAAAATGAGTATGTGCAGGTAGCAGAACCAGAGAAGGAACCAGGCTGAATAAAAGAGGAAGTGAGGGGAACAGGAAGCTCAAATATGAAATCTTCGGAAGGGAAGGAGAAGCAAGGTCAGGAGATTATGGGAACTGAAAAATGTAGGAGGTGAAAGAAGATCTAAAGAAATATGGGGAACTTAAAAAGGAAGGGAAAATAAGGATAACGCAACAAAGAAATGCGTGTGTGTGGCATCAGGAGATAAACATGAGAACGTCGGGGAGATTTTGAGCACTTGATCATTCTGCTTGTGGTCAACCTTTTATGAGCTCATTGGAATGTGACTGCAATAAAGAAGTGCAATAGAGAAGAACTCTTTCTTTGCGTTGGCTCCATTGTTATTTTTGCCTCAGCTCTATAGTTTTTTATTTTGGCCTAGCTCTTCCTTTTTTTTTTGCTCTAGCTCCATGGAGTTTTGGCTTTGCTTCATTTTTTGCTCTAACTCCAATGTTTTTTGCACCAGCTCTATCGATTTTTTGTCCCAGCTCCTCCTTTTTAAAAAAAAATTAAAAAAAATTAAAAAAAAATTAAAAAATGTTTGCCCTGGCTCTAATATTTCTTCGCCACAGCTATACTATTTATTTGCTCTAGCTTCAAGGATTTTTGCAGTACCTCAATTTTTTTGCCTGATCTCCATTGTTTGTTTTTTTTTGCCTCAGCTCTATTGATTTTTTTGTCCCAGCTCTTTTTTTTTATTTAATTTTTTTATTATTTTTTTACAAATGGCTCTGACATAAACTCTACATTTTGTTTTGCCCTGACTACAATGTTTTTTGCCTCAGTTCTATTGATTTAATTTGTCCCAGCTCTTTCTTTTTATTTATTTATTTATTTGTTTGTTTGTTTGTTTGTTTATTTATTTATTTAATTTTATTTTTCAATAGCTCCACTGTAAACTTTACATTTATTAGCCTTAGCTCTAATTTTATTTTCACCCCAGCTCTACTGTTTATTTGCTCCAGCTCCATGGATTTTTGCAGTACCTCAAATGTTCATCCTAACTCCATTGTTTTCTTTCTCCAGCTCTATTTGTAAAGTTTCCTCAGTTTTTTTGCCCCAGATCCGTTGGTTTTTGGTCCAGATCCAGAACTTAAAACCTAAAATATTTTCATATGAAATGTAAAATATCTCTCACATGATCTCTGTGATCCACCTGAACACCACACTGCTCCATCAACCTACTGTTCATCTTTTATTATTTACACCCACATTAAATAACATGAAATAATTAAATATCATTAAATCTGGTAATAAAAGATTAGTTGCTGTCTGAATGAGAGGAAAAACCCTGTAAATGAAGAAACAGAAGAATGAAAGTCAGTAAAGAACCGAGACCGCTGTCATGTGACCGCAGGAGAGTAACGGTTTTGTTTTCGGATGAAAAAAAGAAAATGTTATTTATTTATATATGCAAATATATGCAGCCGGAACGCACTCTGATTGGCTGTAGCGTCATGCGAGACCGGTAGGGTGTAGATAAAGTGAGGACCAGCTGTACTTATAGTGAAAGAGCCAGTACGGAGATTTCATGTGTGTGTGTGTGTGTGTGTGTGTGTGTGTGTGTGTGTGTGTGTGTGTGTGTGTGTGTGTGTGCCTGGATGGCAAGATGAAGTGGATTTTGTAAATAAGTAAGTTACAATTTAATTCTGGGTTTGTTTGAGTATGTGTTACACACACACACACACACACACACACACACACACACACACACACACACACATTATATCATAGCTAAAGTCTTCTCTGCACATCCTGTTAGGAAATAAGGAGCAGTATCCCTCTAACAGCATATATTTATTTATTACACATCAGTTGTCCCAACAGTTAAGGTGAATGATGTGTATTTATCCATGGTGACTGTGGTGAAGGAAAAGCTCCCTTAGATGTTATGAGAAAGAAACCTTGAGAGGAACCAGACTCAAAAGGGGAACCCATCCTCATTTGGGTGACATCAAGAGTGTGATTATAGTCTTTAAACAAACAGAACACTGGAGAGGAGAACTAACATGATCACTGAAATGTGTGTGATTATGAGTGATGTTCTTTCTACAGTCTTTCTACAGTCATTTGAGGTTATGGAACCAGGAGCTACTGAGCAACTCAAAAAAAATAATCATAAACTTAAAAAATACAACAAACAACAATGCAAAGTCCTGAAGTCCTAACGTTAGATCTGACTGACTCTGGAGACTCCTTCTGTTTATATGTTAAATACGTGTGTATGATCAGAAATAACACGTGTGAGGGTCTGGTGTACCGTGTTTTTTTTCTTTTCACCTCAGCTCTTGTTTTTTTTGCTTCAACACTTTTAATTTGATGTGTTTTTTTTTCCCAGCATTACTTCTTTTTTTTTGTTTGTTTTTTGCCCCTTAATTTTTTTTCATAGTTCTATTGTTTTGTTTTGTATTTGTTTTGCCATAACTACATAGGTTTTTTTTTGTCCCAGCTCCATTGTTTTTGTTTTCCCTACTTATTTTTTTTTCCTTATTTCCTCTAGTTTTTTCTTTTTTTTTGCTATAACTACATTTTTTTTTTTGCCGGAGCTCTACTTATTTTTTTTCGTGGCTCCATTGTTTTTTTTGATCATTTTTTTAAATAGTTGTTAATATAATTGTTTCTGTATCGTGAACTATACGTACATATATACATGTTATACATCTTTAAGATACAAATGAATTAACAACATAAATGACATGATGATGTAAAAACAAAGTGCTGAATTGGCTCCTAATGCTCCTTCGTATGAATCAAAGAGGACAGGTATCACCTTGTCTCTGTCTCCTGCTGTGTTGGTGACCACATGGTATTGATTTAACCATTGATCTGAGTAAATATCAAAGCTAAGGTGTGAACCTTTTGCTATTTCTATGATAATGAGAGATGGAGTTATCTGGGTCTGGGAAGCGAAGGCTACTTCGCTTGCATGTTTTGTTTTTACTCTTTCAGCCCCATCCCTCCAGAAAATCTCTAAGTCCTTCAAGTTGGACTTGATGACTCCAGCGCTGAAGCGGTACACTCTGACATGAAAGATCTCGAAGTCTCCTCGCCTTTGCTGGAAAAAATATTACAATATTGTATTTTTGGCTCAGCATTACTCTTTTTTTTGCCTCAGCTCTACTGAATTTTTTACTAGCTTTGTTTTTTCCCAAGTTCCATTGTTTTTTTGTTTGTTTTTTTTGCTCTGACTCAATTTCTTTGCCCCAGATCCAATGTTGACATCACAGCAATAAAATGTCATTTCTCCACTGTTTTTAGTTTAATGCAAAACCAAATGCTCCCAGTTGTACCGTGTGTGTGTGTGTGTGTGTGTGAGAGAGAACAGCCCTCAGGACCTAGGGCTGTGTCCTGCTTAAAGTTTCTCCCACAGCTTCCACTCAAGGCCATGATAGATAGCGCAAAACTTTTACTGCCGAAGATTGTGCTTCTTTTGGAACATCAAATTCAAATTTATTAGCCATTCGCTGTTATAATAAGCTCCGTCTTTCTGGGAAGATGTTCACATAGCAGGAGATCTTCTACTCCAACCCATGGAAAGCAGATCTTCATAAAGCTTGCTTGGTGCACTTTGTGTCATGTCGGAACAGGTTTGGGTTGCCTAGTTCAACTAAAGGGAAGATTTCATGCAACAACATGACATCATGGAGAACGCAGTGTAGTTTGCACAGTTCCAGATTATGAAAACAGACCTCAGGGGAAAACGATGATGCATTTTCTGTTTGAACAGCTAGCAAGTTCTTCAGGATGCACGTTCTGAAGAGTTTACAAAGATTCATCAGGAACTCATATTTTAAAGAAGGGCTGTTCCTGCTAGTAGCCTATGGGCATCTTAACCCAAAATCAGTTGGATTTTGCCAGCACACAAGCTACTTTTATTTTAATGGAAACCCAGAAGCAAACTTGTTCAATGCATGAGAAATCTCTCCTGTAAGCTTTGACTGAACAACAGGGATGACACAAGACACAAGACTTTAAGAAGGTCAAGAAAAGGAAGCGCACAGAGATGGACCAGGTGAATGAACAGAAGAAAAAGGACCTCTCCAGGCCGTACCTAGAGTTAACCTACCCAACAAACAGTCACACAAAGCTACCTGACCATGCTAGGCTAAGCTAACCAAAATACAAGGAGTGTTTTTGAGCACCTACGTGGTTAAATGTGGTGGAAATATCCGTAATTACAAAGAACGAACAAGTACAAATTAGAAGATTCAGAGACACAAGTGACGGAAGCGAAGCAAGTTTTTCTATTCTTAGTCTGCACTTTCGGCTGCTGCCATTAGGGGTCGCCACTGTGGATCATCCGTCTCCATGCCACTCTGTTCTTTAAAGTACATCTGCCTCTGTCAAAGAAACCACCTGCATGTCTTCCCACACCGCTTTCAAAAACCTCCACCTTGGCCTTCCTCCTTTCCTCCATCCTCAGCATTATTCTACCAGTTCCTTAACTATCATGTGTGAGGTGATAGAATGTAACTTTTTTTCATCATCTTAATTTCTGGACAATAAAACAAACAACAACACTATCTATCAAGGAGCACAGTGGGTCTCTATTGGACACATGGTCTTCAGGGTCCTGCTTATAAACAGTATTAATGGTTCTTGTTCGTGATCAGTCCATTCTTGGCTCCCACTGAACTGTGATTGTGTCAGTGAGCTCCACTAATCACCTCCGGGAGGTGAAACCAGCAGAGCAAAGCAGCACCGAAAACGTAACACTAGCACTGTACAGAAGTCTGGTTGCACCACTAAAACATTTATCATACACGATTTTCATCAGCAGCACACGATCTGAGACAAACAGGAAACACTAGCCTCGCTTGAGATGCAAGGATGTGGTTATCACCCCTTTTTTCAGTGTAATTTCCTTTGTATTTTTATCTTGATCTACTTGATCACTCTAGAAACAAAGAGAAGTTATCAGCAGAAAAGCTTTTCAGATAACAGATAAACAGTGAATCTATTACTTTTTTTGTATTTATGCAACCACCAATAAACATGATGTCACAATCATGCTAGGTCAAACTCATGCTAGGACAAAATCATGCTAGATCAAACTCATGCTAGGACAAAATCATGCTAGGTCAAACTCATGATAGGATAAAATCATGCTAGGTCAAACTCATGCTAGGACAAAATCATGCTAGGACAAACTAATGCTAGGTCAAACTCATGCTAGGACAAACTCATGCTAGGACAAAATCATGCTAGGACAAACTCATGCTAGGACAAAATCATGCTAGGACAAACTAATGCTAGGTTAAAATCATGCTAGGACAAACTCATGCTAGGACAAAATCATGCTAGGACAAAATTATGCTAGGTCAAGCTCATGCTAGGTCAAAATCATGCTAGGTCAAGCTAACGCTAGGTCAAAATCATGAAATGTTCTCCTAAATATCCTCAACCAATCAGCAGAGTTCTTGTCCTTCAAATGTGATGCTTTAGCAGGATCACCCAGATGATATAATCTTACACAGATTTCCATTTAGATTTAAGAAAAACATTAGCCTCTTGTTTTTACAGATGCTGCTTTGAATTGTAGAAGAACCTTTGTGTTTTTTACTAAATAGCTTTCCAACCTGAAATTTCATGTTCCAGAGAACCTGCAGTCTGAGAGCAGGATTTATTCGGCCGTATTTTGCTAACAAACCCTCCCAAAGTATATATATATATACAACAAATATATATACAACATTTATTAGTAACTTTTATTGAAATGTTCTTCTGATGTGTATGTATAAGGGGGGCCAAAATGAGACACAGATGTTGGGGGGATAATGTACGGATGGAGAAGTGGGATGTATAGAAATGCATTTGTGGTTTAAGTATATATAATATGGAAGTGAGTTCTTTTTTTAGACCACATTTACATCACATGCTGTATCCGCAAAGCCAACAGCATTGTGGATGACCCCACACACCCCTCACACACACTCTTCACACACCCCGATCACACACACACACACACACACACACACACACACACACACACACACACTCCTCAAACACACTCCTCAACCAGTTGTTTTTGCACTGCATTGTGTTTGTTTATATTTACTCTCAGTTATAGTTTTTATAGTTCTCTTTGTATAGTACTGTATATTCAGAGTACACAGTAGCTTTACTGGTTGGCGCTATTTTGTATCTTGTGTTGTGTGTATTGTCCCACACTGTCTTGTGTTGTCTGTCTGCAGTGTTGTCTGTCTGCACTGTTGTTTGTCTGCACTGTTTGCACTTTATGTAGCTTTGTGTTGTTTAGTGTAGCACCAAGGTTCTGGAGAAACATTGTTTAATTTTTACTGTGTAACACTGTGTATAGTAGAAATGACAATAAAAGCCTCTTGACTTGTTGACTGATAATAATGGCCGTTATCTTCTGGAAGCAAAACCTGGGACTCTGAGTCGTTTCTACGGCACTAATGAGGTATCATGATAAAGCTTTTATTTGGTGAATGTGGTCTAAATACCAGTGAGGGTCATACCCAGATTTGCACCTTGCCCCTATATGTGACATTAGCAGTGATTCAGTTTACTCTCTCATTCTCGTTTTCTTGGTGAGAAACATGTGATGTAGCAGAATGGAGAAGTGGGAATTAGGTTTAAGCATGTTGTTTCTAAAATTTGAGAACTTGCAGCTCTCATGTATGACACACATTAGCTGCAGTCACAGAATTTGAGAAGAAGGGGATGTTGCACGTAACTGTAGCAGGTCAATGGAGCAATGTTTATAAATGAAAGGTCAAACCTCTAAACTAATGAAACGAAAGAAGGCTGACAGAATATTGAAGATGAAATGAAGGTTGTTGTCTTGCAAGCTACTAGGTGTGAAATTCTAGGTGGGAATATGAACATTGCAGGCCAAAGGTAAGTTGTAGGACAAAGGAATGTTGCAGGTCAAAACAACACAGCAGGCCAAAAGCCATGATGGAGGCCAAAGGAATATTGCAAGCTAAATGAATGTTCCAGACTAAAGGGTCTGGAGAACATTCCAAATCAGAGAAATGCTATAGGCCATGGGATTGCTGAAGCCTAAGGGTATATTAAAGGCCAAGTGAATGTTTCGTGTCACATGTAGGCCAATAGAATGTTGCAGGCCACGTCTCACCCACTAATCTGAGGTGAGTGATCAGGTCACTCACTTTCCTTCTAGATCTTCAACAGACCAGCGTAAGGATTTGCAATCTGTCGACTTCTAATGGCAACCATACCTAAATGTGAGACGCTACTGTTGACTCTGTGGCTGCATTGTTATTTGTCATCTCTGTGGTCGGTGGTGACAACTGTTAAAACTGTCACAACCCCCTCAGGGTACAAGGAAGCCATGCTTCAAGATGACTTCTCTGTTCTGGAAACAAGTTGTTAAAAAATGAACTGTTCACTCTGGTTTTATATTTCCCTCCAAACATCATTGTTAGACTGATGCTATTCCTTGTTAATGTCCCAATGAATTAGTATTATAGTGTATTAATTGACATACTTCTAAGTACCTCAAAGTGCATCTGACAAATGTAAATGTATGGTGTTGACAGTAGTAACTGTTGACTCGGTTTGGTGGTGGCAACTGTCAAGTCTTTGTGTTTGACCGTAGTAATTTTGACGTCTCGGGCGAGTTTTAGCAACTATCAACACTGAGAAGGACAGTGTTACCCAACATCATGAAGCTTGTCAATGGAAACTGTTGACTCTTGATACTAAAAGGTCAAAGAAATCGCTTTGATTTCATGTGCTCCCTGTGACTGTGCGTGCAGCATTGTGCTGCCATCTGTTGCCATGTTACGAAATGAACCTTTTTGATACCACCTCGTATAACGCACAAGTATTTATTGCTATATATTTTGTAAATATGTTGTGAATCTATTTTCTGATTGTATTATTTTGTTTTTTTTTCTTTTAGCCAGAATCAACTTCTCATCAGAGGAGCAACGAGATCATCTGTCAACATGCAAATTGGCACATGGACTCCACCTGTCAGCCAGAAAAGTCTGCCCGGTTACCACCACACTCTCTCTGGCATGGAGTTTCACCCAACACAGCAGATGGAATTTTTCAATCTACAGCAGACGAGCTTTGATCAGCGGTCTGCCAGATTAAGTAATCCCCACATTTTTCAGCCTGTGTCAAATCCAGCAAATATTCCATCAAACCAGACTCGACAAACATGGGTCAGAGGATGCCAGAGTCAGTCATCTTTTGACGGACATTCTCCAAATGTTGTTTTACAATATAAATCTTTGCGAAATGGACAAGCAACCCACTCCTCTGAGCAAGAAGTCTTAAATACCACTCTTCAGAGAAATTACAATGACCTGCACTGCATGCAAAACTTCAGTTATATTCCTTGCGTCGCAGCCCCGCCTGTCCAAAATTGTGTAAATAGTTATGGTATGTACTATTCAAATTCTCTTTGGCAACTCCCACTTAATGGACAACATCATAGAGTACAGACTACATACCAAGCTTCAGATCAGTTACCACAGGCAGGTTTAACTGCTCAGATTAATCATTCAGAACTGACAATGAACATGAATCAAGGACAAATGAGTGGAATAGAACATCACAATGCGACACAAGGGTCTGCTGCCTTTTTTCCTGCTGCATCTCGTATACCAGTGGATTCATTTCCGCATTCATGGGAAAAAACAACCAGCAGTCATTCGAGTCAAATGCCAAGCAACAGGTCAAGCCAAATTCCACCTGAGACATACAGCGCCAGGTCAAAACCTGCCACTCGAAAACCGAGAAAGCTAAAACAAATTACACTTAGCCAGACTCGAGACGCAATCCAGTCCCAGAACACACATATATCTGATGTTCACAGCAAGACAGATGTTTCTGCTATTCAAAGCAGTACACAACCCCAAATCTTACAATCAAACAACACGATGGGTTTGCCATCTACAAGCTCCAGGAATTTAAGTACTTGTAGGATTTCAACAGGTCAAAAATCAACTTTCACTCCAGGTTATCCTAAATATTTTGGGAGTATTATATTAAGAATGTTATTACAAACAGACATGAGCCAGGTACCTGTGCTGACTTCCTCTGGTGCCAAAAATGGATCCCAACAACCTGCACAGGATTGTACAACCGGTTGCAATGCAAATGGTGTAAACAACACCCAGTTCAAATCATGGCAAGACAAGGAGTCTCAGAAACCTGTTAGAGACACAAATATTTCAGTGGGGAGTAAAAATAGAACTGATAGTTCTCTTGCAGAACCACAACGGACAAATGAAAATGAGAGCACTATTTGTGAAAAGAGAAACAAAGAGGTGCAAGACAGCATAAACCTAGATCAGAGATCACAGCTTATAATGGTTCAACAAGCCAACAAAGCAGCAGTTGTGGTTCCACCTATTTCACAGCAGTGCCTCAACCACGGACAACAGAATGATGCAGCCACAAGCCCTCAGGACAGTGTCCCATTGAAACTTGATACTGCTAAGAATATCCTTGAGGAGTGCACGAAGATGGTGAGGGAGACAAATGTACCAAATGTTACCATTAAGCTGATTGAGGATCTGCCTCAAGTAATTTTATCCCCCAGTTCTTTATCAAGACTGGGATCAGAATCTGCCACCTCAGTTGGCATCTCTGAAAAGCCAAGGTCTGAAAACGCTGGCTCTCAACACTGTGATAGTTCTCAAGGTCGAAATGGCTCTACTACCCAAACCTCATCTATTTCTAAAGATGCAATATGTGTTGACTCGACATCAAAACGTTCAGTGAAACAAAATGATGACCAGAGACTTGAATTTTATTCAGACGATACTTCATTGGATTTGCCCCCATTTCCTGCAGTTGATTATACTCTGAAGGACCTGAGGTATTTGGTGAATTCTTTAGAAGTCAGTCCATCAGAGAAAGACAAATCAACAGTAACAGATGTCATGAAGAGTATTCTAGATCTTTATTATAGTGATGACCAACAAAAGATGTTCAAATTAGAAGCATTTCAAGAGCTTTTAAAAACCGCCTCTGAAGTGGGTATAAAGAAAAAGCATGCTGTGGTTCTTCAGCACCTGCAACCTGAGCACTTCAAGGTGCTGGAAAGTAATTCCCGAACACTGAACAATGAACCAAACTTACAATTGAAGAATTTTGGATCGTCCTGGTTGAATGTGGATGGACCAGCTGATGTGGAACATGTTCTTGCAGAACCCATTTCAGACTATAACATCACATGGTGCAAGAAGGTTTCACAGACAGTAGAAAATGTTCAGAACATTGTAGATTGTCCAGACCAAATTGATGCCGATAATGCTGAAGATCTGACTTTGCATGCTAATAAAGATATACTGAACACCACAACAGATAACATTTATCATGTAGAGCCTGAACTTTCTGGGGCGACATATGCAACATGTAATACCAAGACGGATGCCAGGATCCTTGAAGAAGGCTGTTTAGGTAGAACATCTGACCAATTCTCTACGATGCAAAGTCATTCAAGGAGGGCATTCAGTGAATCATCAGACGCAGGTGTAACAAGTAATAGAGATGAGTTTGAAGAGACAAATAGTTCTGAGTGTTCAGAGTCTACTAGTGACTTGTTTGAAATAATAATTCTCTCATCTGAGGATGCAAGAAAAATCTTCAATGAGTTTTTAGAATGTGACCAGAAGATCGAGCCTCATCCGATACCCCAGGAGGAAAGAAAAGACCCGGTCACAGTTTGTGTCAAAAACCACTCGGATGACAGTAAAGTAAAGCCACTTGATGACTTGAAATTCACTTGCCCTCACGTGAGTAGCTTAGCATGTGGCAACGACTTCTTCTGCCCCACTTGCTGGCAAGAGACACCGGTATTTAATATTGACCAAGATGAGATTCTGCTCAGCCCAAAGGATGTGGAACCTAATATGGACTTCCAGAAACCGAATCACAGTCAAGCCAATCTTGGAATGAGTGTGTCTAGGAAACAACTTGATTACCCAAGTGCAACTGTATGCCAAGAGAGTAACAGCATAATCAATTACATCACATCCACCCCAAAACCTGGTGGACCTGAAGTGATGAGGGATCCTAATCCAGGTGATCAGATACAAAGCTCAAGTCCAACACCTGCTCAAGAGCCATATCATAGTAGCAAGAACAGGAGTGTTGTCAAGTCTGGTGCAGAGGATCTCCAGGAAACAACATCTCCAGTTGGTACACAGACAGAACACTTGAAGATGGAAGATTCATGCACAGGAACAGAAATACGAACTGAAACAGTTTCACCATCAGGTTGTAAAAATTTACAATCCCCCCAAAGTGATGCAGTTCCTGATGATGCAGGACTCAATTTCGGCACAGCTATTGTTCTTGAACAAAAATGCATTTATAAACATCATCCAAAGGACCATTGGTCTTTGTCTAGTAATGATCAGGTCAGAGATGCAAACACAAGCCTCGGTCAGGTTTCACCCAAAACAAAAGCTCTTTCTCAAACACCAAACATCACTAGGGTACCTGAAGATAAGAATGCGGTACACCTTAAACAAAAGAGGCCAATAGGCATGGAAAAAGGGCATGATGGGCAAAGTGAAGAAACAAAGAAACTGAGACTACAATTGTACGGGTCCAACAGAAGAACCTCGAGCTGCCAGGATAAAGTTATGTCGCCTGAAACCCCCGTATGCCTCAACATTTCTTCCAGTTCACATAACGGGAAGAATTACACAGACAAGCCTTCTTCCGCCAAGGAAAAGGTCTACAGCCAGTGGAGTTCCACTTTTTTCCATCTAAAGAAGAATTCTTCCAAGTCTTTGAATAAGAAAAGCGGCCAGCAGGTCGAGGATTGTCTGAAGTTAAAAATAAAAGCGTTGAAGATAGCTCAGGGAGAAAGACAAAGAACTGAAGCACATCACTGCTGACTGTAAGGGAACAAACTAAATGTTACGAGGAATCACTGGACCTCATTTATCAAGCTTTCAATATAAAGACCAGTCTTTTAGAGGCAGTGTGTATTTAAAGGACATTGTTTTTTTTTATTTGTTTCAATGTATGTGTTTGTATCTTTATTTTTATATATACATATACACTTTAAATAAAGTCTTATATGCACAACAGCTGTTTTTCACTACATTTACAGCACTTCTCCAGAATGTCTTACATGATATCTCATTATACAACTTCTACAGAGTTAAGGGCCTTGCTCAGGGACCCATGAGTGTTGGCTTGGTGTTGCTGGGATTTGAACTCATGACCTTCCGATTCACAGTTCAACGTCTTAAGCACTAAGCTAACCATCAGGATACCAAAATTCACTCATCCTGACATTTGGAGAGTGGAAATATGGGATCTTATCCTTGATCAAAATTACTGACATTCTCAGGATTTCATTTTGATTGCATGAATGCTGCCTTAGTAGGCTGCCTACTTAGAAAGTCACCAGGTACAGTGTTGTGTCTGATTATCAGAGGCCCAATTACATCCGGATAAATAAAAGAATGTAATGATTCAACTCCAATTCCTATACTGTCTTAAATCTATTCAAAGGATGTGTTCAGAGCATACTACAGAGAAAAGTATTGGGACAACTCAATCTTTCAGCTCTATACGGTTCTTCAACAAAGATTAAGGTACACAATTTTATAGGACATCTCTGGAGGGGGGGGGCATGAAAGTTTCCCTTCACTTAAACTAGGAGACCCAAACCTGTTCCAGGATGACAATGCCCTTTTGCACATAGACAGCTCGATGAAGATATATGGTTTGGAGTTGAAGATCTCCTCCTATAGACCCTTCTTCCAACATATCGGAATGAATGTGAATGCTGACTGAACCCCAGGCCTCCTCACCTCACCTTCATCAGTACCCGAGTTTAGTAACACCCTTGTTGGGGTGGAATGAATCTCACACAAAATCTCCAAGAATCTAGTAGAACATCTTCCCAAAGATTGGTGCTTATTATACCAGGAAATGTAGACTATATCTGGACTGGGATGTTAAAAAAGAGGCACCTACCAACCTTATGGTCAGGTGTTCATGCCTGCAGAGAAAACATCTCTGTCCAGCTTGTGGTTGTTTGAAAACTACACACACGCATAAACCCTGAAATGGAAACATCACACCACAGCAAGTAAACAGCAACAGCAAAGTGATTGGTGCAAATAATTATGCACCAGGCAATGAAGAAGTAATCATCCACATTTGCATTTACATTTACATTTGCGGCATTTAGCAGACGCCCTTATCCAGAGCGACGTACAAAAGTGCTTTAAATCTCTAGTAGTGAATAAATCTTACACTGGTACGAAAGAATACAAACTCAATATAAATATAACTCGAATTCTACAAACTTGGAAAGTGCTAATTTAAGTATTTCAGGAAGAGGTAGGTCTTCAGTCGTCGCTTAAAGATAATCAGGGACTCTGCTGTACGGACATCTAGGGGAAGTTCATTCCACCACCTCGGTGCCAGAACAGAGAAGAGCCTTGAATTGTACTTACCTCTCAATCTGAGAGAAGGTGGTACCAGTCGAGCAATGCTGGAGGATCTCAGACAGCGTGGTGCAGTGCGAGATGTGATGAGGTCACTGAGGTAAGATGGTGCTGGTCCATTTTTGGCCTTGTAGGCAAGCATCAGTGTTTTGAATCTGATACGTGCAGCTACTGGAAGCCAGTGAAGGGAGCGCAGCAGTGGGGTGGTGTGGGAAAACTTGGGCTGATTGAACACAAGTCGTGCAGCTGCATTTTGGATCATTTGCAGTGGACGAATAGCGTTCAGGGGAAGACCTGCCAGCAGAGAGTTGCAGTAGTCCAGTCTTGAAATGACAAGAGACTGAACAAGCACCTGGGCAGCCTGTATGGACAGAAATGGTCGAATCCTTCGGATGTTATAGAGAAGAAATCGACAAGAACGAGCAACATTAGCGACATGTGGGAAAAAAGACAGTTCATTGTCCATAGTTACCCCAAGGTTATCCACCATGCACATGCTGCCTGTCATCAAATGAAGTGTATAAGAAACCTCAGGAGAACAAGCGCTCATGTTGTATGATCATGGTTGCTCTTGGTGTGTGTTTATTAATTGTCCACCACAAGCCCTAGAAGGAATCTCCACAAACACAGTTTAAAGTCTAGTGGAACATCTTGCCAGAAGAGTGGAGACAAATGGGCACTTGGGATGTTACAAAAAAATAATAAAGCACCAATCTTATGCTCCACAAAGCTTTGTCTGTAGAGCGTATCTTCTGGATCTGTTGGGTAAAGTTGCTACATTTCATCCTGGTCCAATGAATTACCTTAGATACAAGAAGTTTGTATTTTTTCAACCCAATATTGAGGTCAGGGCGTGTGAAGTCTCTGTCACTGTATAAGTGAAGGGGGTAATACACCGAAATATTTAGAGGTAGTAGCTTAGTGGTTAGGGCTCTGGGTTACTGATCAGAAGGTTTGGGTTTCCAGCCCTGTTCTTGCCAATCTGACACAATTGGCGCTCTTAAGCAAGGCCCTTAACCCTTTGTGTGCCAGAAGTGCTGTATCATGGCTGACCCATTTACATTTACTGCATTTGGCAGACACCCTTATCCAGAGTGTCTTACTACTGATCAGGGGAGGGTTTAGGGCCTTGCTCAAGGGCCCAGCAGTGGCAGAATGGTGATGGTGGCATTTGAACTTGTGACCTTCCGATTCAAAGTCTAATGCCTTGAGCTACCACGTCCCCATTCATAACTTCGCTGGGATATGCGAAGAAAGATTTTAACTTTCTCATGTACACTATACGTGACAATTAAAAAAGCACTTTCCTTTTCTTCTTTTTTTTTAAAACCATCTGTAATACAGATATTATTTTATTTAAATTGTGACACTGTACCGGTCCTGAGCTGTAATAAATATCCAATCAGGTCAGTCGAACACTTTTGTAGCAGGTTAGATGTTAGATCATCAGCGTACACGTTTCCTACCTTTCCACCTATCAAGCCTTTCACCGTATATCAGATATCAGGATTATAAACAAAAAGGGCATTACCCATAAGCCTCAGCACAAAATCTGTTTCCTGTATTCAGAGGTCACATTACTGTGAACCTGATTTAGACTCATTGTCACCTTGCACCACAAGCAGGGGTGTCTCCTCCAGATGTTTGTCCTCACAAGGCTTCTGTGATATGCTGTGTTTTGTTTTCTTGACGTTTTTTTGTAATTTTATACTCAATAAAATAAATAATATCCACATTTTCATCCGTGTGCCTAATGGTATTAGTGAATTATGAGTGTGAGTGTGTATGGGTATGTTTAAGTGTGTAAGAGTGTGTTTGCAAAACTTACAAAATGGAATACACACCAATATAGTGGGTACCTGTGTGAATGTGGGGACCTAAAATCGAGTCCCCACAACAATAACCTCTGTAGCATGTCTAACTCATCGAGTCAAACACCCCCCTTAATATCTCCTTAGTCCCCAAGTTTAACATATCCTCGGAAAAAGTGTGTGTGTGTATTCGAGGCTGCGACTCAAGTGTATAAACTCCCCCTCTGGCCATAGACCGTAAAAACATCAACGATACACACTTTCTGACATATTGCACCTAAACTGATGCCTGATTGGTTAAAACAGAAAGAATGTACTCAATGAGGTAGTATGTTGTTGAATGAGGGACTTCACAATATCGTACAACCTCAGTGGCTGAAAGGTGCAGTTTGCTAATGAGCAGGCTATGCAAAGACTATGTGAGAAGACTATTATATAAAGTTTTTAAAGATTATATAATTACAATGTTTTATTAAGTGAATTGTGGTAGAATAGAAAACATTTTATTGAACTTTATACAATTATTATTTATAATTTTCATAGGGTAGTGTTTGTAATTCACTTATGCTGATTAGCTAGCTCAGCCCTAAAGAGGCATTAAATTGTTTTGCTAATGCGAGATCATCTATGAAAATTTTTTGCATCCAGCAATTAATATCTTTATGTTTAGTAAAGTAATAGTAAATAAGGGTGAAGCCCTGGCTTAAAAATGAGTGTAAGCCCAACTCAGGACGCTGTATTTTACATTTACCAACCGCTGTAAAAATAAATCTCGGCTTGGGGAGTGTTTGCGGTGACTTCACTAAAGGCAGCTTCGTGCTAAAGGACAGAGGGTAACTCATCAGGTGTCAGGAGAGCCAGAGAACACAAAACCTTTATCACAACTCCCTAAAGGCATTTATGTTCGACTTTATCTGGCACGGAAAGTTCTGAACGTGAGTATTTATCCATATTTGTTCTTGTATGTGTTTAGATGCAGTTTAAGGTGCGAACTTTAAATACTGAAGGAAATATTTTGCCATGAAAATGATGTTCGGTGCCATGCTGCATTAATTGGAGTGTGTTGGTTTAAAATAAGTATTCAAACACATTTACTATGTTTAGCTTAGTTTTCTATTAGCAAGATGCTGTTATTTTTTGGGCTTATAATTAACTATTTTGCCCTTTACAGGTGACAAAATGTGGACCAGAATCAGACTGTATTTATTTAGCCTCATATGGTACATCTAGAGATGGTAACCATTTCACTCAACATTCAGAGCCTGAGTCTACTTCCTGCAAACAGTTACAAAACTGCTTTTTAAGGCATTTTTTTACATAATAAACTTCAGGTCCCCACTATATACAATGTCATTCACCAGTGTTTGCAAAGCAGTGATTTCAATTGACTGGTAGGGGAATTAGCCTCTGCCTCAGAGTCCCCATATTGTGTTTTAGCATGAAATTTTACACAGGTCCCCACAAAATGACTCATATATATTTTTTTTTTTCTGGAAACACTTTCTCTATTTGGAGTGTGTATAAAGAAAATACTTTCTTCAAATGTTACAATGTTCAGTTTATTTTTCAAATATCAAAATGCTTTTATATTTAGGCTCATAATTAACGGATTTGCTCATTACAGGTGACAAAATGTGGACGAGAATCAGACTGTAAGCTGAGCAGGAACGCTCAGCTGAGCAAGGAACAGGACCAACTAGTACCACATTACCCATAGGTATTTTCCAATAAGCAAAAATGATGGCAAGCTTTTATAAAATTTAAATATCTTGTATGATTTAATGAACATTCTTTTGCATTTATTTAGATGTTAAGGAAAAGAAATTGGACACAAGTAAAGTAAAAGCAGCTAAAAGCAAGCCAGGAAAAAAGAGAGTGAGCCCTATATAAAAGCTGAACCTGTTGCACTGAAAGATTGGAATTGGCTGGTTGTTGGTCTTTGTAAAAAAATAAAATCAGTTCTTTTAACAAGAAGATATAAGGCAGAAAATGTCCTGCAATTTTATTATAATTATTTTTTAATACTTTTTTGCTTTTGTTTGTTTTGTTTTACAATTAGGTTTACTGCTTTGTATGAAGGCAATTAATTTAAAAAAGCTGCTTTGAAATGAAAAGACTAACAAACAAATAAAATTACTGTTGTTATTTATGTGACATAATAATTTCTCATATTAGAAATATGCATTTAGCCACATCTTGATTGTCTGTAAAATTTGTCCCCACGTTATTTACAAGTACCTACAATGTGTGTGTGTGTGTGTGTGTGTGTGTGTGTGTGTGTGTGTGTGTGTGTGTTTGTTTGTTTGTGTGTGTTTGCTGGTCCTCACAAGCTTTGCCTACCAGAAAATGTCCCCAAATTGTGGAAAAAAGTCACATTGCTTTATTTAGCTTTTATGAAAAAAGCTAAATAAAGCAATGTGACTTTTTTTCCACAATTTGGGGACATTTTCTGGTAGGCAAAGCTTGTGAGACAATCAAGATGTGGCTAAATGCATATTTCTAATATGAGAAATTATGACTTGTGTCTTTACAGAATTATTTAAAACATGAACCTACTATTTATTTCAGAAATAGGTGTCCCCATAATCAGCTTGTAGTCCCAAAGAACTGGTTAAACAAGTATGTGTGTGTTTAAGTTATATAAGTGTATGAGTGTGTATGTGTGTGTGAGTTATATAAGTGTATTAGTATGTATGAGTTATATAAGTATATGAGTGTGTATGTGTGTGTATTAGTATATATGAGTATGTATAAGGTATATAAGTGTATTTGTGTGTATGAGCTACATACGTGTATGAGTGTATATGAGTATGTATGAGTTATATAAGTGTATGAGTGTGTATGAGTTATATAAGTGTATGAGTGTGTATGAGTTATATAAGTGTGAGTGTGTATGAGTTATATGAGTGTATGAGTATGTACAGTATAAGTTATATAAGTTTATGAGTGTGTATGAGTTATATAAGTGTATGAGTGTGTATTAGTTATATGAGTGTATGAGTGTGTATGAGTTATATGAGTGTATGAGTATGTATTAGTTGTATAAGAGTATGAGTGTGTATGAGTTATATAAGTGTATGAGTGTGTATGAGTTATATAAGTGTATGTGTATGAGTGTGTGGGAGTGTGTATGAGTGTGTGTATGAGTGCATGTGTGTTGTCGGAACTCAGACCCTGTGTCTGAGCAGAAAAATCCCCCGCTTGCGTATTTCTTTTTAAACCTTCCACCGCAAATTTCACAAATTTTCTTGCCGCCATCTTCTGATTTTGCTCTGTCTGCAAATCAACCTTTGTTTTGTTTAAACCTCGTCTATTAACGTCTTACTTTTTCACATCTTGGTTTTAATTAATTCCAGTTTTACCAAATTAGAGCTTTATTTTTAACACATCAGCTCTTTTCTCCAAATGCTTTTTCTCTTCTTTAGTACCTCTCATCTGTTTCTTAGCTTTTCTTAGAATCCTCAGTTCTCAAAAATATCTCTTGTACTTCATGCATTATGCATTTATTGAATGTCCTATTTTCACTAAGGATTCTATTCGTGCTTATTAAATAAATTATAAAGCTTAATACTTATAATAAAAGATACTTAACCATCTCCAAAGCATGATAATAACTCTTTTTAAATACCCACTTATTTATAAAATGAAATACTGTATACTTATACTTAATCATATAAGTGCAAAAAATTAATTTTAAAATTATACTAAATGAGGCAAAATATTATTGTCTGTTATAAATGTTAATTAAAGCCGTGCCTAAGCTGAAGAGTGTCTTTAGCGTAGGTGTTTAACAAAACTAGATCTGCACACATCTTGTATTACTTTATGCAGACTTGTACTTTCTGACACACTGATGTTACCTCTAATACAATATTAGAGGTCTTTACCCGAGATTATCGTACCCGGTCTCACGGATGTTTAACGCGTTCCGGTCACAGAGGGCATGCAGGGTTGTAAGGTGAGCTGCAGGACACACACAGCACCCGAGCTGCATATTAAACCACTAAGATCTGTTTTTAATAGTTATTTTATTTAATTCTGGAGCCAATTTTATTAACTGTTTGTTATAGTTCGATAATATGGCTCTTTGCTATTGAATGTCGCTAGAACAGGGGGTACCCAATTCGTCGATCGCGATCTACTGGACGATCGCAGAGGTAGTGTGGGTAGATTGCATTACATTAAAAAAATAGACGTCAGGCTGTCATTCATTCTCACTATGAAATTTGTTACTTAATTGACATACAGGGCAACCAGTCCGACATCTGATTTTTTCTGACACACGGGTCATCACGCATGCGTGTACAAGCGCGCCAAAGTTGGTAAAACTCTAGAAAGCTACCAAGTTGCCTTCAATTTATTTCTTCTAAACTGAGTGGGGGAGCTGGACCAAGTAAGAGGCTAAAGACCTACCACTTTAATACTGAATAGGAGGACTTTTTTTTCCACAATGGCTGGCTATCAGCAGCTACTGTCCGGACTATGGATCCCTGGCTGATTCCTGAGTAAAGACAAAAAATTTACAGTTATATTGTGCAATATAAATAAATACAAATATAAATAAATATATGTTTTGACTTGGTCAGGGTCCCCTGGTGGTCTAGTGGTTAAGACGCAGCGCTCCCACCGCTGCGACCCGGGTTCGATTCCCGGGTCAGGGGACCATCCCCAGCCACTCTCAGTGCCGGTCCCAAGCCCGGATAAATTGGGGAGGGTTGCGTTAGGAAGGGCATCCAGCGTAAAACATGTGCCAAATCAAACGTGCGGAGGATCCGCTGTGGCGACCCCTAACGGGAGAAGCCGAAAGAATGTTTTGACTTGGTCATTTTATAATTAGCTTGCATGTTGAAAAAAGTGTGTGCACCCCTGTGCTGACTATATGAACTCACGTACATGAGTCACAGTCTGTCAGTTCTTGAATGTCATGCTGTTGATACCATAGATCCTCGACCGCCAGCCTTCCCCGCTGGTTCTAGTCGGGTGTCGCCCCTGGAGAGGGGGGGTAATGTCAGAGATCCACCTGCCACGCCTCCCTTGGTAGCTGTCAGGGATCTACCTGCCACGCCCCCCTCTGTAGCTGTCAGGGATCTACCTGCCACGCCCCCCTCTGTAGCTGTCAGCGATCCACCTGCCACGCCCCCTCTGCAGCAGTCACGCTGCCTGGTTATGCCACGCTGGCTTTTATTGCTGACAGCTGTGACTCGTTTAGGAGATGACTATATAAACTCACGTTCTCGAGTCACAGGCTGTCGGTTCTTGAATGTCATGCTGGTGATACCGTGGATCCTCGACCTCCAGCTTTTCCCGCTGGTTCTGGCTCTTGACTCCATCTCCGAAGATTACTCGTTGGTGTTGGGGATTTACTTTCATTTCTGGATATTGCTTTTGTTGTGGATTACTCATCCCATCCACTTCCGCGTCTTCAGCCTGACAATGGTACAGTGTGTAAACACAGCTGTGTCACTGTGAGGGTGTAAATAACCCCTGATACTCTTTACTCATAACTCAGTAACACAGTAGTCAGGAGTAAAGCAGAATGAATATGTGACATTTTTAGAGCATCTCCTCAGCATTGCCCCATGGTCCATTACTATCAATGTGTTTTTACATAAACACCATTTATATTTACAATTTACGGCTTTAAATTAAATAAACAAAATAATTTCTGTTGAAAGGAACAGCATCCTGTTAACAACATGGCTGATATAAAGCAGAGAAGGAAAAAAGAAAAGGAAAGGCAAGACAAACCTGGATTGAATGTAAAATATATACTGTAGATCCAGATAAAGGTAAGGGTCCATTTAAACATGCTATCCTTTGTTCCTTTTGTTCTAGAATGCTTTTATTAACAGACAGAGGATTCAGGGTAAAACTGGTGTGAAGTTCACAACTGGATTAATATTTCATGTGTTTTCTCATTCAGGAAATGGAGTTTTCAGTTCAGTCCATTTTGAGAAGGGAGATTTTTTTTTGAAATACAGAGGACAGCCAATAAGGAAACTTAAATGTGATCGGAGATTAGATTATGATGCCTTAAAAGTATTTATGTTTAAATTCCGATTCAATGAAAGACTCTTATGGTATGTATAATATTGTATTGTGTGTATATGATGCATTTGATATGAACATGATAATGTGTAGGCTTTCCAACAATTATTTCCATTTTTATTTATGTGACGCTCCAGTGTTAATGCTACCATAAAATATGGTTCTCTTGGGAGACTTGTCAATGATGACAATGTCAATACAAACAGCAAAATGAAAACCATCAGTGTAGAGGGAAAGCCTCATCTGTGTTTATTTACAACTAGGAACATTAACCCTGGAGAAGAGATTACATAACACTATGGTGATTCTGATTGGCCTCGTAGAAGCAAAGTATTATTGAGGCTGTGCTTACACATGTATATATAATAGATAATTACATGTTACTTTTATCTATTTATATTACTAAGGTTTCAGATTGTTATAACATCTTTATAGATTGCAGCAGAAAAACAATCACCAGAAATGAGCAGACCCCTCACCCTTGCAACAGAAGACAGTAAACACATTAAACAGGAAATATACACTAATTTACAGTTGTGAACTTATTTTTAGCTCTTATTATATCAAATTAATCTGTATGTAATGTGTATGGCTAAGACCTGTTTTATGAGGACACTGTGTCGAATAAGGACATTCGTCGACTATGAGGTAAGAGTCCTCTACCAAAGGAGTATTAGTGTGTGTCAGTTTGTTTGACAAATACATGGTAAATCAGGGCTTTAGTGATTTACATGTTTTTTGTGTTTATCGGTGTGTGTATGTAACAGACATGGTTTAGCAGTACACTGGGTATATGGGGACCTTGTAGTAATGTGTTAGTCAGTGTACATCAGCAGTGTGTGTATAGTGTCTGACAGAGAAAGATCAAGGAGGAGGTTTATGGATGTGGTGAGGGAAGACATGCAGGTAGTTGGTGTGAAAGAGGCAGATATAGAGGACAAGGGGGTATGGGGAAGGATGATCCGCTTTGGCGACCCCAAATAGGTGCAGCCGAAAGAAGAAGAAGTTTTAAAATGCTTCTTATTTACTAGTGAGTAAATGTAATGTATTTTCTAGGTCATGCTTCCACTGGAGTTGCTCTTAAACATATAGATTTGAGTGTGATTTTAAATGCTGCTACTTTTAACATAATTGTAAATATAAAATGGTCCTAGCAAGTGTTTTGAGCATGAACATGTGTGTTGCCTGTGTTGGACCTGCTGTGTCATACAAATGGATTGGTCTAAGATGCAAAGTTCAGTAATAATTATATTTTAATAAACTTTAGTCAATTTAAAAGGTTAGGTTATAATCATTTGTTTTCTGATACTAAGGCATACGTTCAAATGAAGATGAGTCACTATCAGATGAGGAGTATGTCCCGGATTCAGGCAGGGAATCTGAGAGTTTAGTAGAGTTGGCTATCTATTGAAAGATTTGTGAAGCTGCAAGCAAGGGCAAAATGTGTTTAAAGACCAGATATGACTCTCGTGAAGAACCTGGTTTACTTTGAGGAACAGTTAATTGATTTAGAGTCTGATGAAGCAAGATTTGCACGATGCTGAGATAATCTTTCAGGCAAAGTTCTGGTTAAGCAAGTGTCAAAAACCCAAAGAAAATCAACTGTTGCAGCATCAGGAAGTGGATCAGACAATTTAAAGCTTTCGAATGCAGTCACTGGTCCTACAAGCAAACAACTCTTGGAAGTAGAAGAGGTAGTTGGTGGAAGTGGTTAACATGGAGAAATTGTGGAATCATTAATGGTAGATTAAAGTCGCTGTAGCTGATGAGTGTCTGCAGCCATCTGTAATTTTTTATTCAGAAAATAAGAAAAAATACTGTAACATATGTGGAAAACTACAGTCAAAAATCTCTCACCATCTGAATACACAATTGGCAGAAGGTGAAAAGCACTGTCATTACCAAAGTTTTGCAGGAGAAACTTAAAAACAAGGGCAATGCAGGATAAAATTATTGCATGGGAGAAACAGAAAGAAGAAGAAAAAGTGTCTGCAGTGCAACACTGCTGAGGATCCTGTACTTGGAGGCTGAACACACCCCAAAATATGCATGATTTTGTAAGGAACATGGGAATATGAATGTGTATGAGTGTGTATGAACTGTATGAGTGTGTATAAGCTTTATGAGTGTGTATGAGTGTGTAAGTGTGTATGAGCTGTATGAGTGTGTATGAGCTGTATGAGTGTGTATAAGCTTTATGAATGTGTATGAGTGTGTGAGTGTGTATGAGCTGTATGAGTGTGTATGAACTGTATGTGTGTATGAGCTGTATGAGTGTGTATGAGTGTGTATGAGCTGTATGAGTGTGTATGAATTGTATGAGTGTGTATGAATTGTATGAGTGTGTATAAGTGTGTGAATGTGTATGAGCTGTATGAGTGTGTATGAGTGTGTATGAGCTGTATGAGTGTGTATGAGTGTGTATGAGCTGTATGAGTGTGTATGAGTGTTTATGAACTGTATGAGTGTGTATGAGTGTGTATGAACTGTATGAGTGTGTATGAGCGTGAATAAGTGTGTATGAGCTGTATGAGTGTGTATGAGTGTTTATGAACTGTATGAGTGTGTATGAGTGTGTATGAGCTGTATGAGTGTGTATAAGCTTTATGAGTGTGTATGAGTGTGTAAGTGTGTATGAGCTGTATGAGTGTGTATGAACTGTATGAGTGTGTATGAGTGTGTATGAGCTGTATGAGTGTGTATGAGTGTTTATGAACTGTATGAGTGTGTATGAGTGTGTATGAGCTGTATGAGTGTGTATGAGTGTTTATGAACTGTATGAGTGTGTATGAGTGTGTATGAGCTGTATGAGTGTGTATGAGTGTTTATGAACTGTATGAGTGTGTATGAGTGTGTATGAGCTGTATGAGTGTGTATAAGCTTTATGAGTGTGTATGAGTGTGTAAGTGTGTATGAGCTGTATACACATCTTATATACACACACATCTCATACACACGCATCTCATACACACACATCTTATACACACACATCTTATATACACACATCTTATATACACACACATCTCATACACACACATCTCATACACACGCATCTCATACACACACATCTTATACACACACATCTTATATACACACATCTTTTATACACACACATCTCATATACACACACATCTCATACACACGCATCTCATACACACACATCTTATACACACACATCTTATATACACACATCTTATATACACACACATCTTATATACACACACATCTCATACACACACATCTCATACACACGCATCTCATACACACACATCTCATACACACGCATCTCATACACACGCATCTTATACACACGCATCTTATACACACGCATCTTATATACACACATCTCAGATGTTAAACTATTTTATGAGTTGCTCAGTAGCTCCTGGTTCCACAACATCAACTGACTGTAAAAGACTGTAGAAAGATCATCAGTCATAATCACACACTCCAGTGCTCATGTTAGTTCTCACTCTCCAGTGTTCTGTAGTGTTTAAAGACTAAAATCACACTCTTGATGTCACCCACATGAGGATGAGGTTCTGCTTTTGAGTCTGGTTCCTCTCAAGGTTTCTTCCTCATAACATCTAATGGAGTTTTTCCTTCACCACAGTCTCCATGGTGATCATCAGGGATAAACACACACCATCACCTTCACTGTTAAACTCTGTAAAGCTGCTGTGAGACAGTGTGTGTTGTGAAAAGCACAATAGAAATAAACTTGACATTTCACACACACACACACACACACACACACACACACACACACACACACACACACACACACAGTATTAATATTCATAGTTAGAAACAGTTTTTTAATGATGGAGACATAAATAAATAAATAATTCTTTTTTGAATTAATAAAAGTGTGTTTTCTTCTGTAGATGAATGGATCTGAAAATCAGACGTGTGTGAACATTGAGATCAGTCCAATCAGCAACTTGCTAGTAGGGATCTACATCACTGTGTTGGTGCTGGGATTGGTGTTCAACCTTCTCACTGCATGGCCCATCATCCAGCAGATTCGCAGGAAGAACGTTCTGGGCGTCTACCTGCTCAGTCTGTCCATCTCAGATGTCCTGTACATCCTCACCATGCCTCTGTGGATCATCTACTACTACAATAACCATCACTGGGTGCTGGGACTGAACCTGTGCAAGCTCGCCGGCTTTGTTTATTATTCCAACATGTACATCAGCATCTACCTGCTGTGCTGCATCTCCATCGACCGCTGCCTGGCTGTCACCTTCCCTCTGAAGGCCAAGGCCTTCCAGCGCTACAAGTATGCCTGGATCATCTCAGGCTTCATCTACGTCTTCATAGCCACCATGCACATTCTAGTCATTCTCATGGACAAGGTCACAGCTCCTCTGGACAGTCAGGGGAGATGTTACGAGAGGTTTCCCATGACGAAGCCCATCGCTCTGTTTAACTTCCTGCGCGTAATCATTGGCTTCCTGCTGCCGCTGCTGCTGTTAGCCATATGCTACTTCCAGATCTTCAGGAAGGTAAAGAAAAGTGTGGGATTAGATGGTCAGGGCAAACGCAAGGTCAAACTGCTGTCTGTGGGAGTCATCGGCATCTTCTCTGTCTGCTATGCCCCCTACCACGTCCAACTGCTCATCCGCTCCATAGCCTTCAACTCCCTTCACGTCGAGGATTACTGCAGATTCGAACAGTCTCAGCACTTTTACTTCTCGGTGGCTTTGGCCATGTCGAGCCTCAACAGCGTGGTGGATCCTCTGCTCTACGTCTTAGTGAGTAACGGCATGAGGGAAAGCGTCCGGCTCTGCTGCCAGACCAAACATACTGTAGCTTCTCATGAACTTACCAAAAAACCCAGACTGCAGCTGTGTGGTTCCTCAGAACCTCATGGGACCACGTGAGGGTTTTTTTCAGCATTTAGCCGCATCCAGAAACTTCCTGTTCCCCAAAAAACTACTTCTGACCACGATGTAAACACGAGTGAAACAAAACACACTCAAGCAAACACATTCAGTAGAACATCTTCACTCAGATCTCTCCATCGCTTCTTCCACCATTTACATCAGATCCCTCCATCTCTTCTTCCACCATTTACATCAGATCCCTCCATCTCTTCTTCCACCATTTACAGTACTTTCTTTTTTTTTATCTCAAAAATGTTTAATTTATTAACCTCATTATTGAAACATTTTCAATAAAAATTTAGTTTTATCTCTCACTCATATCTGATGTTTTAGTAAAGTGTGTGTGTGTGTGTGTGTGTGTGTGTGTGTGTGATGCGATTCACATCTCATGGCAGTTTCCCACACGTCTTTAAAGAGCAAAAACAGGCTGTAAAACCAGATGATCTTTTCCATTTGTGTCTACAGGAAGATCCGTAACGTGCGTGATGTTCAACGCTGGTTTCACTGTTCTCATCACACGTGTGTTTGGTGGTTCTTCACTGTGTTCTGCTGTTCATCATCACTGCAGTCTGGACACACGCACTGAAGTGAATTCGAGACTTTCCTGCATCATTCTGCACTTTATTGCTTCTGGAGTATTTTAAATCATTTCCAGTTCACATTCGGACACGATTCTCTAGAAGCACGTTTTGATTTCCTCAGCAATGACTTGAGCAGATGAAGAGCCATAAACTCTAAAGCGATGTGGACTCGTCCCACAGCCTGAGCTGCATGTCTGTTTAGACCGCAAACAATGATTCAGACCTTCATCACATCACACACACTTTGCATTGATGCAGCTGCCAAAGACAAGTTTCCTAAAATAATAAAGAAAAAGTAGAGAAATAAGAACTTTGTGTTGTCCTGCATGCACTGAGATCTCGCCGTGTGGGAACATTGGATCTTCACAAGACTTCAGAATAGTGTGAATTCTCCACCTTTAGTCCTCACAGTAACTCTGCAGTGGAGCTTCGTTTCTGAATACGACACTCAAAATGTTCTTGTTTTAGAGGCTGAAAAGGAGAAACTGCAGGCGTCAGTCACACGGGTGAGCAAGCTGGTGGTCGGGTGGGGAGCTGAGGGGCACGCCTGCAGCGTGGCTACGTTCATGTTCACACTTCTCATAAAGCCAAACATTATCAAAATTGCCATTTTCCTGCCATTGTGTAACTTTACTACAAACGTATCTGCCATCATGTGACGTGAAAGAAACGTTTTGTTTGTAGGTTCATAAATTTGTACTAAACTTTTGGAAACTATTTTTATAATTCCTAATGACTGTTACAGGTTTTTTCATGTTTTTTTTTTTTTTAATGTGTGTACAGAGTGCCCTCTGCTGCCTGAGGGAGAAATTACACAAATAAACAACTTTCAAAAAACTGTTTATTGTACAGCTTTGTTTATTGTGTGTGTGTGTGTGTGTGTGTGTGTTTTTACTGTGATGTTGCCATTATACTGGACACACCTGTGGAGCAAACAGAAAATGATATTAAATTTGTAGGTAAAATTGGAGAGGGGTAAAGAGAAAGCAGAAGAAAAAAAAAGAAAGGGATGAGTG
>MU585527.1:2841229-2846229 GCA_024362625.1 Silurus asotus
TGCATGTATTTACCTGGTTTGTGTGTGTGTGTGTGTGTGTGTGTGTGTGTGTGTGTGTGAATGTATGTGCATGTATGTACCTGGTGTGTGTGTGTATGTATGTGTGTGTGTGTGTGTGTGTGTGTGTGTGTGCGACATGGGCAGCCGACCAGAGCTGCATCTTCTCAGTGGACGGCACGGGGCGTCCTCGCAAAAAAAAAAAAAGATCTTGTTTTTTACACGCTTATTTGCATAACGTCTGTTATTATATCATGTCACAGTGAATGAACCCAGTCGGGACTCGGAGTGTGAACCCACCGCCCGGAGAAGTTCCCTCACTCATACACTTAGAAAGAAGAGGTGAGTGTTGGTGACGTCACCTATCCAGTGGGAGAATTAACAAGACCTGGAGTGACATCACATCAATAAGGAGAACTGAATCCTAATTAAAATTATAGATGACAAAAAAGGTCTAAAACCTCAGAAACCCAATTCAGGCAAAGGAGGAAATCAGTGTTGAAGATAAAGGAGTGTGTGCTGCTCTATCTCTCTGCTCGTTATGAGGAGAGTAAAGGATAATAAAACAGGTTCAGATCTGTACATCACTTTTATACACAGCAACAAGATTTCTTTTAGCTGCATAACATTATAATTTATTGTGTAGTTTATTATAATGTGTGTAGAAACAAAACATCTCCAGCCCACTGTTACTGGTCCTGCTGGAGTGGAGTTAAAAATCACTTTTCGATTTGGTTCCTGTGATTGAGGTGATGTTAAAAAGATTTTCTGTGATTGTACTGAGAAGATCCTGAGCTGAGGTCGGTGAGGAGAAGCTCCAGTGCTGCTTAAAGACTCATTTAAAGTCATATTTTAAGGATGAAGATGTTTTATGTGTCTTATTGCTATAAATACACAAGGAGATTATGGTTCATGGTTCTGAGAGTTTGATAAATTGTGCACAATGACGTGTATTTTAATTGTGTATTAAATGTATTTATGGTAATATTTATACATGAAATTGGAGAAATGTCTCCAAATATGTGGACTGCTCTGGGAACATGTTTTACTCGATTTATCCAGTGAGGGAATCTGAAGCAGAGACGAGCTTTTTAAAGCTGAAGCAAATCAATAGGGGAGACGTTGGGTCATGGTGTGGGTCACCCAGGGGGCGCTATTCAAGCTAAAACCACCACTACTGCTTGGTGTATCTACTGATCACCAACATACAGTTCAGCATCAAATCAACATCAAGCAGAACATTTAGAGAGGAATAAATGATGAAGAAACTCCAGACTCGAGCTAACCACAACACACGTGACCTCATTTACATGATTTTTTTGAAGTAGTTGAAAATACAATTTTGGACTTATGATAATTTATCACTACATTGTTCTGTTTATATTTACTCCCAGTTATAGTTTATAGATTTTACATTTCACCTCGCACAGTACTGTATAATTTGAGTTTACAGTAGGTTTACTAGTCAGCGCTATATTGTTTTTTTGTCTTGTCTTATGTTGTCTTGTGTTTTCTGTCAGCACTGTCTGTCTGTACTGTTTTCTGTCAGCACTGTTTGCACCAGGTTGCACTCGATGCACTTTATGTAGCTTGTGTTGTGTTGTAGCTTAATGTTGTCTAGTGTAGCACCAGGATTCCGGAGGAACGTTGTCTCGTTTTACTGCGTACCACTGTGTATAGTAGAAATGACAATAAAAGCCTCTTGACTTGACTTATTAAATATCTATCAGTGTTTAACTCATTAATATCATTCTATTAATAGATCATTGTGCTGAGAGTCACATTAGTCTTTTTTTTCAACATAAGGGTTGATTAAGGAAAGAGTCTTGTGCTAAAACTTATATATCAGCATTATAACCATAATAAATCGTAGTACTCGGATACTTAAGTACATTTGAAGCATTTTGTACGTTTAATCCACTGAATATTTAAAGGGACCAATTTTACTTTGACTGTAGTCAAATTTTACCTACTGTATCTCTACTTTTACTCAAATAAATGCTCTGACTACTTCGTCAGTCAGGTGTGTGTCTGTGTGTGTACATGGTGTGTGTGTGTGTGTGCATGTGTGTGTGTGTGTGTGTGTACCTGGTGTGTGTGCACTGGCTGAGAGGAATCGTGTCCTGCGGTTTGGGGTAAGAGCACATATCCAACGCAGTTTCTCACTCCTGTTCAGAGCAGAAAAACACACACACACACAAACACACACACACACACACACACACACACACACACACACACACACACACACATACACAAAGAGTTGTGTTTGTGAGCAGACGTTTTTAGCTCCCACATTGACACACTTCTGAAAGTTTTCCATCTGCAGATATTTCACCTTCAAACTCAAATAAAAATCTGATCTGTGTGAAAAATTCTACTGTCTAACCAAATACAATAGATCAGACCAAAGCGAAAGATGATGATGATAATGATGATGAAGAAGATATGATGATAAGGAAGATGGTGAAGATGATGATTATGGTGAAGAGCAAGATGAAAAAGAAGAAGACATTGATGGAGAGGAGAATGATGATGATGATGAGGATGATAATAAACAAGAAGATGGTGATCTTGTGTTTATGCTTTTTGTGTTTTGTATGTTAATGTGTGAGCGTGTGTGTGTGTGTGTGTGTGTGTGTGTGTGTGTGTGTGTCTCACATGCTAGTGGTCTTTAGCATGTAGCTAATTTGTCGCTCCTCTTGATTCTCCAGCAGTTTGAGCACAAATGCAAAAGCCAGAACCTGACCCTGATCCTCCATATCCTCAGTCCTCAACATGGAGCGACTGCACGAGTCCAACACCTGAAACTTCTCCCCACTTACACACACACACACACACACACACACACTCTAGTTATTTACATGAGCTTCCTAGTGACTTAAGCAGTTTCCTCCCTGTGTCTGTGACAGTTATGATCAGTGAGTCTCACTTTGATGACATCACACTTACCTGGAGCTGCGCTTAGTAATGAGCAGCAGGTTGTTGAACAGGAACAGGTAGAGGGAATGGAAAAGTTTTCGGCTTTTCATAGTGCGCGTGCTTTTCGGCCCGGACATCTGCAGAACCTCGCCCTTTTTCAGGAGCCACCGAGAGTGAGATATCACAGGCACTGACTGCGGTCAAAGGTCAAAATCAGGGTCATGCTCCTCCAGAGCAGCGCTTCCTAACTTCCTACACACACTGTGTGAGTGCCATGCTAACAATAGTAATAATCCTATTCAAATGTCTCTACTTTACCTTCGATTTGAACTCCAGAGTTTTCTCAATGCTAATCAGCTCCTCTGTACGACTCATCTTCTTCACACCTTCATTACACTCCTTCACAATCTGAAACACACACATACACATCACACACGCATCATACACACACATATCAAACACACACACACACTTACATATCATATACACACATAATACAGATACTCTACCCTCTGTACCCACTTGTCCTGTACCCTACACCTTACCCCTACTCCTTGCCCTATATCCTGCACTTGACCTCTCCTCCCCTTGCCCTATACCGTACACCTTACCCCTTCCCCTTGCCCTGTACCCTACACCTTACCCCTTCCCCTTGCCCTGTACCCTACACCTTACCCCTACTCCTTGACTATACCCTACACCTTACCCATCCCCCTTGCCCTGTACCCTACACCTTACCCCTTCCTCTTGCCCTGTACCCTACACCTTACCCCTACTTCTTGACTATACCCCACACCCTACCCATCCCCCTTGCCCTGTACCCTACAGCATACCCCTCCCCCTTTCCCTGTACCCTACACCTTACCCCTTCCCCTTGCCCTGTACCCTACACCTTACCCCTACTCCTTGACTATACCCTACACCTTACCCATCCCCCTTGCCCTGTACCCTACACCTTACCCATCCCCCTTGCCCTGTACCCCACACCTTACCCCTCCCTCTTTCCCTGTACCCTACACCTTACCCCTTTCTTATGCCATATACCTTACACCTTTACAAAATAAAACTAAACTCCAATTAAACCTAAAGTTTTATATGATGTGATGAGAATCACAGGCAGGCAGTTACCATGGCAACGAGGGGACCAGACATGGCATTGTTCACACACACCTACACACACACTCTTTCTCTCTCTCTCTTTCTCTCTCTCTCTCTCTCTCTCTCTCTCTCTCTCTCTCTCTCTCACACACACACACACACACACACACACACACCCTCTCAAGCTCTTGGTGAGCCTTTATAGCATTCCTCTCTCTCTCGGAGTTCTCCTCCACCTTCTTCAGAATGTTCTGGAACACACACACACACCAAATCTGATTGGCTGATTTACCCTGTTTGAACTTTTAAAATGTTCTGATTGGCTGATTCTTACCTGCACTAGAAGTTTGAGTCGTGTAATTCGCTGGAATGGAAGAATCAGGAATGAGGTGAATGACAGACCTCTGACTTTTGGCTGATTTTCCAGAATGGCCATGTTCTCCCTGAAAACAGGATTCTCCTGTCTAAAACACATACACACCCACAGAATTATATAACCTACTGCTGCATTGTGTGTTTGTGGATTTAGAGTAAGCGTACGGCAGGGTGGAGAGAGGAGTTGTGGTGTTGTATAAGGAAGTCTGGTGTGTCAGAGAATTATGTGAGGGTGGTGCAGGACATGTATGAGGACAGTGTGACAGCAGTGAAGTGTGCAGTAGGAAACACAGACTGGTTCAAGGTGGAGGTTGGACTGCATCAAGGATCGGTTTTGAGCCCTCTCCTGTTTGCAGTGGTAATGAACAGGTTGATGGATAAGGTCAGACAGCAGTCTCCATGGACTATGATGTTTGTGGATGATATTGTTATTTGTGGTGAGAGTAAGGAGCAGGTTGAGAAGAGCCTGGAGAGGTGGAGGTACATGCTGGAGAGAAGGGGAATGGTAAGAGAGAAGAGGACAGTAAAAGACAGGAGGCAAAGCTGGAGGTAGCAGAGATAAAAAAGTTTTCGTTGGGAGTGACGAGGATGGACAGGATTAGAAATGA
>MU585527.1:2852381-2868108 GCA_024362625.1 Silurus asotus
ACACACACACACACACACACACACACACACACACACCAACACACAGGCACATACACACACACACACACACACACACACACACACAAACATCATTGCCGGTTCTAGACATTTGGCAACATTTATAGTTTTAGAAACATTTATAGTTTAGACCACCCGGCCTTCTTCTCTCCATCTTCATCTTTAACACAAAACAAAAAGATCTTGAAACAGATATAAATTTCTAATCTTTTTATTCAGACAGCTGTTATCAGCACTTTAATATATTTACTTAGATTACACTTTAACTAAGGTCAACAACAAAGAAAATATGTAAGGTCATATAAAGGTCTTATTATTTTTCGTTATTTCCACTTGTTTAAAACAAGTAAATTCATTAGCTAGGCTACACTGTCAATTATATGAGGTGGTATCAAAAGGTTTCAAGACGAGCTCTGTTTACAAATAAGTACTTTATTTATTTCCGTTTCCACACTATCACCTTCAAAATAGTCCCCTTGCACTGTAATATAGCACTCCCAACGCTCCTGGCACTTCTGGAACGTGTCCTGGAAGTCTTCTTTTTAAAGCACCGGGGTGAAAAAGAAGAGAAAATAACTGTGGCCTGTCTCACCTTCTTCTGTGAAATTGTTACAGCACTATACAATAAATCGACAGTGGAAGTGAAAGAGACAAACTATTTAGCAAAAATAATAGTTCACTTCCTCGAACGTGTGTGTGTGTATTTATTTGGTAAATACTTGGTCACGGTGCACGCATTGTTTTTAATAAAGCTTCATTTATTTTAATAATACTATAATTATTATCTAATACACATGATGATAGCCTACATACCTGCATTACGAGCTGTGATTTCTTTACATGCCTGTTTAGCTTCTCACTTAGCAGCCCACAAGGGGTGCATTTGTTTTTGCATCACCAGTCAGTGTGCGGAAAAATTGGATTTTGTTCATCACTGTACACAGACCCTTCATGCATTCAGAGGGTGGATACTCAAACTTTAGGTAAGGGACAGATATTCTATATCCAATGAGCAGAGTCGAGTCTTATGCTCCCTTGATTGGTGAACTACTGTTCTACGCAATTTCCCACAAAATTTCCCATGCAATTTTCTAGCTAACACCAGCTCTGAGATTCACATACACGCAAACCAGTGATTTGACTGTGAAGTGTCTCAGGGAGTTTTTCTGACTCACTCATTAGGGATAATTGTGTGTCTGAGCAGCACTGAGACAGAATTGATCAAAAACACTGTAGAAATAAAACTGAATTAAAACTGAACATACAGACTGTGTGTGTTTATAGTTTCTGTGACAATTTAATTAGCTAAACATAGTATTAAAATCTATAGATTTCCCTCACATCAGGCACATCATTAAAGTCGCTTTCTTTGTGGTTATTAATATTTCAATCACAACTGGAGATTTTTACAGTTTCAGCCTGATCAGTGTAAACACACTTCCTTCTCACCAGTGTTTCAATTTTACATAAAAACTGGGTGTGCATGGTGTTAACTACCTAAAATAACAAAAAAAACACACACACACACACACACACACACACACACACACACACACACACCACCCAAAACCCAAAACAATTGAACTTGTTCATCTGGTTTGGACTGTTTCATGTTTTATAGAGGGGAAACAGAATGACGCACGCGTGTGTGTGTGTGTGTGTGTGTGTGTGTGTGTGTGTGTGTGTGTGTGTTTGTGTGTGTGTGAGTATAGTGAGTGTGTAAGTGAGTATAGTAAGTGTGTGTATATATCAGTAGCAGGTCATATATTTCACCCCTAATATTTTAAGGGTGTCCTTCCTGAATCTATTCCACCTCTTAATTCCATAGTTAGAACACCACATCTATAGGCAGTAGATTAATGGTTAAGGCATTGGATTTTAGATCCGAAGGTTGTGAGCTCAAATCCTCGCAACACCAAACTGACACTTTTGGGCTCCTGAGTGAGGCCCTTAACCCCAGAGCTGCTCAGGTATATGAATGATATAAATGTAAGTCCCATTTAATAAGGGCGTCTCCCACATGCTATAATTGTAACATAAATGAAGTGCAGTAAAACAGAGCGCTGCAACACAGAAATCTCATAAAATGAAAATAAATGTTAATACTAAAGCAAGAAACTCAATGAACACAATTTAACAGGTCTCCTTTCACTGTAGCCACAACTGCACCATCAATATGTTTGAGATTGTGCAATTTGTAAGCTCTGACAAGTGATTTTCTCTGACAGTCCAAACAAAGACGTGAAAATATTGTACGCATGCTAGATGACCTCAGTCATGTATTTGAGTCTACAGAAGCTTGCACTGCAGATTTCTTTGACCCTTGCAGCATGGGATGTGATGACTGAAACCTGATAATATAAAGACTCCAATATAAACATGCACTCCTGGAAATAGAGCAGGTAAGAGTAAAATTAAGACAAAAAAAAAAAACAACAACTGGGAAATAATTGTACACATAATCAAGAATAAAAAAAAGAGATGTGTCAGTGATTCTAATCGAGTTTAGGCCAGACGAGAAGGCCTTATTGCCCCTGATGCCCCTCCACTGGAGTACAGTGACTGTGTGTGTGTGTGCGTATAATGTGTGTGCATTTGTGTGAGTGTATGTGAGTATAGTGTGAGTGTATGTGAGTATAGTGTGAGTGTATGTGAGTATAGTGTGTGAGTGTATGTGAGTATAGTGTGTGAGTGTATGTGAGTAGAGTGTGAGTGTATGTGAGTATAGTGTGTGAGTGTATGTGAGTATAGTGTGTGCATATGTGTGAGTGTATGTAAGTAGAGTGTGAGTGTATGTGAGTATAGTGTGTAAGTGTATGTAAATACAGTGTGAGTGTATGTGATTATAGTGTGTAAGTGTATGTAAATACAGTGTGAGTGTATGTGAGTAGAGTGTAAGGGTATGTGAGTATAGTGTGTGAGTGTATGTGAGTAGAGTGTAAGGGTATGTGAGTATAGTGTGTGAGTGTATGTGAGTATAGTGTGTGAGTGTATGTAAATACAGTGTGAGTGTATGTGAGTATAGTGTGTGAGTGTATGTGAGTATAGTGTGTGAGTGTATGTGAGTATAGTGTGTGAGTGTATGTGAGTATAGTGTGTGAGTGTATGTGAGTATAGTGTGTGAGTGTATGTGAGTATAGTGTGTGAGTGTATGTAAATACAGTGTGAGTGTATGTGAGTAGAGTGTAAGGGTATGTGAGTATAGTGTGTGAGTGTATGTGAGTATAGTGTGTGAGTGTATGTGAGTATAGTGTGTGAGTGTATGTGAGTATAGTGTGTGAGTGTATGTGAGTATAGTGTGTGAGTGTATGTGAGTATAGTGTGTGAGTGTATGTGAGTATAGTGTGTGAGTGTATGTGAGTATAGTGTGTGAGTGTATGTGAGTATAGTGTGTGAGTGTATGTGAGTATAGTGTGTGAGTGTATGTAAATACAGTGTGAGTGTATGTGAGTATAGTGTGTGAGTGTATGTAAATACAGTGTGAGTGTATGTGAGTATAGTGTGTGAGTGTATGTAAATACAGTGTGAGTGTATGTGAGTATAGTGTGTGAGTGTATGTAAATACAGTGTGAGTGTATGTGAGTATAGTGTGTGAGTGTATGTAAATACAGTGTGAGTGTATGTGAGTATAGTGTGTGAGTGTATGTAAATACAGTGTGAGTGTATGTGAGTATAGTGTGTGAGTGTATGTAAATACAGTGTGAGTGTATGTGAGTATAGTGTGTGAGTGTATGTAAATACAGTGTGAGTGTATGTGAGTATAGTGTGTGAGTGTATGTAAATACAGTGTGAGTGTATGTGAGTATAGTGTGTGAGTGTATGTAAATACAGTGTGAGTGTATGTGAGTATAGTGTGTGAGTGTATGTAAACTACACTATATACAAACTATACACACTACACGAGGCCCATTATACTTACAGTACACTATACACACAGTGTACACACACTGTACAAACTACACTATATACAAACTATACACACTACACGAGGCCCATTATACTTACAGTACACTATACACACAGTGTACACACACTGTACAAACTACACTATATACAAACTATACACACTACACGAGGCCCATTATACTTACAGTACACTATACACACAGTGTACACACACTGTACAAACTACACTATATACAAACTATACACACTACACGAGGCCCATTATACTTACAGTACACTATACACACAGTGTACACACACTGTACAAACTACACTATATACAAACTATACACACTACACGAGGCCCATTATACTTACAGTACACTATACACACAGTGTACACACACTGTACAAACTACACTATATACAAACTATACACACTACACGAGGCCCATTATACTTACAGTACACTATACACACAGTGTACACACACTGTACAAACTACACTATATACAAACTATACACACTACACGAGGCCCATTATACTTACAGTACACTATACACACAGTGTACACACACTGTACAAACTACACTATATACAAACTATACACACTACACGAGGCCCATTATACTTACAGTACACTATACACACAGTGTACACACACTGTACAAACTACACTATATACAAACTATACACACTACACGAGGCCCATTATACTTACAGTACACTATACACACAGTGTACACACACTGTACAAACTACACTATATACAAACTATACACACTACACGAGGCCCATTATACTTACAGTACACTATACACACAGTGTACACACACTGTACAAACTACACTATATACAAACTATACACACTACACGAGGCCCATTATACTTACAGTACACTATACACACAGTGTACACACACTGTACAAACTACACTATATACAAACTATACACACTACACGAGGCCCATTATACTTACAGTACACTATACACACAGTGTACACACACTGTACAAACTACACTATATACAAACTATACACACTACACGAGGCCCATTATACTTACAGTACACTATACACACAGTGTACACACACTGTACAAACTACACTATATACAAACTATACACACTACACGAGGCCCATTATACTTACAGTACACTATACACACAGTGTACACACACTGTACAAACTACACTATATACAAACTATACACACTACACGAGGCCCATTATACTTACAGTACACTATACACACAGTGTACACACACTGTACAAACTACACTATATACAAACTATACACACTACACGAGGCCCATTATACTTACAGTACACTATACACACAGTGTACACACACTGTACAAACTACACTATATACAAACTATACACACTACACGAGGCCCATTATACTTACAGTACACTATACACACAGTGTACACACACTGTACAAACTACACTATATACAAACTATACACACTACACGAGGCCCATTATACTTACAGTACACTATACACACAGTGTACACACACTGTACAAACTACACTATATACAAACTATACACACTACACGAGGCCCATTATACTTACAGTACACTATACACACAGTGTACACACACTGTACAAACTACACTATATACAAACTATACACACTACACGAGGCCCATTATACTTACAGTACACTATACACACAGTGTACACACACTGTACAAACTACACTATATACAAACTATACACACTACACGAGGCCCATTATACTTACAGTACACTATACACACAGTGTACACACACTGTACAAACTACACTATATACAAACTATACACACTACACGAGGCCCATTATACTTACAGTACACTATACACACAGTGTACACACACTGTACAAACTACACTATATACAAACTATACACACTACACGAGGCCCATTATACTTACAGTACACTATACACACAGTGTACACACACTGTACAAACTACACTATATACAAACTATACACACTACACGAGGCCCATTATACTTACAGTACACTATACACACAGTGTACACACACTGTACAAACTACACTATATACAAACTATACACACTACACGAGGCCCATTATACTTACAGTACACTATACACACAGTGTACACACACTGTACAAACTACACTATATACAAACTATACACACTACACGAGGCCCATTATACTTACAGTACACTATACACACAGTGTACACACACTGTACAAACTACACTATATACAAACTATACACACTACACGAGGCCCATTATACTTACAGTACACTATACACACAGTGTACACACACTGTACAAACTACACTATATACAAACTATACACACTACACGAGGCCCATTATACTTACAGTACACTATACACACAGTGTACACACACTGTACAAACTACACTATATACAAACTATACACACTACACGAGGCCCATTATACTTACAGTACACTATACACACAGTGTACACACACTGTACAAACTACACTATATACAAACTATACACACTACACGAGGCCCATTATACTTACAGTACACTATACACACAGTGTACACACACTGTACAAACTACACTATATACAAACTATACACACTACACGAGGCCCATTATACTTACAGTACACTATACACACAGTGTACACACACTGTACAAACTACACTATATACAAACTATACACACTACACGAGGCCCATTATACTTACAGTACACTATACACACAGTGTACACACACTGTACAAACTACACTATATACAAACTATACACACTACACGAGGCCCATTATACTTACAGTACACTATACACACAGTGTACACACACTGTACAAACTACACTATATACAAACTATACACACTACACGAGGCCCATTATACTTACAGTACACTATACACACAGTGTACACACACTGTACAAACTACACTATATACAAACTATACACACTACACGAGGCCCATTATACTTACAGTACACTATACACACAGTGTACACACACTGTACAAACTACACTATATACAAACTATACACACTACACGAGGCCCATTATACTTACAGTACACTATACACACAGTGTACACACACTGTACAAACTACACTATATACAAACTATACACACTACACGAGGCCCATTATACTTACAGTACACTATACACACAGTGTACACACACTGTACAAACTACACTATATACAAACTATACACACTACACGAGGCCCATTATACTTACAGTACACTATACACACAGTGTACACACACTGTACAAACTACACTATATACAAACTATACACACTACACGAGGCCCATTATACTTACAGTACACTATACACACAGTGTACACACACTGTACAAACTACACTATATACAAACTATACACACTACACGAGGCCCATTATACTTACAGTACACTATACACACAGTGTACACACACTGTACAAACTACACTATATACAAACTATACACACTACACGAGGCCCATTATACTTACAGTACACTATACACACAGTGTACACACACTGTACAAACTACACTATATACAAACTATACACACTACACGAGGCCCATTATACTTACAGTACACTATACACACAGTGTACACACACTGTACAAACTACACTATATACAAACTATACACACTACACGAGGCCCATTATACTTACAGTACACTATACACACAGTGTACACACACTGTACAAACTACACTATATACAAACTATACACACTACACGAGGCCCATTATACTTACAGTACACTATACACACAGTGTACACACACTGTACAAACTACACTATATACAAACTATACACACTACACGAGGCCCATTATACTTACAGTACACTATACACACAGTGTACACACACTGTACAAACTACACTATATACAAACTATACACACTACACGAGGCCCATTATACTTACAGTACACTATACACACAGTGTACACACACTGTACAAACTACACTATATACAAACTATACACACTACACGAGGCCCATTATACTTACAGTACACTATACACACAGTGTACACACACTGTACAAACTACACTATATACAAACTATACACACTACACGAGGCCCATTATACTTACAGTACACTATACACACAGTGTACACACACTGTACAAACTACACTATATACAAACTATACACACTACACGAGGCCCATTATACTTACAGTACACTATACACACAGTGTACACACACTGTACAAACTACACTATATACAAACTATACACACTACACGAGGCCCATTATACTTACAGTACACTATACACACAGTGTACACACACTGTACAAACTACACTATATACAAACTATACACACTACACGAGGCCCATTATACTTACAGTACACTATACACACAGTGTACACACACTGTACAAACTACACTATATACAAACTATACACACTACACGAGGCCCATTATACTTACAGTACACTATACACACAGTGTACACACACTGTACAAACTACACTATATACAAACTATACACACTACACGAGGCCCATTATACTTACAGTACACTATACACACAGTGTACACACACTGTACAAACTACACTATATACAAACTATACACACTACACGAGGCCCATTATACTTACAGTACACTATACACACAGTGTACACACACTGTACAAACTACACTATATACAAACTATACACACTACACGAGGCCCATTATACTTACAGTACACTATACACACAGTGTACACACACTGTACAAACTACACTATATACAAACTATACACACTACACGAGGCCCATTATACTTACAGTACACTATACACACAGTGTACACACACTGTACAAACTACACTATATACAAACTATACACACTACACGAGGCCCATTATACTTACAGTACACTATACACACAGTGTACACACACTGTACAAACTACACTATATACAAACTATACACACTACACGAGGCCCATTATACTTACAGTACACTATACACACAGTGTACACACACTGTACAAACTACACTATATACAAACTATACACACTACACGAGGCCCATTATACTTACAGTACACTATACACACAGTGTACACACACTGTACAAACTACACTATATACAAACTATACACACTACACGAGGCCCATTATACTTACAGTACACTATACACACAGTGTACACACACTGTACAAACTACACTATATACAAACTATACACACTACACGAGGCCCATTATACTTACAGTACACTATACACACAGTGTACACACACTGTACAAACTACACTATATACAAACTATACACACTACACGAGGCCCATTATACTTACAGTACACTATACACACAGTGTACACACACTGTACAAACTACACTATATACAAACTATACACACTACACGAGGCCCATTATACTTACAGTACACTATACACACAGTGTACACACACTGTACAAACTACACTATATACAAACTATACACACTACACGAGGCCCATTATACTTACAGTACACTATACACACAGTGTACACACACTGTACAAACTACACTATATACAAACTATACACACTACACGAGGCCCATTATACTTACAGTACACTATACACACAGTGTACACACACTGTACAAACTACACTATATACAAACTATACACACTACACGAGGCCCATTATACTTACAGTACACTATACACACAGTGTACACACACTGTACAAACTACACTATATACAAACTATACACACTACACGAGGCCCATTATACTTACAGTACACTATACACACAGTGTACACACACTGTACAAACTACACTATATACAAACTATACACACTACACGAGGCCCATTATACTTACAGTACACTATACACACAGTGTACACACACTGTACAAACTACACTATATACAAACTATACACACTACACGAGGCCCATTATACTTACAGTACACTATACACACAGTGTACACACACTGTACAAACTACACTATATACAAACTATACACACTACACGAGGCCCATTATACTTACAGTACACTATACACACAGTGTACACACACTGTACAAACTACACTATATACAAACTATACACACTACACGAGGCCCATTATACTTACAGTACACTATACACACAGTGTACACACACTGTACAAACTACACTATATACAAACTATACACACTACACGAGGCCCATTATACTTACAGTACACTATACACACACTATACACACACTGTACAAACTACACTATATACAAACTATACACACTACAGGAGGCCCATTAAGTTATAATGTGTGTGTGTGTGTGTGTGTGTCTGTATATAATAAAATTATATACACACACACACACACACACACACACACACACACACACACTGTAGGGACTCTATACACACTAATACACATACATTATTCTATACGATTCTATACACAATACACACTAAACACTAAACACCACACATACATTTATTCCATCTCACACACACACTCTCTCTCTCTCTCTCTCTCTCTCTCTCTCTCTCTCACACAGACTCACAACACACACACATTTTTTTCTTTCGCTGTTGTTAGTTACCTGGTGTGTGTGTTAAATGATCACCGTTCCACAGTCCTCACTTTCTGTGTCAGTATTGTTTGTATGTTTGCTTTCGGTCTTCGAGTTATAAGTAAGTAAATCTGTTCTTCCAGTCTCACTCTGTCAGTCTCACCTCCTCCTTCACTGTTTCCTCTGCCTCACTGTCTTACTGTCTTACCCTCATTCTCTCTCTCTCTGTCTCTCTTTGCCAAACCCTGTAAAATTCCAAGCCTCACCCAATGTGTGTGTGTGTGTGTGTGTGTGTGTGTGTGTGTGTGTGTGTCTTACCTGACACAAAGAAAGAACAGGTGTGTCAGATTCTTTCACTTCATTTCTCTTACAAAAACAGAGTTCTTCATTCAGAAAGCTATTTGTGTGTTTGTGTGTTTGTGTGTTTGTGTGTGTGTGTGTTTGTGTGTGTGTGTGTGTGTGTGTGTGTGTGTTTTGTCTAACTGTTCTGACTCTGTTGTCCCCCTCACACCCTAATTAAAGAAATCAAAGGTCACAACTCTGCACTTCCTTTTGCGCTGGATGATCAGAAGTAATTTCTTTACAGGTGTGTTTGGAATGTGGAGTGTGGAGGAAAATGAAGAACTAAAAGCACATGTTTAATGCTAACAAGCTGCTGTAAAGCACAACACACCCTAGAGGTGCGTGAACTTTGATGAACAGTGAGAAAGGGTTAGGCTTAGGGTATAGGGTTTAGCGTATAGGATTAGGGTTAACGTATAGGGTATAGGGTTAGCGTATAGGGTTTAGCGTATAGGGTTAGGATTAGCGTATAGGGCATAGGTTTAGGGTATAGGGTTAGCGTATAAGGTTAGTGTATAGGGTTAGGATATAGGGTATAGGGTTAGGGTTAGTGTATAGGGTATAGGGTTAGGGTATAGGGTTAGGGTATAGGGTTAGCGTATAAGGTTAGGGGTTAGTGTATAGGGTTAGGGTTCGGGTATAGGGTTAGGGTATATGGTAAAGGGTTAAGGTATAGGTTAAGGTATAGGGTTAGGGTATAGGGTTAGGGTAAAGGGTAAGGAATAGGGTTAGGGTATAGGGTTACGGTATAGGGTTAGGGAATAGGGTTACGGTATAGGGTATAGGGTATAGGGTAAAGCGTTAAGGTATAGGGTTAAGGTATAGGGTTAGGGTAAAGGGTTACGGTATAGGGTATAGGGTATAGGGTTAGGGTATAGGGTTAGGTTATAGGGTATAGGGTATAGGGTTAGGGTATAGGGTTAGCGTATAGGGTTCGGGTATCAAATTATAGCAAAACAGAAAAAGAAAAAAGAACCACAGAATGTGAGACTTGTTACAGATAAGCTTCTGCTGCTGTGACACTAAGAGTCTTCATGTTCATGTCATGTGTCCTTCACTGCTAATCATCAGAATGTGATGAGATTTTGGGGATGGATGTGAAGCTGCGTGCGCCAGGATGCTGTTTAACGCCAATAACATCATTAATGACAGTTTAGAGCTGAAACACTGCCACCTAGTGGGCATGTATATTACTTTCAACTGAGACAGTTTAAGTAAAATGTCTGTTTAAATTGAAAAATAACCGTAATTTAATTCGATTTGATTCTTCTCGGATGTTTTATTTTTATTGTTAAAAGAGTCTAAACAAGAAATCTGGAGTGAGGATGGGAGATGTTTATGGTGGATCAGTGAATTTATGGTGAGGAGGACAGAATGACATCTACACATCTAACTTTAATACAGAATGTGTGAATAGAGCATCACTCCATTTTCTGATTGCATGTAGACTTTGGATGAACCCAAACATGCTGAGACCATGAACACATATTTTACAAGCTGTCATGTGAACTGTCACAGGGAGGTGGTAGCTTAGTGGTTAAGGTATTCGACTTCGGCTCTGAAAGTCATAAATTCAAATACCAGCAACACCAAGTTGCCACTTCTGGGCCCCTGAGCAAGGCCCTTCAACCCACATTTGTTCAGTTGTATGAATTTGATAAATGTAATTTGCTCTGGATAAGGGTTTCTCCCAAATACCATAAATGTGACCTGTGATCTCTGTAGAGCAATTTAGTAAAAGTTTAGAGAAATTTTAGAGCAAGTTTTATGACATTACTGTCAGGTTTTATGGCAAAATGGCAGTGATATATCACAGGGTTTAACGTGTCCATAACACTTTTGTTACACAATTATCAGTATTTCCTGAGCAAAAAACTCAGTTACAACATTTTTATAATTCAGTCCTTAGGAGTTTAATCACATTTACCTTTTAGATTTATTTTTCTTAAGTAAAGGAGCAGATCTGGAGGGATCATGGATATGGAGTGTTTGGTGAACTGGGATATTTGGATGCTGTCGTCCCCTCACATTCACACGTTCACTCAGGTTTGTTGATGGTGGTGTGGTGGGTCGTCTCTTATCCCAGAGATCCTCATGTCTGTGTTTCCTTCTGCTTCTCCATTTTAGTTCTGCTGCTACAGTGAATCTCACCAGAGTCCAAACTGCACAGTGACGTTAACTTCTCTCTCTCTCTCTCTCTCTCTCTCTGTCACTCTCTCTCTCTCTCTTACTTCTCTTCCCTCTCTCTCTCACTCCTCATCTCTCTCTCTCTCTCTCTCTCTCACTCCTCTTCTCTCTCTCTCTCACTCCTCTTCTCTCTCTCTCTCTCTCTCTCTCTCTCTCTCGGTCGAGTTAAACATGCTCCTGAGGTTCCAGTGATCACTGTTCCTGCTCCTCTTCCCTCCATGGATCTTCCCACTTCGTCCTGGTCTGCCTCTGGATGATGTTCTCTTTGCTTGGATGCGACTTTGTGCAGCTGGAGATGTTTATCGTCAACGCCTTGGGTGGTTCCATGAAATTCTTGAGTAAGATCAGGAGCTTTGAGGATTTGGACTATAATTAATATCTACAGTCTCCTACACTGACTCGGGACTACAATTTGCTCTGATCTCCATCACTGCACCTCAACATCGTTTATCTGTAATAAATGGACATTCGGTGGAACCCAGATGAGGATGAGGTTCACTCTTGAGTCTGGTTCCTCTCAAGGTTTCTTCCTTCTGCATCTCAGGGAGTTTTTCTTTCACCACAGTCTCCACAGACTTGTTCATCAGAGACAAACTTACACTTATAAACAACATCTTCATTTTTATCACCACAGTATCTGTGTAAAGCTGCTCTGAGACCATGTTCATTATTAAAAACTCAACACAAATAAACATGAATTAAACTGAATAACCTGCACAGATAACAGGATTTCTGCTTTCAGGTGAAGTTAAAGCAATTTCAACTCTATTCTTGTTTTATGTTTAAAAACCAATTATTATTATTATTATTATTATTATTATTATTATTATTATTAGACCTCAAGTTTATAAATGCTTTTTCCATCCTGGAGATTCCCATAACATCCATCAACAGAAAGTAAAAAAAAACATTTAATACTTTGAGTCTTCATGCATTTAAAAACACAAAAAGGTACATAAAATGTGACAAGATTTAAAGGACATTAAATGAATGTGATGAATACAGATGTTCAGATGTTCAGATGCTTTGATGTTCAGTTTACTTGTTTGATCTCTTCTGTTTCAAACCAAAACTGAGAGACAGAATGTACATTAATTCAAACAGGAAGTGGTTTACAAGACAAAGCAGAAGAACTGCAGCTGTGTGTGTGTGTGTGTGTGTGTGTGTGTTCTTTTTCTGTCTGGTAACAGCTTCTTGTTCACACACCAACTATTTTTTGACACTGCAGTCTTGTTAAACCTCATCCTCACCCTCTTACTTTGCCCTGCAATTTCAGAGCAGTGTCTAAATTAAGTGATTGTGTATTAATGTCGCCACCTAGCGGACACATTCAGCATCATAGTTGCATTCAATACACTGCTGTTTTTCAGTGTTCATTAGTGTGTGTGTGTGTGTGTGTGTGTGTGTGTGTATGTGTATGTGTATGTGGAACAGATGAATATGTTTTAATATTTCTCATTTATCAATACCAGTTAATGTGTGTCCATACTCACCTAAACCAACCCCTCTCTCTCTCACGTATACACACACACACACACACACACACACACACACACACACACACACACACACACAAAAGCTATGTGTCATTGTAAATCGTGTCATTTTGTACACATTCATGTTTTGCGTAACATTTTTGTTCTATGCTTTTCTGCTCCTCGTAGTGTGTTTCAAGTGTGTGTGCTGTGTGAGTGTGTGTGTGCTGTGTGAGTGTATTGGCTCTGGCATCTTGCTGTGCGATCTGCAGGTTTTCTTTCAGTATGTGATAATAACAGATTGCATCTGCCAGACAGTTGAAGCTGCTGAGACAAAGACTGACATGAACAAATTTCCGCAGCTCATTGATGACGTCTAAACCGATGCTGTTCTGTTTACCATAGAAATAAAGAAGCACAGCGATGTGATACGGAATGAAACACAAGAGGAACACCACCAGGTTGCTGAGCACGATCTTTACACTCTTATTGTTTCGCAGTTTAGCATCATTCGAATTCCGTTTGCGTAAATTGTGCAGGATTTTAACGACTTGCACCGAGCAGAGCACCATGATGACGGTGCTGCTCCAAAACACACACTCCACACACACAATGAGCCACTGTTTCTTCCATGTGTTACTGGAAAAGTTCTGGAAACAGTAGGACTCATTACTGTTGTCTCTGTGAAAATCATAAACCGGGTAACTAAACCCAAACAGTAAACTCCACACAACTGCGCAGATGCACACAGCCTTCCGTTTGGATCGCAGGTGCCGGAAAGGGAATTGCAGAGCCACATAACGATCCACAGAGATGCACACACTTAGCAGGATGCTGCCGTACATGTTGACATACACAAAACTTTCAAACAGTGAGCAGAAAAAGTTTCCCAGTTTCCAGGAGCGGTGGTAAGCCATGAGCTTAAAGGGCAGAGCCAGCAGGAGCAGGCAGTCATTAATCACCAGGTTCAGGAGGTAAACAGTAGATTCGTTCCAGCGACGGACGCGGAAGAACAGCTGCCACAGAGCAGCCATGTTTAAAGGAAAACCAGCAGTGAGGATGGGAATGTAGAACCCAAACTGGAGACATTCCACCCAGTCACTGCAGCCTGCCATGCTGAAACACACACACTTCAGTTAAACACAATAAAACAACAATATACACACACACACACACACAAACACAAACACACACACACACACACACCGACAAACACACACACACACACACACACACACACACACACACACACTCATACACCGACAAACACACACACACACACACACCCAAACAGCCAAACACACACACACACACACACACACACACACACACACACACAC